>JAHRHZ010000003.1:9730835-9835816 GCA_024137785.1 Ginglymostoma cirratum
CAGCTCCACACCTTGTTATCTCGGGTTCTCCAGCATCTGCAGTACCTATTATCTCTCTCCATTTATGTGCAAACTCCTCAGATCTCTGCTACAATCTTTCGACTGATCTTTGTGTCTCCTGCAAATTTATCTGCCGTGCCTTTGCGTCCCTTTATCTCAGACTTTGAATTAAGTAGTCAGAAGTTCAGGGGCCAGCATAAGCCCCTGTGTTTTCTGCCAACCTGCAAATCTTGCGTTCGTGCTAAATGGTCAGCTTCTGCAGTAAGCTTCAATGTGGCACGTTCTCAAACAAGGTGGAAACTATGAGAAGCAATAATTGAGTACAGCAACATGATTAAATTCAGATGAATTGAAGAGAGCCAGTGTGGGCTCTGAATGTGTGTTCTGTAGAGCCATTCAGATTTCACTCAATCAGGGAATGTTTTGATGAGATGACAGAGGCTTGATGTGGTATAGTGTGGAAACAGGCCATTCAGCCCATTGAAACAACAGTAACCCTCTGAAGAGCATCCCACTCAGACCCATCCCCTCCTACCCTGTCCCTATACTTCCCATGACTAATCCACCTAGGCTGCACATCACTGGACACTATGTCTGCACATCTTTGGACTGTGGGACGAAACCAGAGGACCCAGAGGAAACCCACGTGGACACGGGGAGAATGTGCAAACTCCACACAGTCACCCGAGGCTGGAATCGAACCTGGGTCCCAGGCACTGTCAGGCAGCAGCGTTAACCATGAGCCATTATGCTGCTTTATGTAGATGGGCATCCAGAAGGCCTCCGATACAATGCCACACAGCAGACTTGTGAACAAAATTTGCATTCATGGCTTAACAGTGATAGCAACAATGTTAAGACAAAATTATCCGAGTGGTAGGAAGCAGAGAATAATGTTCATTGATGTTTTTCACGTTGGGGGAAGGTTTGTAGTAGAGCTCTGCAGTGGTCAATAATGGATTCTTTCTTTCCTGTTCCATGTTAATGACCTAAACCTTCATGCGCCAGGCACAATTTCAGCATTTTAAGATGATGTGAAATGAAGCACAATAAAATGTGAGGAAGATGATGAAAAAGACAAGTTGGTGATGTGGTTAAACAAGTGGCACATGAAGTTCACTGGGGAGAACTGTGATTTTATACATTTTGGTCCTAAGCATGGAGAGACTTGTTGTGAAGGAGCAAAGTGACCTGGTTGTGTGTGCCATTAAAGGTGGCACGGCAGGTTGAGAGTGGAGTTACTACAGGCCAGCAGATTAGATGCTTTATTGTTACAAGCATACAGGATAAGGTCAAGAAGGTTATATTGAGTTTATCTGAGACACCAGTTCAGGCTCAGCTGGAATATTGTGCCCAGTTCTGTGTGCTGTTCTTAAGTAGGAACGTGAATATTTGTCCAGATTGCATGAGAAATTTACAAGAATGGTTGCAGGGAAGAGGAATTTCAGTCACGAAGATTGGACTGGATAGCCAGGGACTGTTATCCTTGCAGGATCAAAAAAGGCTGAGAGGAGATCTGATGGCGGCAATCAAAATGTTGAGCGATCTGGAGAGTAAGGAAAAAATGTTTCCACAAGTGAAAAGATTGAGAACAAGAGTGCAGATTTGAAAAGAATTAGAACAAGAAGCAAGAGTGATGTAACAAGACCTCTATCTGGTTGCCAGTTCATTTCCAGAAGGTAATGTTTACCAGGGGACAGACCTTCACTCATTGGCAGAGTGCAGATTTAAGTACAAAGCAAGCAAATTTGGACGACGTTGGTGTTAACTTTTGGTTTGAACTGGTTAACAATACTCTCCGTTTTTCCTTTGAGCACTAATATTTTGTGTTTGACAAGTTGAAGGATATTCCTGGAGGGGCTTACTTATTTTAGTATCACTGTCAACCACACACACGTCATTTGTGATGTTGCCAGTGGCTTGTTGAAATTACCTCAGGTTGTACTTTTAACAGAGTGTCTTTTGCTGCACCAGTTTGACATTTTCCCTTTTTGTATTTCTTGCACCAGTTCTGTTGTGGATTGTGTCAGTGTCATGAACTGTTTGAGCCTGATTAGCAGTGGTTGTGTGCTTTCATAGAAGCAGTATTGCAGGTCAACTGGGATAAGACACTTGCTGTATCACACGTTAATTTTAAACCTCTTCCTCAACCATGAGCATTAAACCACATGTCAGACAAAGTTGGGGTAAGTTAGTCCTGAGCAGCAACACAAGGAAAAGAGCCTTCTCTGACTCTGATAAAATGCATAGCAGGCAATTGCAGCAATATGTGAGTTTTCAATTCGATTTGATGTTACTTCCTGTCTGATCAACTTTCTAGGCCTTTCTCATATTTTAAAGGCAATATTAACTGTCTTCGGGAAGGCAAGGGAGAAAAACTACTTAAAATTTCAACAAGCTTGAATTATCCTCTGCTGATTACTTGTTATTTGTGAGCTGCTGTACTCGAAAGGTCACAATAAGTATTTCCATCATGAGTCATTAATTCATTCAGGAGAATTAAATCATCAATTTATTTCACTGTTAGTTTTCAATTTGAAATAGCAGCATGGTTAGTCTTTCCACTTACAGCAAGAATTGAGCAATTTGACCATGTCAGTGCAGAACTCCATCCAGTGAAGTTTATTTTAAAGTCTTTTTATGATGTGCAAACATCATTGGCCAAGTTTACATTTGTTCCATGTCCCCAGTTGATTCTGAGAACATTGTGGAGAATGCTTACTTGAACTTACTGCTGTCCCTATTGTATTTGTGTACCCATAGTGCTGTTAAGAAGAGGGTTCCTCGATTTTGACCCATTGATAGTGTAGTTGGATGCCATGTATGTAGTTTTTTAAAATCAGCAATGCTATGTGGTTTTAATGCGGGCATCTTGCAGGTGTTGAAGCTCCCATGCATCTGCTGCCCTTGTCCTTCATCAAATGCTGCTGTCCAAGTAATCTGGCTAAATTGCTGTAGTGCAGTTTTGAACATTACACGTTCTTAAGTGTTTTGCGTTACTGGTATAAGGGGTGAATGTTCAAATTGGTGAATGGGCTGCTGATCAAGTGGCCTTATTCGACATGGATGCTGTCCACTTTTTGAGTGTGTTGGACCTGTACTCATTCACTCCAGTGGGAACTATTCAATTACATTCCAGACGTGTGCCTTGTAGATGGTGGACAGGCGTTGGAGTCGGGAATTGAGTTACACGCTGCAAGATCCCTTACCTCTGTCCTGCTGTCATAGCCACAGGATTTGTATGGCCTGTCCAGTTCAGTTTCTGGTTGATGGTAGCCTCCCAGAAAGCTGATTGGACTGCTTCAGCAATGCTAATGCCTTTGAGGTAAGGAGTTGATTGTTAGATTCTTTGTTGTTAGAGATGGTTATTGCTCTGCACTTGCATGGCACAAATATGGTTTGCAATGTGTCAGACCAAGCCTGAATCTTGTGTGGGTCTTGCTGTGTTTGGAAATTGATTGAATTGGTTTCAGAGTAGTTGTGAATGGCGCTGGACATGATGTCAGGAAACATCCCCACATCGCAGTGTCGGTCATGGAGGAAGCAGCAGCTGATGGTTGCTTCAAGAATGTGACTCTGAGCATTTCCTGCTGTATTTCCTTGAAACTGAGCAGTTTGAACTGCAACAACTGCAGCCATCTTCCTCTGTGTAAAGTGTGGTATTTTCACCTGAACTCATGAACCTCGCTTGTGTCAGAGATTCTTGATGACTTGGTCAAATGTTGCCCTCATGGAAAAAACAGCCGCTGTCGTGTCACCTTGAATTCAACTTGTTTGTTCACGTTCAGATAAAGCTGTCGTAAGGTCAGAAGCGAAGTGGGCCTGAGACAACCCAAATGGCACTTTGTCGTTAAAGATAGCTGAGTGGTTCACCCTCGTCTTAAGCATTGATGTAATAGGCTCCTCCGTCATTGGGAATGGTGTTATTTGCAGACTGTTTTGTCTGGCTAGTTCTGCCATCATCCACCAGCATTGGTGACTGGGTTGCAGTGATCCACTGTTGGGTATCGATGTCATCCTGAGTTTGTTTTTCCTGGCAACTCTTGTCCAACTGCCCTTTCAAACAGAAATACCATCTCCTTGCATTGTGATTATATATGATGCTTCTTGTGAAGCTGTATGTTATTGTTTAGAGCCCCTCTCCAAAGAAAGGGCTAATTTGTCAGCAGGAGAAAATTGACAATGTTTTCGTTCAGCAATAGTCACAATGAATTTACCTTTGACATTCTGTGATTGCAAAGGAAGAAATGCTGTGAACTGCAGCATTTCAGAAGCCTTCCCAAGCCAGACAAAATCTGTTTAAAAATACAGTTGTTTGAGTGAGCCCCACTGTAACTAATAGCTGATTTTACAGATTTTTGTATGGGCAATAAAACTGGTATTTTTTGCTTCCAGATTGGGTAAGCTACGTCTAGGTCTTGTGAAGTTTTCTCTGTTCTGTTGCAGTTGGTTGCTGTGTTGGTCACGTTGTTGTTCATGACCATTTTATACCTTCAAAGGTCATTTTTGATATCACCTTTCAGAAGCCCTGTAAAACAAGTCGCAGAATGGAATTCACTACAGGTCTTCATATTAGTTAACAGTGTGTCTTTTAGCTTCGTTAACGTTACAATCTTTGACCTAGGTCTCACACAACTTCTATTTTTTTATGTGACTCACAATTTAATTTCTTCAATGTTTATGTTTAGATTCCCTTTCCTCACAAGAATTCCCATGTGTTTGAAAGGTCTTAGTTCATGAGCAAGTGAATTAAGCTCGCTCATGCAATCTGGGTTGAAGAATACTGTCTTAGTATTTTCCATGCTTTCAAAGACTTGGCTACTGCTCCTTATTATCCCATACTGCAACCTTCTGCACCTTTGCTTTATGCAAAGCCTACTTATTCACCAACATGTTCAACTGGGAGAATCTGTGTTTGTGTTGACATATCACTGAGGATGTGCCATTTCTCAACACAGGAAGATGGAATCTTCATTCTCTCTCCTGATCGAGCAACTGGGGTGACTGAAATCTTTGCTGGAGTACTTCAACGGGTCCTGATTCATGACTGCTTCTCTTTGGTGGAAATGCAGAAGATCAAGAGGAAGGAAGAGATGGGAGCTTTTCTCCTTCATGTTGTCCGAATGATAAATGAATTTCATCTGTGTGCGTGACAGACATAATAATTTAGTCACCGATCAGAAATGTAACTGCCTTGGCAAGATGGTCATTTCTTAAATGGGGCTGAGACATTTGCATAACAGCTGCTGATTTGTAAAACCTGAAAATAGCTGCCTTTTCATTTCTAATTAATTTGTGCACATATTCGCTGTCTGTGCTGTCAACGCAGAAGGGAGCACAGTGCCAGCAAAGAGATGCTGTTCGTTTATTCAGAACCAAAGTATTACTTTACCCTTTGCATTCAGGAGTGATCAGATAAGGAGTAAAATTGCTCCATAAAGCACAATTATTTGGTGTCATACTGGTGTTTTTTTTGTGACAGTGAAGGAACATCAGTGGGGAAGAACAGAACGCTTCGCTTTCAGTGTTTTTGAAGGAGAGTTGTGATAATCTTGTCATTTAAAAATCATTGAGTAGTGTAAAACTTGGCTACGACTTCTCTTAGTTTTCCATGAGTTTTGTGAAAGTAGAACACGTGTCCACCTTCATATTTGGGCGAACAGGCTGATGTCTGGTGGGGGAGCTGGTGTCTGAACTGTTGCCTTTGACAGAGTTGTGGACGAATTGAGCAGAGCTGATGCCCGGTTGCTATGTTAGTCAACCTATCGCGATATTACTCAACCAATTTCTCTCTTTTTGGAGAATGTCGAACCATATTTTATGATCCTGCTGGTATCTGGCAACCAAGCTAATTTCTACTTTACAGTGCAGCCAGTGGAGAGGTATCCACGTGTCTGTGGTGAACTGCGTTGCTACAGTATCGAAATGCAGGCACATTTTCCAACTGGAGTGAGCTGCCAAAGAGGTTGTGCGTTCAGGTGCCTTTGCCCATGAGCAGAATTCATTTGCAAAGTGAAAATGTCAGTGGGCCAGTAATCCAGAGGTCCACACTTGAGGTTTATTGGTTCAGATCCCACCACAGCTGCTGGTACACTACAAATTCATGTTGTAAATCTGAAAAATAAAGCAAGTACTGGTGACCATGATTGTTGTAAAAATTCTGGTTCGCCAATGCCCTTTATAAAGGAAATCTGCCATCCTTCCTTGGCCTGGCCTCCAGGTGACCCCAGACCCACTGCAATGTGGTTGTCTTTTAATTGCCTTTTGAAGTTGCTTATCAAGCCAGTCAGCTGAAGGGCCAGTAAGGATGGGCAGCAAAGGCCAAAGATGTCCACATCCAATGAAAGAATAATCAAAGTAAAATACCTGAAGAATAAAAACAGCGCAACACTTTGGTTCTGAAGTGAATTGTGCTTTTTGTCTGTACCACATCCAATTTCTGCACAGCATTCTTTTGCAAGATTATTAAACAGGTCAAATTTTTATTTCATGTTTTGTTTTGAAGAAGTAGTACAGGCCAGGACACTGTCCGTAACCCCAGAGCCACACTGCTTTTATTCAGGTTTGTGAATTGACATCTGTACCATCCATTTGGAGGCTTGATGTGACCATAGCTTTGCATCTGGTTGAACAACGACATCTCCAACAATGTAGCATTTGTTCAATAGTACAGTGGAAATGTTGGCTCGGGTTTCTGGAGTGCAGTTTAAATCCAGAGGCCTTCTGACTCCAGCATAAACCTCTGGATTGTGCTGATTTGCATTCACTTAAATTCAGAAGCTTCTGGCTCTTTCCTTGGCTGCTCACTGTCTAGTCTCCAGCTGTCTGTTCTTTCAACTCAGTTGCATAGGAATCTTACTACCCTAACCCTAACCCTAATCCTAACCCTATCACAGGTGACCACAATCTCCATATTTCATGTTCATGGATTAATATGCACAAAATATGTGTCAGTCCGCAAAATAATCTTATTTTTCAGTCAGTGACTGTCTTGGTCCTGTTTTAAAAATGCAATTGCAACTGGTTAAACTGGCCTGTTTGGAGCTGTATGGATTGCTGGTCAGCAAGCTCATGTTTTGGGATGTATTAATTCTTTGTCTTTTGATGGTTGGTTCATTTGATACTGAACACACCAAGTGGCATTTTACTTTTCAAAGGTAACAAGGTGCAGAGCTGGATGGACACAGCAGGCCAAGCAGCGGCATAGGAGCAGGAAAGCTGACATTTCGGGCCTAGACCCTTCCTCAGAAATGGGGGAGGGGAAAAAGGTTCTGAAATAAATAGGGAGAGAGGGGGAGGCGGAGAGAAGATGGATAGAGGAGAAAATAGGTGGAGAGGAGACAGACAGGTCAAAGAGGCGGGGATGGAGCCAGTAAAGGTGAGTGGAGGTAGGGAGGAGAGAGGTCAGTCCAGGGAGGATGGACAGGTCAAGGGGGCGGGATGAGGTTAGTAGGTAGGAGATGGGGGTGGGGCTTGAGGTGGGAGGAAGGGATAGGTGGAAGGACAGGTTAGGGAGGCGGGGACGAACTGGGCTGGTTTTGGGATGAGGTAGGGGCAGGGGAGATTTTGAAGCTTGTGAAGTCCACATTGATACCATTAGGCTGCAGGGTTCCCAAGCGGAATATGAGGTGCTATTCCTGCAACCTTCGGGTAACATCGTTGTGGCACTGCAGGAGGCCCAGGATGGACATGTCGTCTGAGGAATGGGAGGGGGAGTTGAAATGGTTAGCGACTGGGAGGTGCAGTTGTTTCATGCGAACGGAGCGTAGGCGTTCCGCAAAGCGGTCCCCAAGCCTCCGCTTGGTTCCCCTGATGTAGAGGAGGCCACAACGGGTACAGCGGATGCAGTATACCACATTAGCAGATGTGCAGGTGAACATCTGCTTGATGTGGAAAGTCTTCTTGGGGATGGGATGGGGGTGAGGGGGGAGGTGTAGGGGCAGGAGTAGCACTTCCTGCGGTTGCAGGGAAAAGTGCGGGGTGTGGTGGGGCTGGAGGGGAGTGTGGAGCAGACAAGGGAGTCACAGAGAGAGTGGTTCCTCTGGAAGGCAGATAATGGTGGGGAGGGAAAAATGTCTTTGGTGGTGGGGTCGGATTGCAGATGGCGGAAGTGTCGGAGGATGATACGTTGGATCCGGAGGTTGGTGGGGTGGTACGTGAGGACGGGGGGGATTCTGTTTTGTTTTTTTTTTATTGTGGTGAGGGGGTGTGAGGGTGGATACACCTCCACCCTCACCCCATCCCATCCCCAAGAAGACTTTCCACATCAAGCAGATGTTCACCTGCACATCTGCCAATGTGGTATACTGCATCCACTGTTCCCGTCGTGGCCTGCTCTACATCGTGGAAACCAAGCAGAGGCTTGGGGACCGCTTTGCAGAACACCTGCGCTCAGTTCGCACTAAAGAACTGCAACTCCCAGTCGCAAACCATTTCAACTCCCCCTCCCATTCTGCAGACGACATGTCCATCCTGGGCCTCCTGCAGTGCCACAACGTTGCTACCTGAAGGTTGCAGGAACAGCAACTCATATTCTGCTTAGGAACCCTGCAGCCTAATGGTATCAATGTGGACTTCACAAGCTTCAAAATCTCCCCTCCCCCAGCCGCATCCCAAAACCAGCCCAGTTCGTCCCCGCCTCCCTAACCTGTCCTTCCACCTACCCCCTCCTCCCACCTCAAGCCCCACCCCCATCTCTTACTAACCTCATCCCGCCCCCTTGACCTGTCCGTCCTCCCTGGACCAACCTATCTCCTCCCTACCTCCCCACCTACACTCACCTTTACTGGCTCCATCCCTGCCTCTTTGACTCCTCTCCATCTATCCTCTCCTCTATCCATCTTCTCTCCGCCTCCCCCTGTCTTTCTATTTATTTCAGAACCTCCTTCCCCTCCCCCATTTCTGATGGAGGGTCTCGGCCCGAAACGTCAGCCTTCCTGCTCCTCTGATGCTGCTTGGCCTGCTGTGTTCATCCAGCTCTGCACCTTGTTATCTCAGATTCTCCAGCACCTGCAGTTCCTACTATCTCTGAATACTTTTCAAAGGTGACTGCTTTTAAGCAGTATTCATCTGAACAAAAGTGCAATTTAAAAATCTGCACCAAATTTATTAGTTCAATTTATTTGTTTTACAGTAGGCATTAAATCAAATCTTTGTCTGTCATTAAAGTGGAAATTAAAGATTCCAATAACTATATTCAAGAAAAGCTACTGATAACCCATGTGCTATAAACATTTATTCCTTATAGACATGATTGAAAACAGATTATCTGGTCATTGTTACCTTCAGGTTTGTGAGATCTTACTGTGTTATAAGAGCCTGCCATCTCATCTCTCCCTGTCTGTCTGTCTCTCTCTGGACTGTTTTACAATGAATTGTTTTAACATGGGACATGAATGGTCACTTGTTCAGTTTTCTTGATCCCATAGTTGAAGGACTCATGCTGCAGTGGAATACAAGGGTGAAGGAGCAAGTCTTTACCTGACATTCCGAAGTTGGGACATGATTGTACAATGATGGGAAGTTAACCAGTTTGGATGTTTTGAGAGGAGTCAGAGAGTCAAGTTGATTGTGTATTGCTGTTTTAGGTGTGTTCTTCCCATGTCCAGAGTTTAAGAATGTTCATGATAATTTTCTTGATATTGCACTTAAAACAAAATGTGTACACAAAGTACAGTAGCTAGCCTCTCCCTTTAAGTTGTACAGCTTCACCAGCTTTCTACTTTTCTGAAGATAGATTCTTGATCAATCGGGGAATTCAAGTTATCGGTAAAGGGCAGCAAATTGGATGTAAGCAATTTTGGATCAGCTATGATCCTGCTGAATGGCAAAGCAGGCTCAAGGGGCCAGACAGACGACTCGAGTTCTGACTTCTTGAGGTTTTACGGAGTGCCATCTGCCTCTCTTTGTCTGCACCACAGTTCTCTTAGATGTTCTGTCTCTTCCCCTTCACTGCTGTTCCCCTCCTCCCTTCATTCTCTTTATCTTGCCTTCCCACTGCCTTTTACATCTCCCTCATTGTAATAAATCCCACTGTCTTTCCTTTCTGGCTTGTAGCATCAACTATTCTTTGTTCTCAGCTGCGTCTACCGTCTCCTCTCTCGCGCCCTCTCAAACTTTCTGTCCCTGTACCCCTGGAAAAGCAGAATTGACATTTCGGAGCTCATTTTAGATTCATAGGCAAAATCTAGCTAATTTTCTGAGGATGCAATAAAATTGAACCATTTGCCTTTTCAACTGAACATAGCCAGCGAGAATCTGACATTGATTCCTGAGCTATCTGTATTCACAGTTTGGAAAAATACGGAATGCAATTTTTGAAAACGCAGTCTTAATGAATGACTCTTGCCAACACAGTGAATTCTCCTTTCTGACTAAGCTTTGCTTGAATTTCCAGCTTCCCATTTTGCTTCTGATGCATCTGCAGAAGCTTTTCTTTGACGTACACTCCCGTTGGATCAATGATATTAGTTCTTGGTTTATTTCAGTTTGTTCTTCCACAGTTTGCAGGCTGAGAAAACGATATAAGTTCACTGCCCACCCTTAGCTTCTTCCAGTTCAGTGATTTCCTGTTTTAATGATGCAGTTGTTCTCGCTTTTCATGTCATGTGTTATGAGTGGCTTTACATTTAATAATGTTTTTCAACTTGGGTTTGAGTTGTGGATACCTGGATTAGTTGTATTTAAAAGAAGTCAGTGCAAAGGCAGTGGAACATTGTTTGAACAAGGCATTTCTTGAAAGTCAAATATCATAATACTACTGTGTATTTACTGTGGACCTCTTCCTCGGCTTATGACTGTCAGGTTGCAGTTTCAGATTTTTCAGTTAGTTACCAGCCTGGGAAAGGAGAAGAGCTTTCCCGCTCAGCTCTTGTGCTTTGGAAAAACATATTTATTGTGAGTCCATTGTGGTCACTGGACCCTTGGTGCAGTCTGAATCTTGATGAACCTCCCTGAAGTGCATCTGGAGGAATCCTTGACATATTTTCCCGAGCAAGCTGTATTGTCAATGATCTTCATGTTTAGTGACATGTGCCTTTCCGTTGTCAGACCAACAGCTTTGACCGCACTTGATCCCTTTTCGGTTCCACAAACTGAAACTCCTTGGCCATAAGTGAAACTGTGAAGCGAGAAATCTGTTCTTTGGCCTTGACCTTAAGTCTGTGTGTGCATTTTGAGTTGATTCAAGGAAGAGACTTTCGTATTTCCTTTTGCAAACCAAGTGTGTGAATTGCGTTTTGACTGAATGTGTTTTGTTTTAGAGTAAGAGTACTTTTTGTAGGAGAAACCTGTTTGATGGATTTGTGAAATTTGAAGGCTAATACAGAGAGCGCGTACAATTGGCTATGTTTGGGAGACAGGAGCAACTGTTAAATTCATGTTGCAACCTGTGGAGCAGTGGGACGTGAGAAAGGCTCTGCACTCAGTGCATCTCAGTCGTGATATCAGGATAATCCCTTCTTTGTGCTTTTCCTTTGATGATCTAGAATACACCGTGACCCGTTATTGGTGGGTATTACCCAATTGCTGAAGCAACAACCTTGAGGCTTGTGTTCTGTGAATGTCTTTTTCCTGAAAGCCAGACATAAAGGCCAAGTCTGAAAGCAGATTGGAGGTGGCACTTTAAATCTTTCCTGGGGCTCTTGGCTTTGTTTAGTCCTCAGCTTAAACTTTGGCCCTCTGGCCTTAGACACATCTGCCGTGGGGAACAGATTCTCACAATATCCCCTATCTGTGCCATTCAGAGTTTTGTATCCCTCGATCCGATCCTCCCTCAGCCTCCTCTGCGCCAAGGAAAACAAACTCAGCCGATATTGTCTGTCCTCGTAACTGAGACTTCCCATCCCAGGCATTATCCTGGCTATTCTCACCTGCGCCCAGTGCATTCCTGTCCGTCCAATAGCATAGTAAACAGAACTGCATTCACTCTTCCATCTGTGGCTTCACCAATGTTTTGTTAAGTTTTAACAGGATGTCTTTGCTCCTGTATTTTGCCCCTGGCTAATGAAGGCAGACATTCCTCCTGTGGTGAAGTAAGCCTTTGTCATCACCCTATCCCCCTGCGTTGGCACTTTCGGGCACCTCTGGACTTGTGCACCAGGGTCCCTTTGTTCCTCAGCACTCCCTACCTCATCGTGTATATCCTTCTCTCATTAAACGTCCCAAAATGCATCACCTCATACTTCTCAGGATTAAACTCCATCTTCCATTGCTCTGCCCAACTTACCAGCTGATCAGTATCAGACTGTAGCCTCAAACTATCCTCCTCACTGTCAAAAGCGCCTCCAATTTTTGTGTAATCTGCAAACTTTCTAATCACATTTTATACATGCACGTCCAAATTGTTAATGCACGTGATAAACAGTAAGGGTACGAGCATCAGTCTCAATGGTACACTGCTGGTCACAGGCTTCCAACCACAAAAACAATCCTCTGTCATCACACTGCCTCCTATTTGTAAGCCACTTTTGGGTCCAGTTTGCTAACTGGCTTTTAGATCCCAGGGGGTCTTAGCACTTGGACTTGTGGGACCTTGTCAAATACCTTATTGAATTCTGTGTAAACCACATTGGCTGCACTATCCTCATCAATATGTTCAGTCATCTTTGCAAAAAACCTCAACTAAATGAGTCAGAAAGGATCTCCCTCGAACAAATCTGTGCTGACTCTCCCTGATCAATCCCTCTCTTTCCAAGCATCGTTTAATCCTGTCCTTCAGGACTTGTTCCAACAGTTTCCCTTCCACCGACATCAAACTAAGCCACAGAGTCAGACTGCACAGAAAAAGGTCTTTGGCCCAACAAGTCTGCACTGACAAAAACTAGCCCTAACCCCTATGTTCTGCACTTGTCCAGCATCCTTGAATGATCTGATATTTCAAGTGCTCGTCGAAATATTTTTTAAAGGCATTAAGTTTTCTGGTGCCCATCACCTTCACAGCCAGTGCATTCCAGATTACCACCACCCTCTTGAGTGAAAAAGTTTTTTCCTCAAATTCCCTCTGACTCTTGTCCCTTAAATTATGTCACTGTGAGATGGTCCCCTCAACAGCTGCTCTCTACTCACCATATCCAGACCCCTCATAATCTTATAAACCTCAATCATGTCACACCTCAGCCTTCTCCGCTCTAAAGAAACCAGTCCAAGCCTATCTGGTCTCTCCTAACAGCTCAATTGTTCCACCCGAGGCAGCATCCTGGTGAACTTCCTTTGTACCACGTTAGTGCTATCACATCCTTCCTGCAGTGAGGTGACCAGAAGTGCACACAGTTCCTGAGCTGTTGCCTAATCCAGTTTCTGGACAACTCCGAAATTACCTCTTTACTCTTACAGCGATGCCACGACTTTAAAAATGCAGTATCCCCTATGCTACCTTAACTATCCTATTCACATGCACTGCCACCTTCAGGGATCTGTGAATAATTACTGCAAGATCCCTGTGTTCCTCTGAGCTACCCAGTGTCCTGCCATTCATTAAATAATCCCTCATCATGTTTCTTCTTCCAAAATGCATCCCATCAAGTCATAGAGCACAGAGATAGACCCTTCGGTCCAACCTGTCTATGCTGACCATAATCCTAAACGAGCTAAACTAGTTCCACCTGCCTGCACTTGGCCCATGTTTCACCAAACATTTCTCCTTCATGTACTTGACTAAATGTCTTTTAAAGATTGTAACTGTAGCCGCATCCACCACTTCCTCTGGAAGTTCTCACCCAAGGGAAAAGACACCTGCCATTCACCTTAGCTATACCCCTCATGATTTTATAAACCTCTACAAGGTCACCCTTCAACTTCCTATGCTGCAGTGAGGTTAAACACTATCTGCTCCTGCTCTGCCCAGAGTACCAGCTGATCAATGTCAGATTACAACCTGAGACCATCTTCCTCACTATTAAAAACGCAAGTGGTCTGCGATTTCCTGGCCTATCCCAGCTGCACTTGTTGAGCAAGGAACCTCATGAGCTATCCTGTCGTCACCTGGTACTTGATCTGTGGTCAGCCAAGTTTTATATGACAATGGTATTAAGTGTTGACTCCAAATTAGCACTATGTGCATGACTTTAAGAGCCTTCTTTTCAAAAAGAAACTCTTCCAACATTTGTTGCAGTTGTTCTTGCATTTGCTACTTGAAGAATTCAACTGAAAGCTCAGTCTATTTAAAACTGTGATGATTCGAAACCAGGTTTTGAAGGTTTTCATTGTTGAGCTCAGAAAGGAATCTGGATGTTGAGACTGTATAGTAAGTTGGTTGTCCTGATGGTGTTTCTTTCTCGTCAGAAGAAACATGAGAAACTAAGGGCTGGAGCTCATTATTTGGACTAAGTGTGAGTTTCATGAGCTTTTGGAGCGATCTTTCAGCGTGAGAGCTAACAGGGTTATCTTACCAATCGCATTTTCTTAGCTATCTGTCCCAGCCCTGTCATGCCCATCATGTTAAATCCTATATCCATCTTACCTTGCACCATTGCCAGAAAAACTTGTAACTCTCTGGATGTCCACGAGATTGGGGAAGGCTGTTTGCAGGTAAAGGGACGCCTGGCAAGTGGGAGGCTTTCAAAAGGAGGGTAATGAGAGTTCAGGGAAAGAATGTTCCTGGTAGTGTGAAGGGCAAGGATGGCACGAGTAGAGAGCGTTGGATAACTAGAGATATTGAGGGTCTGGTTGAGAAAAAGACAGAGGCATATGCCATGTATAGACAATCGGGATCAAGTGAATCTCTTGAGGAGTACAGTGGGTGTAGGAGTAAACTTATGATGGAAATCGGGAGAGCAAAAAGGGGACATGAACTTTGGCAGATAAGGTTAAGGAGAATCCCAAGGGATTCTACTGGCATATTAAGGGCAAAGAGAGTAACTAGGGAGAGAAGGGCCCCTTTAAGATCAATGAGGCCATGTATGTTTGGAAGCACAGGAAATGGGTAAGGTCCTGAACACAATATTTCGTGTCAGTATTTACTGTGGAGAAAGACATGAAAGCAAGCCACCTGGGGGAAATAAATAGTGATGTCTTTAAAAGAGTCTCCATTACAGAAGAGGAGGTGCTAGAGATCTTACAATGCATAAAGGTAGATAAATCCGCAGGACTTGATCAAGTGTATCCCAGGACATGGTGGGAAGCAGAGGAAGAAATTGCAGTGTCCCTAACGCAGATAGCTGTATCTTCGGCAGCCAGGGGTGAGGTGCCACAAGACTGGAGAGTAGCTAATGTTGTGCCATTATTTAAGAAAGGCTGCAAGGAAAAGCCAGGGAACTACAGGCCGGTGACCGCCTGACTTCAGTGGTGGGTAAGTTGTTGGAGGGCATTCTGAGAGACAGGATCTTGACATATTTCAAAAGGCAAGGACTGATTAGAGGTAGTCAGTATAGCTTTGTATCTGGGAAATCATGTCTCACAAGCTTGAATGAGTTTTTGGAAGAGGGGATAAAGAAGATTGATGAAGGCAGAGCAGTAGATGTTGTCTGTCTGTACTTCAATGAAGCAAGTGACTTTAGCAAGGCCTTCAACAAGGTTCCTCATGGTAGACTAGTTATTAAGGTTAGATAACATAGAATCGAGGGAAGGTTACCCACTTGGATACAAAATTGCCTTAACAGTAGGAGACAGAGAGTGAGGAAGGTTGGTGGTCAGACTGCAGGCCTGTGACCAGCGGTGTGCCGCAAGGATTGGTGCTGGATCCGTTGTTGTTGATCATGTATATAAACAACTGGGATGAGAATCTAGGAGGCATTGTTAGTAATTTTTCAGATGACACCAAAATTGGTACTCTATTGGCCGGTGATTACCACGATCTCAGAGTACAACAGGATCTTGATCAACTGGGCTGGTGGGTTCAGGAACAGTGGATGGAGTTTAGATAAATATGAGGTGTTTCATTTCGGTCAGACAAGTCAGGGCAAGACTGACTTAGAGAGTTAATGGCTGTATTGGAATACTGCCTGCAATTTTGGTCTTCTTGCTACAGCAAGCATGTTGTGAAACATGAAAGTGTTCAGCAAAGATTAACAAGGATGTTGCCAGGGTTGAAGGGTTTGAGATATAGGGAGACAGGCTGGGGATATTTTCCCTGGAACATCGGAGGCTGAGGGATGACCTTATAGAGGTATATAAAATCATGAGGGGTCTGGATAAGGTGAATACACAAGGTCTCCTGCCCAGGGTAGGGGAGTCCGAAACTAGAGGGCGTAGGTTTATTTGAGAGGGGAAAGATTTAAAAGGAACCTAAGGGGCAATTTTTTCACACACCGGGTGGTGCATGTATGGAATGAGCTGCCAGAGGAAGTGTTGGAGGCTGGCATAATTCCAATATTTAAAAGACATCTGGATGGGTACATGAATAAGAAGGGCTCAGGGGGATATGGGCCTAATTTTGGCAAATGGGACGAGGTTAGTTTAGGATATCTGGTTGGCATGGATGAGTTGTATTGAAGGGTCTGTTTCCATGCTGTATGTCTCTATGACTGTATGATGTTGGTTCCATTTAAAACACCGATGTGTCGAGATTAAAACTTAGTAGTTCTCCTGTCTCAGGTCCTCTTGAAGCAAATGAAAGATATTTTTATATATGAAATAACATTTGTCAACCTTGTGTGTTGACCAAATCTCTCTTTTTAAATCGTAGAATGAGCAACTAGGCTACCTATTCTATGCCTGAAGCAGTGCTACCTTTAAACTGGCTGCGTTTTGAAAATTAGACATCGTTAAAGTTCAGTGAATGTACGAGTAAATAGTTTCTTCAGATAAACTCATGGCTTTATTTTTTTGCTGCACTGGTATTGTTATTCCCCCTGTAAGGCATCCCAGGTAATGCAGACACAGTCCTTTCCAAAGATTCACAGAGAGTATTTCCAAAGAAAGACCAGACGTGGTCAAAGATTGTAATTCCCCCACGACTACCACATAAAGCTCCCTTCCCACCTCAGGTCTGAAATCAAGCATTTAATCTTCATTTAATTCTTTTTGTTCATTTGTGGGATACAGGCATTGTTAGCAAGGTCAGCATTTGTTTCCCATGTCTGTTTGCCCTTGACAAGGTGGTGGTGAGCTGCTCCTTGAACTGTTACAGTCCTTGTTATGGAGGCACTTGGACAGTGATGTTCATAAGGAATTTCCAGGATAATGAAGGAACAGACATTAAGATGAGGCTGTGGCTTTGGGTGGCTCTCTGGAACAGCTCTGGATAACTTGTTGCAATGTATCACGTAGAAGCAGTGAAGGGAGTGAATATTTAATTGTTGTGAATGGAGTGCTGATGGAGCAGAATGCTTCGACTAAGATGCTGTTGAGCTTCTTGAGCGTGTGTTGCACTCATCCAGACTGTGCTATCAGTATATAGAACTCAGACACCCCTTCCAAACTCCACGTGATGTCGCTTTTGATCCACCAAGTGTAGCATAGCTCATGACTGGATTGACTGAAGAGAACATAGAAATGTCATGGGCCGAATGGCCATCACTGTTCCTTGCATTGCTCCACTGCGATGTCTTTGTGAGATTAATACTTGGTCATAACCTGTAGTTGTTTCCTGGCAGACAGTGGCACCATATTTTCATAATCTGTGAGAGGTCAGCACACAGAATCTAAAGTCACGTGACTGAATGGCATCCAGAATGAGGAAGGTTTATCCTCCGTAGTCTCCCACTTGTGTTTATAAAAGGCTGTCAGCTCTCCAAACTGTATGTTGTCGTGTTACTTGAGATACCTTTCAGTCCATATGCTGTTCCTTCCATTAGCTGTGTTCTGGCCAACTCATTGTTGACTGAGTGTTGAAGTGACCTTTTTGGGCAATCCAGTTTGAAACTCTGCAGCCTGTATTTCACTCCCAACCCAGAAAAAACATGGTGAGTTGTGGTCAGAATTTGGGGTTAGAGTTACTGCTGAAAGTTTGATTCTCTTGGGCTACAGCTAGAAGTCCTCGCTCTGCTTGCTTTCTGTATGGACTTAACTGTATAAAGGGGAAGAAATAGCAAGACAAATGGCAAGTAATTTAAAAGAAAGAAAATGTTTTTGAAACATCAGCTGAGTAGGAAGGGGAATGAGAAACCAGGAATAATTATCAATTCAGCATCTGTGATGTTAAGATCTGCGTCTTTGTGATCATGAACTTAGGAGAGGAAGAAGATGGGAGGAGAGAATTCTACCACAATTACTTGACAGTACAGCCGCAGTGAGCTTGCAGTATGGGTTATGCCAATGCGGCACATTGCAGTGCAGGACTGATCCACTCACAGTGGGTTGGTTCAGCATTGGAGAGGGTGTGCGTGTGTACACTGTGCTGCTGAGCTGAGCTTAGAAGCTTGCAGCCTCAAGTCAGATTGGTTGTGGGGACACTCTGCTCACTAAAATTAGCCATGAATCGGTTAGCAGAGGCTGCCTGTTCACCCCAGTCCCCACCCACTTGCAGCTCATGCTAGACAGCACTGCTCATTACTCGTCTTGTCCCGCTGCCTACCATTTCTTTTAATTCAGCCCCTCCACCCACATCACAGGAGAGAATGGTTGCAACACCCTCCACAGTCACTGTTTAGCATATGTTTTCTGCCCTTAATGACACTGTTTAATCATATTGCGATTGAAAACAAAATAAGTTAGCTGGGAAATTATAATTTGGAGTCTGACCAACAAAAGTCAGAATCTCTGTTTGCATGAGCAAGCATGCTCAGTTTACACCTCCTGTATTTATTCACTTCATGTTTTGGGGAAGGCTTTTATTTAAATGAAGTTTTAACCTGCCAGTTCCCTTCTCCACATGGCCCTCAGGCTGGCTGTAATCGAGAGGACAGCAAATAGACAATCAACTCCACTGTCGTGAGGCAGGCCTGTCTCTGCTTTGTTAACCCTCTTCACCTCACTCCCTCAAGCTACATGTGAACAGAAGGGAGCGTTCTGAACTGTATCTTGATGCTCTGTTCTGATTCCCCTTCACCTCCTTTCCTGTTCTCGGTGGAGATGTAGGAATGAGTTTTAACCTTGGTGTTTATTCCTGCTAACTGCAGCCTGTTTCATATTTATATGCTGTCAGAGTTTCGAGTGCCAGGGTAGGAAGTCACCCGGAGGAGTCAGATATGTTACATTTCACGTTCGAGAAAGAGGAGTCAGTTATTTGGCCTCCTGAGCTAGCTCTGCCATTTGTTCAGATCATGCTTGAATTGATTTGGACGTCAACCCACTTTCCTGGCTACTCTGAATAGCCTTTAACTCATTTGCAATTGAAGAAGCTGTTGAATTCTGCGGCAAAAATATTCTGTTCCTCCTTTCCACCACCTGGACTCGTAGAGTCCGTACAGTGTGGAAGCAGGCTATTCAGCGCATTGAGCCCACGCTGACCGTCCGAAGAGTATCCCACCCACCACTCTATCCCTGCATTTCCCATGGCTAACACACCTAGCCTGCACATCCCTGGACACTATGGACAATATTGCATGGCCATCCATGCTAACCTGCACATCTTAGGACTGTGGGAGGGAACCGGAGCACCCAGAGGAAACCCACACAGACGTGGTGAGAATGTGCAAACTCCATATAGCCAGTCACCTGAGGGTGGAATTGAACCTAGGACCCTGGCACTGTGAGGCAGCATTGCTAACCGCTGAGCCACTCTGCTGCCCGAAATCTGTGACACTGTCATTATTTCTTGTTGTGATCTGCATGAAACTCTGGAAGGTGAACAGTCTCCAAGAATTGCTGGTTTAAATGGCCACTGGGACCAGCAAGGCTCTTTGAACTGACCTTCAGCTTGGAGTCAAGACCTTCAGAAGATCAAATTGAAGTGTTTAAGACAGAGCTGACAATTACCGTACTTTAGAATTGGGTGAACAAAATCTTCTAGCTGTGTGTGTTTTGAGAGCTGGCTTGTAGCTGTAGATAGTGATAAACCCAGTGGGAACCAGTGTTTGCAAAGAGATAAGGTTCAAAATAAAAACAGCGGATGATTATGCTTGATGCTTGTTGAAGTCTCTGTTCCTGTCCCAAGTTCAAGGATTGTTGGCATAGCAGCGGTGGACATGACTTGAAATATATTTATTGGATTGCACTGAGTGACATGCTCTATGATGTTTGGAGTGTTGTGTGTAACATCTCTTGGCATTGTGAAGCTAAAACCTTCCGCTTTGTGACTGGAAAACATGTTATTTGGTGCAAACAAGTAGTTTGTGTCTGGGAGTATGCTTTGTGAACAAAATTGACAGTAACTGTGTGACATTGTGTGTATACTGAGGTGTAAAAGTTCTTGAACAGTCACATGACCATGGTTGGTTAAATTTGGATTTTACCTTCTCTCATTACTTCAGAAATTGCTGGTTCCCACCTCTCTGTCCTGGACCATGTAACATTGATTTTGGACAAATTGAGATTAGGTTTGTGAGTAATCATTCCAAAATGTGGATGTGAGTGGCATGACTCGATGTAGCTGTGTCTGTCGCCTGGGACTGTGGTTTCCAAGCCTAAAAGGATGTGCTTTTTCGCAAAACAGTTTGGAATGACCGAAGGTTGCAAAAGGTGCTCTGATGTTGACTTGCCGCTTCCCTGTAGAGGAGGTTGTTGAGCAGTCCAAGAAAATAACTAAAAAGGCAATTGCCTGTTTTTACAGTCACAATCAATTTGGAGCATATTTGGATCTCGCAGTCTGCTGAAGCTGTGCTGCAACAATTGCTGGACAATCTGCAAATGAAAACTTGGCCGTGAACCGAGGTGAGGAGCCAAGGGTTTTGAGTCAGTGTGAGGTTTTTTAAACTTGGATAATCTGGCAGGTGCAGCAGTAGGTTGCTGCTCTGCTCGGCAGTTGTTGTTGAGAACAGCCACTGCCCACAGTGCAGCATGGACTTGGTCTTACCATGAGGTCCAATGCTGCCTCATGCAGTGCAGCTGTACCTTTGTGATGCTTCCTCCATGTGTTTCACGTAGGACAGCTGCACACTGTCTGGGATAGAAAACCTCTTACTGTCTGGTATTTGTGATGGGGAGGAGGATGAAAAATTTGGAAAGCGGACAATGTGAGCATGTGATACATGCATGTCTGTGTCTGTGTATTTATGACATTACTGGTGGTAATGCATAAGAGCTGGAGTTGATAGCATAAACCGCATGATCAGTGATCATCGTTTAACAGGGAATTGACCTCCAGCCTAAATCTGATGTACTGAACATTGCCAGCTCCACCCCAACTCTCCTCTTTTGCCTCAATTGCAAATGCTGCTCCCTCTTCTTCGGCTCCGTAGAAATTCACTGAAATTTATTCTCATCTTCACTCACTGGCTGGTCTCATGCTGAACTTTGGGCTTCACACAGTTCAGTCTGCCCAAACCTGATTATGTGCATATGGATTTTTTACAACATATTCTTGGGCAGAATTGAAGGGTACTATCCCCAGACTGATGAACTTCCTCACCCTGCAAAGGCATGAATGCATCATCTGAAAGGCAGGATCCCTGATTTTGCAGTGACACTCCTGCCCTACTTCCCTGGGGTTTGAGCCATTGTTTTGCAGTCTGGTGTGACTGACAGGACAAATTCAACTCACCAGGCCAAAATTGCTAGTTCTTTCACCAACATCATCAGATTTGTATGCTTGAGCTGATTGTAGTCAGTTGTATGCTGAGTTTTAGTTCTTGGTTTTCCCATCCTGCATCTTGTCAGCGATTCACAGTCTGTTTTGTACCCAGTGCGTGGGTAAGCTGCTGTTCTAATGAGCAAGCTTCCAATACAGCATCCTTGATACAACATATTAGCAGTCTGCCATTTTGTTTACACTGCTATTTCAGAGCCTTGTCTTTGGAGTGAGAATGTGCCACATTGTTTGGAATTGTATAGTGCACAGTAAAAGTGTCTATAACCTGGATAGTGCAGGGATATTTTTAGCAATCAGAATATAATCAGACATTTCCCAAGGGTTTATTTTTAACCTGATTATCATGGGGAGCAAACTGTTTGACAGGCTTGACAATATTGGATTGCTGCACACAGTATTGATATCCATAAGCCTGCCAGGCTGGGTGTCAGGCAGTGAACACCGGTTCATGGTTGTGCTGCTTTAACTGCTCCTGTCAGTGCTATTTCTGCAATGTAAACCGAATATCGAGCAAGTTGGAAATATGGACAGCTCAAAGTTGCAATGCCATCTGTGATGTAGTGAAGCATTCTTCAGCTAACCACACAGTGCCTCATGTTCCAATTCTAAATCAGCACTTAATGGCCTGTCCTTCTTGTTGGCCTTCACTTTTCCTTCTTATATTTCCATTCCTACATCCCACACTGACTCTTGCCACCACCCACCCTCTGCATTTCCTCTCTTCTTCCTGCCTTCCTTTGTTCTCCCTTGTCTCCCTTGTCTATCGCATTGATTCCTTTCTCTCTCGACTGTACAATCTGTGATTCATACTCCCTATTTTTAGTGCATGCACCTGGAATTGTTCATGTTCTTTCATGTCTTTCTCATTGCTGTGCGAATATTGTATTCTCTGCAGTGTATCTATTTCTCTATCCACTGGTTGTCGTAATGAATGAATGAATGACTTTGGCATGGTAGTGGTCGAGGCCCAGGCAATTGGATCGCGGAATAGAAAAGTGGATAAAAATTTCACGTGGAGTCAAGAATACAATTCTGGTCCAAGAGCAGAGCAGTATTTCAGTTTACTGCAGTGAAGAGTCAGCACAGATAAAGGATGCTCCCTCTGCAGGGCCTTGTTTATTTTGACTTTGAATTATGATGTTTTCTGACTGATAACATTGGGATTTCCTGTGGTCTTAATATGTTTTGTGACAAATAGCGATCAGTGAGCAGAGTTCCTCATTCGAAGTGGGCAGTTTGAAAAATTTCACAAAGCAGCAAGGCTCAGAAGGGCTGCAATCTGCCTAACCTCTTGTTGTTTTGCAAGGCCTGAAAATGACCTGTGCTTTGGTGAATGTGACAGCCTCAGGTGTCCTGGTGTATTGGTCTTAGCTGTGAGGGTGCGTGTATGTGTTTGAGTCTGAGAGGGGGGGTGTGTGTGTGTGTGTCTGTGTGTGGGTCAGCAGTTCCTGGTGTGAAACATTGCAGTTCTGTTCAACTCTCATTTTCCTTTTTGGTCGACGTGCACGCAAGTGCAGTTTCAATCTGCGTGCTAGACCTGATAGCTGAGCGGTTACGGTACTGGATGTTCAAGCCAGAGGTTGAACTTTCAAATGCTACAGAGGCATGTTGTTATGAATGACCATTTGGCATCTGAAGTGAAGGATTATAGAAGTTGTTGCATTTGTTCTGAAAACCCAACCTCGTCACCTTTGTCCTTTGTGGGAGCTGAACTTGCTTGCCTTTTCCTAATAAAGCCAAATCACATGGCACTGACCTGACACTGCCTTCTTGATGTCTGATGATATTGGGCAATGCATGATGCTTTTACTTGTATTTCCTATATAACAGATAACAGTCACCACTGGCAAACCCTCTTCCCCAGCATCTATCTCTGGATATTTGTCCTATGTACGACCCTGGCTTGGGATTGCTTTTTAAGCTGAGGCTAGAGGTGGGTTGTTGGGGAGGAGGGGTTTGCCTTCTGTTTCTTGCAGCCCAGCTCTTACATTGTGGCAACCAGCTGAATCCATCCAGTCGGGTAAAGGCTCACGGAGCGAGTCACACATTTTCTGACGATGTAATCTTCACAGCTCTGCTTTTTATAAGTCTTTCGGAAATCCAACTGATACTGAAACTGGGGAGACTGTTGCTCATCTTGTCTTTTGCCATTTGTGCAAGTGTGTTTTGCATATGAATGCACCCTGTTCGGGATGTAGTGACCTGTTCCGAATGTGACTTCTGAACTGTCACATTTCTGACAAGTTTCATTGGTTTGAATAGAATAATTGATCATTGTCCAGAAAGAACAGTTTTAATTTGATGGCAAATTCTGTCAAATCAAGGGCGTGTGTCTCTACATCAGTTGCCTTTCCTTTACGCAGCTCCCAAAGAACACCACTGCCTGAACTAACAAGCAATTATTGTGTTTTTAAGTTGTGTTTCGTAGCTGTCCCTTAAAAAGTACAGTTGGGCACAATTTCTTTTAGACGAGCAGACTTCTATTCTGGAAGTAAATCACATTTTCTGTTCACCGAATCGTCAATGTAACTTGGGCCGTTATTTGCATTTTTACTCTCTTGGCAGGCCTGGTTAAAATTGCAGCTAAATAATTTTCATCTTGGCTTGTTTTAAAGATTCCTGGTTGTTTAATGGATCATCTTAATCATCTGCCAGCTGAACTTTTCTTCTTCTTCTTCTGCTTCATTTGTTTACCTGATAATTTGGTTTCCTGTTGTAGAGGATTATGCATTTCAAAAGTGCAGAAAACAGCCAGCATTAATGCTTTATTTTAAACTCAGTTCCTTGGGAGTAAAGAGGATGTCAGCTGGTAGAATTGTTGAGAGGGACTCAAGTGTGTGGAACTGTGATTCTTGACCATTCTGCACTCTGGTGCCAGAGTTTCTGAAGCATCACAGCAACAAACTGTTCATTATCGGGTACGTGAGGTAAGGGCTACAGAATCCAGGGAACAAGAGCTTGCACAACGTGTTTGAGGCGTCCTTTGATCCAGGGCACTCAGTTCTTTATCAGGGCCTATATTCATTGCAGTTAAGAAGAATAAAAGGTGATCTTATTGAAACACGTAAGAGCATCCCAACTAGGCACACTCCCCCACCCCAGCCCCACATGGGGCTTTTAGCATGCTTAACCCACCTAACCTGCACATCACAGGTCAATATGGCACTGTTTTTACTGTGGCTGATCCACCAAACTTGCACACTTTTGGACTGTAGGTGGGAGCCAGAGCGCCGGAGGAAACCCACACAGACACGGGGACAATGTACAAGCACCACAGACAGTCGCCCAAGGCTGGAATCGAACTTGTGTCCCTGGTGCAGTGAGGCAGCAGTGCTAACCACCATGCCACCCTGCTTGATGGACTGAATGGCTGTCTCCTCTTCCTGTTTATTGTTTTCTTACTGTGAATCAGAAGTTGACATAATGCAGCCAAAAGCCCAGTCAGTGGTGTGGGTTTGAAGGAAGGTCTTGAAGGTGGAGAGGTTGAGAGACTGGAGGTAACCGAGGGCATGGCCGTCAGTGTTGGCATACCAAAACCCCGCTCTGTTCATGAGGCCAGAATTGGCAGGCCACAGATTTCTTGGACTGCCCAGCACCATCAGTTGTATTTCGACTGCAGTTTCTTGTAAATCTTGCAAGAATGATTTTTTTTATCAGTTTGGAGGAAAGCCCTCAGTGACTGTATTTGTGTATTTTGAAGAGTTTAAACAGTTGGGGATTGTGGCACGCATACGTGTACTTATCTGTTGAGAGAATCAAGTGAACAATGAGTTGGTCCAAAGAAACCAAGAGGTTCAGAATTGTTGGATGCGGTCCGTGCACATCTGAACAATGTGCTTGTGCAGGCACTTTCTCACGCTGCACGTGGCTCTCTGGATCAGTTGAGTAATTGGGCGCTGCAGGTACAATTTTGTCCATCACAAGCTTTGTTCTCAACCTCAATGCAAATGATAATCAAATAAAGGCATTAACATTTAACTCGATTGAAAGGTTCCAGTGAATAGGTCGACTTGGTGCTGTTTGGGATGATTTTTGTGACATCATTCATCCCTGAAAACATCTGTGAATCTTTCATGTTGTGC
Source organism: Ginglymostoma cirratum (assembly GCA_024137785.1). Lineage (NCBI taxonomy): Eukaryota > Metazoa > Chordata > Chondrichthyes > Orectolobiformes > Ginglymostomatidae > Ginglymostoma > Ginglymostoma cirratum. The sequence continues at coordinate 9,756,483 of JAHRHZ010000003.1, forward strand.
ATGATTTGATAGAGTGTTGTTGACATCCAGTCTGTGAAGGTTAATTAAATCCTGCTTGAAATGAAATTCCGGCTGTGTTCTTTCAGTTGTTATGAAGCTTGATGAGTTGACATTGCGGGAGTCTGGTCTTGCAGTGAGCTGACATGCCACTTGTAGAGCTTTCCAACGAAAAGTCTGCCCTTTTTGGTTTTTCTCATCAGCACTCGTTGTCTTGTCCTGCTTGTCCTCCCTTGGATGTATCCTCAACCAAAGTAACAAATTGGCAACAATCCTCAGAAAGCTTGGTGATGCCTGTGAGGGTAAGCTGAGCTATTTGTTGTGTGGGATTGACCCTTCCATGACCGTTTGAGCAGGAGCATTGTTCGTATGTGAGTTCAGGTGCAATGTGAGCCTCATGACCCTTTCTGGTGCCAGTCTGCATCTCCTTCTGTCACCAGTTCTAGCCCAACCGTCCTCACTGAGCTGAGAGCCCAATCTCAGGAGATGACTGTACCGAGCTAGCCCCCACCTGAGGGTCTTGCCGTTCAGGATTGGCAATGGAAGCCATCAGCAACACTGATCTGCGAAGCTGCTCCTAAAAGGCTGTATGCACAGTCTGAAACTGAGACCTGGATGGTTTCCCAGTAGCTGTTGAAGTGATTTTACATGTTGCTGCCTCTCCTCCGCTTCGCCTGATGTTGCTGCTGTAGTGACACTCAGGCACTTTAGAAATAGTTCTGACTAACATGTCCTGTGGGAAACCTTCATCGAGGAGAGCATGAAATCTGAAAGAGAAATGATCAAAAATGAAATCCCTTCATCTTTGGAGTCACTGGTTCAGGATCTGTGACTTGTAGATCTCTGTCGGACTTCTCCAGTCTGGTTGCAGATATCATGTTGCTCTTTGCCCCGTCATTATCTTGTCTGGTCTCTCTGACACAGAGTGACGATGTCTTGGATCATTGGATAATCCAAGCTACACCCCTCACTGGTGCAGTAAATCAACAAGTAGCTTAACCAAGTTCCAGAGGGTGGATTCTGCAATGCTCACCGATATCTGTTCACTTACAGCACTTTGAAAGCATGTACTATAGCTGATGCTCATGACATGCTGGGAATTGCAGTAATTCACATATGCTGCCAGTTTACTACCTTCCTTGATTCGTACTTAAGTAGTGTCTTAGAACAACATCAACAAATTATATTAATGTACTCCCGTTCATATCGTCAGATGTTCCGAAGATGTACAACCATGTTCCCAAACAAAGTGTGACACTGAGACACAGAAGCGGAGAGAAGAAGGTGAATTTTAAGTAGCACCTTTATAAAGGAGAAATTTAGACAAGGAGGGAGTTCCAAAGCTACAGCCCCAGGTAGTTGAAAACAATGCTGTCAGGAAGTGCATTTAAAAGCACACATGTGCAAAAGACCAAAATTGCATCAGCCCGGTATTTCCAGGACTAGGGCTCAAAGCTGGTGAGCATGATGGGGAATGCTGACCAGTGCATGGAGGATAGGCATTTTCTCCTTCATAATGTTGCTTCAAACTGTCTAGACCCTCACACCTTCCTCATGGCTGAGAGTCAAATTTTGTCGGTTCACAATATTGTTTATAATAAAGCTGTTTTACAGATGCAAGTGTTTTATTTTTGTTTGATGTTTGAAGAGCAAGTTTTTCTGAAATTGAGAGGGTATCAGCCCGATTGATGAGAAAGGTTGAAGGCCAAAATATGGACAAAAGGGTTCGACAGATCTATGGTGGATTTAACAGCTGAAAGTCATCAGTGCTCATCAATTGCATTGACCGTCTCAGATTAATTGAGAAAATGGTATTAAAGCATCCGATTAAATGGTGATTGTGGGGTGAGATAAGGCAGAGTTTAATGTCTGTGGTTTTGTGCTGATCCTCTTAACTATATTCCAAAAGATTTTGTTTGTGGTGGCAGGGCAACTTTGAAGATTTTTGATGATTGAATCAAGATCATTTGAGATTTTGCTAAACAAGCATGTATTGTTGACGTTAGTCTACTTTAGAGGCATATTACAGAGGAAACTCAGCACATTCTTTTTGGCTTATTGGGCAAGTGTGCGACTTGGTCTGGCACTGACACATAAGAAACCATGTTCGTCGCTAGTCAGGGACCACCAGAAAACTGTTCAGGGCAGGACTGGAATTTGTACGCATTCGAGCTAAGTGTGGGTCAGTCACATGATCACTGACTACTGAATGGGCGACTGTTTGTTTGTGTAAACCTGAAGTCCAGTGTTAGTCAGCAACAGTTGTAGAATGAGTAATCTATTTCACTTTGGTGGAAGTGTGATGTTCATAAAGTGGAGGTTCGTGTGTGTTTTTATTTGCGCATTTTTCTGTATAATGACTAATTTTTAGTGCAAGGTGCCCATTTGTCTGGAAGTGAGCTATGTGTCAGCGCATGGTCTGTCTAGCCTCATTTACATATGAGTGCTGGAATACTCCCATCTCACCTCCAACAGATAATGAATAAAAATTGGAACTGCTTCACTTCACTTAGCCTTGCCTTTTGCCACCACCAGGAAATGGGGAGGTTTACTCTAAAAGATGCAACACCTGCCCACACACCACCTCCCTCACCTCCATTCGGAGCCCCGAAACAGTACTGCCATGTGCAACACAGTTTCACCTGCATCTCCTCCAACCTAGTCTGTTGCATCCTTGCTCCTGATGTGGTCTTATCTACGTCAGTGACACCAAATGTAGACTAGGTAACCGTTTTGCTGAGCATCTTCGCCTGGCCTGTAATGGCCAACCTAACTTCTCGGTTACTGCCCATCTCAACTCCCTGCCCCGCTCCCCCTCCAACATGTTCCTCCTTAGCCTCCTCCAGCATCGCAGCAAGTTGCAACAAACATTTGAAGAGCAACACCTTACCTTCCGCCTGGGGACTCTACAGCCTGGAGGACTCAACATTGAGTTCTCCAATTTCAAATAACCTGACCACCCATCCCCTGGCTCCCCTTCCAGCCCCAGTTCCTCCCTTCCATTCTACCTTCTGAACCTCCCTTCCAGCCACCAACCGGATTCATCCCTCCTGTCGACCAACCAGGTCTTACCTACAACCAGTGTCCACCTATCACTACCATACCGCCTCTTCCCACCTCTCCTCCCCTCTCTCCCTCCCCCCACCCCCTGTTCCGCAGCTGCCCCCATCCCGGCATCCAGTCCTGAAAAAGGGTAATACCTGAAACACTGTTCCTTTCCTGCAGATGCTGCCTGACTTGCTGTGTTCTTCCAGTCTCCTGTTTGTCTACCTTGGATTCCAGCATCTGCAGCTTTTTTTTTGTCTCCACCTGAGGTTTACTTTTTTCAACAGTAAGTTGGAGGAAAATGACAGGCCCCACCTTCCTCTGAGTCTGCCTTGTGGGCCAACATTGAAAACAGGTTTTCAGCTGGTTAAGTTGGTCAGGATGCAGCCAGCTGAATGTTCAACTGTTCATCCGATCATAAGAATAGGAGCAGGAGAAGGCAGTTTGGTTTCTCAATGCTACACTATCACTCAAGAAGATCATATCTGATCAGATTGTGTATTCACCAAACCGTAGAACTTGTGATTCCTTTGTTAGTCAAGAATGCTGCTCCTGCCACCTATAAAAATATTCACTTGCTGTGCGTCCTTTGCTGTCTGGGGGAGATGAGTTCCAAAGTCTTGCAGCATTTGGAAAGAAATAAATTCTCCTTACCTGGGTGGATGTGGAAAGCCTATAAACTGTGTCTCCTAATTCTGGTCTCGTGGCAAAGCAGTTCGCAATGTGGAAAGCCTCATATTTTCTCATATCTCATCTTTTCTGTTGTACAAGTCTGTTCACTGTCATTTAGTCACAGGTTCACGTTGAAGAGGAATCCGGGCTGTTCAGTAAAGCAATTTTTTTTCTCTTGTCTTTGTGTGTGTCCCTTGAAAAGGAGAACTTCGAGGCAGTGGCTTCTCAAGATCCAGAACAAGGGATAAATAACATTTACATACAATGTGGAGCTCGAGGAGCTCAGCAGGCTCGGTAGCGTCAGAGGAGCAGGAAAATTGATGTTTCGGGTCGGGACCTTTCTTTGGTTTTTCTGAAACGTTAGCTTTCTTGCTCCTCTGATGCTGCCTGTACTGCCGTGCTCCTCTAGCTCCAAACAGCGTTGTCTCTGACTCTAGCATCTGCAGTTCTTGCTATCTCTGAACATTTCAATACTTTTGGTTCAACAAACATACAAGAAGGTAAAGGGATTAAATCCAGATGCACGTGACATCACTCACGTTTTGTTCTGAAAATACAAATACTATTATTTTCTGTTTTTGTTCCATAAGATTTAAGAATTCATTCAAATTCCACCAAACTAAAATGATGACTCAAATTCAGTTTTTTTGGTTGGGTAGGATTTGCAAAGAATTGGATGTTATCTTTGATTTTGCATTTGTTCCTTCCACATTTCTGAGCTGACTTGCAGTTGAGTATGGTTTAAAGGCCAGAAAATCTGGGCTAGATAGTGTCAACAGCACGGAAGAAATTGGAGTAGAATACCAAGTTGATGGTTTTTAGACAAGTGTGTCTAGGTGCTCCTCTTCCAGTCTTGTTAGCATGGTGGAGTTGAGGCATTCAGAGCATTCACAAGGGTTAAACCAGAGCTCCCTTGCAAATATTGGATGTAAATTGTGATCATTCAAAGCCTGTTGTCCCTTTTTGCAACATGAATCAGGCACATCAGAAGAGGAAAAAGTGAAAGTTTCCACTGAAACGAGATCCTGGAGTGATTTGATTTTCATAAGTAAGGGAGTCTTTCATTCAAGATGGCGATTGCAATGACTTGTTTTACTTTGAGGGTTTAGTATCTGTAGCGCTGTTCTGGCCATTGAGCAGTGGAGGAAGGGTCATGCAGCATGTTGAAGGCAGAGGTATACTTGTACTGAGCAAGGGATTGAAAGGTTATTAGGGACAGGTGGGAATGTGGGTTGAGGTCACTGTCAAATGAGGCATGATCACAGAGAACAGTAGAGCAAGCTTTGGGAGCAGGTGCCAATGGCCTCGTCCTCCTAATTCGTTTTTTGTATTTCCCAAAATTCAGTGGTTGTGAATGGTGACCACTGTTGCGATGCAGGAAAACACAGTGGCCAGTTTGTATGTGGAATGTTCTATCAACGGTGAGTAGCTGAAAGTGTTTGTCATGCTTTTTGAGGGATGGTAACAGCCCAGGACACGGGAAAGAACTGTCCTCTTCTAAAAAACAATAGAAACGTCTCTTCCCTAGAGGGCACCCAGGGTAGTGCATGGTCTGCTGTGATAGATGGGCAGCAATTATACATAATGTACAACGGTGAAACGTCACCCAGCCTGGCGGCCTTTGCTATTTTGTAGTCTGCACATGAGCCTCCTGCCCTTTTAGAAACATAGAAATTGAGAGCAGGAGGAGGCCATTTCGCCCATTAGCATGATCATGGGTGATCTTCTAACTCTGAATCTTGTTCCCACTTTCGTCCTTTAACGTACAGCAAACTTTGTTTTAACCAGCAGTCTTGATAAACTAGCAAAAATTACCTATGTCAAATGTAGCGATCTACCATAATGTCCAAGTATTTGTGCTGTAAATAAAAAATAATAGTGATGTGAATACCCCCTTGCATTACGTTTCTCATCCTCAGAGGTATTTCTGCTGTAAAGTGTGTTTTGTTAATGCAAATTGGCTGTGACACTGTTTGGATAATGCGAACTTTCTACTGTACAGTAAAGTGATTTCCCGACAAAGTGACTTTCTATTTCACGAGGTCACACGAGCACAAATGTCATTTTATCGGAGAACTATCTGTACTGAGTGATTGTATGTTGATTTCAGGAGGTGCGTTGGTGTTTTTACAGAGATTTTTTGAGGTTTGTTGGTGTCTCAAAGTTCAGTTCAAATTTCTGAGGAAGGGTCCCGACCTGAAACGTCAGCTTTCCTGCTGCCTGGTCTGCTGTGTTCCTCCAGCATCACACCTTGTTATTTCAGACTCCAGCATTGGCAGTTCTTAGGCTATCTGGTACCATAGGTGTTGGTTACTAAAATGTTTGCTGTTTAAAGTATTGTACCCTTTTATAACTTTACCCCTAAGAACTATTTCTAATTCATAGAATCCTTCAGTGCGATAAAAGGCCATTCAGCACATCCAGTGACCCTGTAAAGACTGTCCCACCCAGACCAACTGTATCTCTGTAACCCTGCATTGACAATGGCTAAGCCCCATAACCTGCACATGCCTTGACACTCTGAGCAATTTAGCATGGCCAAATCAGGTAATGTGCACATCTTTGGACTGTGGGAGGAAACCAGAGTACCCAGTGAAAAACCCATGCAGATACGGGGATAATGTGCTGACAGCACACAGACAGCCACCCAAAGCTGGACTCGAACCTGGATTCCTGACACTGTGAGGCAACAGTGCTGACCACTGAGACACCATACTGCCCTAGCCACTGTGACTCCCCCCCCCAACAAGCCCCGATTCCTTCTTGAGACATGTAGTTTCGATCACTTTCTGAGGCAAAGAATTCCACAGGCTCACCATTCTCTGTATGAAGAAATTTCTCCTCATCTCAGACCTACATTGCTCAGTCCGTATCTTTTGAGGGTGACCCCTGGCTCTGGATTCCCCAATTAGCAGGAGCATCCTTCATGTATTTTGCCTGTCTGGGCCTGTTGGATTTTTATAGGTTTCTATAAGACATGCACCACACCCCTTCCCCCTCCCCAAATATCCTCACCCACCATTCTTCTTAACTCCAGTGAATATGGACCGAATCGATCCACTGTTTTGTCATATATCTGCTGCTGCAGGAATCAATCATGTAAACCTTTCTTTTCTGAACCAATCTGCATCATCTGCTATAACAAGATGTGTAGAGCTGGATGAACACAGCAGAAGACCCTCCGATGCTGCTTGGCCTGCTGTGTTCATCCAGCTCTACACCTTGTTATCTCAGCTTCTCCAGCATCTGCAGTTCCTACTATCTCTGCATGATCTGCTATTCCTTTCTCCTTTGTACTTACCTTGCTTACCCTTAGGCCATGGCTTCACTTTCTCAACGTACTGTGATTTCTGATTTCAATCTACTAGCTCACGATCTCTTGAACTGTGAGTACCTTTCACTCCTTGGGTATTTTCCAAAGTGTTGCTTGGTCAACCTAGAATTAAGACCCTCCACCGGAGTCAGGATGTTTTTGTTTGTAATGAAAGATTGAGGGTACAGGCTGGAATAATGATATTCGTAAGTAATCTCAAGTGCAGGCACATCAGGCTGTCATGGCCCTCATCAGCTGATCTCCTGCAACTACAGAATAACATAATTCAACAAGAAGCTGGGCCACTGAAGCCATTTTAACGCATATTTGTGGCATCCTTTTGGGACTTGCGTCAAGAAAATACAGTGAGCTGATTTGAGAATGTTTAAGTTGGCATCATCACAAGATTCACTGACGTAAAAAAGATGTGGATAACTTAATGTGGAAAACATTCACATTTTTTAACATTGCAACATTTGCCACAGAATTGATTGTTATCATGCACGGCTGCATTACATTGTGAAACTGCGTGTTAAACGAAAAGCTATGTATCATAAAACCCTTGGAAACAGTTGAAAAGGCTTCTCACAGCACTATCCTAGGAGGTTCGAAGATCGGATCAGCGAGCATGAAGCTAAAATTGGAAGGAACTTGTTGAGCTTTTTAAATTGTGAATTCAGGATACCTGGAAGCGTTTTGCAACCAGTAAATGACTTTTGATTTGTCAGATTTATGGCACTGGACAGCTAGTTGCTCAGGCCCATGGGGTCCTCTGTTAAACATCTCACCTGAAAGCTGGCACCTCTGCCGCTGCACTACTCCCTTAGTACAGCAGTGAAACATTAGCATCAGCATGTTTTTAGTACTCCCTATTTCTCGAACCTCCTTCATTTCCATAACTACTGCCCATCTTGTCTATTTCTCTGATGGGGGCTGGTTTGATAGGTGCCTTCCTTTCAATCATGTAGCACTTTTTCAGGACTGTACGACCATTTCTTTTCGATACATTTTCTAACCAGCCTATTCAGAAAAGTTATTACACACTGCAAGTGGGACTTCTGCTTGGACTTCCTGGTTCAGAGGTCTGGAAATTACCACTGCACCACAAGAGCCCATGCTGGCCCACATTAAAGAGATCCGTTTGAAGCCTGATTGTAAACAAAACCTTCACAAAAGGGATTCGGACAAAATCAAAAGATTGCAGATGCTGGAAGTGTGTAATTTCAAAAAAAACAAAATATTTGGCAGAACAGTCCACATCTCTGGAGGGAGAAACAGACAATGTTTCACATCCCTGCCTTTGTGTCAGTTGGTGAGAACAGCAGTTCAAGAAATGTTGAATATTTGAGAGACAGTTGTAATGGTATGCTGCAAAGTGAAGGTGAAATTTCACTTTGAATCCAAGTGAATTCATGAGAGCTGGAGCTATTTGCTAAGCAGGGCAAGAATTTGCTTTGATAATTAATCAAAAACAGCGCAATGCAATGTAGTTAGGCAGGGTAAAGCAGTCTAAGCAAAATCCTATCTGAGAGAACAATAGTGCACTCAAGGTAGCACTGCTGGAAGAGACCCAGTGCTGAATTAAACACTGATAGAAATGCAAAGTGCTACAGGTGTTGGAAATCTGAAATAAAAACAGAAAATGTTTTGAAACACTAAACAGACATGGCAGCACCTGTGGAGAGGGAAACAGGATTGACATTTAGTATGTGACTTTCAACAGAACGTTTGGTGCTGAAGTAAAGCTCCAGGCCTGAAACTTCAACTCGATGTTGTCACAGATTCTCCCACAACAGGTTTGGACCTATGTACTGATTGCAGAATCCCAGAACACAACTTGAACAGACCCCTGCTTCTCAGAATACATGTTTCATGTGTGTGTGGAATGTCTGTTTGAATGCAGAAATGGCATCGAAACGGTGAAAAGAAGCAGACTTCGATTTAAGTAGTACCTTTCAGTACTGGAGGTTGTGAAGTGCTGCACAGCCAGTACCGTACCTGCTGAAATCTAATCACTGTTAGACTGTCAAATTACTAATCAATGTGGAAGCAACATGAATTCTGTGCAGAGGATTTGTTTTAACTGTCTGCATCATGAAGCATACTGCTTAAAGCTGCAGTTTTCATGATTTGGACTTGATTTTTATTTCACACAATCTTTTGATTGATTAAATATTTGCTAACAGTGCGCCCTGAATCTTCTGTTTATTGAGCATTGTGTAATTTGAGTGCACCCTCTTTTCATTCACTCAGTTCCTCTCTCAGAGACATGAAGCACTGAAGAGACTGTTCAGCCAATTTAGCCTCACTGATCAATTGAGTCTTAACTTGCATTTGTACTTTAAGATGGAGATCTTAAATCTTTAAGATGGTGATGCAGCCCAAGGTGCTTTCACTGAGATACGAAGAAAGATGGTTTAAATGGGGTAATGGCAAATTTGACCAACTGAACGCTGACTGCAAGATGGTCACATTTCAGTTGAGATTGGGGAAGATCATAGAACCCTGACTTTGCAGAGAGAAGCCATTTGGCCGATTGAGTCTGCACTGACTCTGAGAGCATCCCACCCAGACCCACCCTCGCCGCCCTACTCCCGTGACCCACATTTAGCATGGCTAATCTACAGAGTGTACACATCCATGGACACTACAGAGTAATTCAGCCAAGCCAGTCCACCTATCCTACACATCTTTGGATGGCAGCTAGCGACATAGTGGCCTTCTCACTGGAGCTGGAATTCACGGGGCACAGTTTAAAGACCTGGGGACTTGGGTTCGAGTTCCACCACAGCAGCTTCAAGGTGGAAGTTACATTCAATTCTAAAGTGAGGAAGATGAAGCCACTTTGAGGGGTGACAACCGTGATAGCCACCATGGAATTGGGTAATAACGATCTGGTTCACAGATCTTCTTTATGGATGGATATCTGCCATCCTTAGCCCACCATGTGCCAGCAGACCCACCGTGATGTACTTCACTCTTGCAACTTGCACAGTCAAATGCGAGGAATTTGAAAAGAGAAAACGTCAAAAAAAAACACAACAGGCTCAAGAGCCAAAAGGTTAGCTCCTATTTTGGGTGGCAGTAGCCCAAACAAGTTCCAGAATAAAATAGCGACCTAAAGAGAGAAGTTGGGTTTTGTTGGACTAAAAATAAAGTGGCATGTGGTTTTTTTAAAAAATTCTATCTTTCATCTGTTTATGAATGCATTTTTTGCTTTTTCTTTAATAGCTCTGTTTCTTCCTTAGTATTTCTTTGAGCAGCTTAAGTAATTGCAAGTATTTTTCAACTATTTCTTTTGCCGTCAAAATCAAAGGAATTTACAGTTAGTTTAGCACTGTTGCTGATGTTTTCAGAAATGCAAAGCTCCTGCACTCCAATTCTCTGTTGATTTATTTATCTCTGTTCTCTTGCAGACCACCAGAAGTTAGAGAGGGAAGCTCGAATTTGTCGGTTGTTGAAACACTCCAATATTGGTGAGTAATGAGGCAGGAGCGTGAAATCTGTTCACACTGAATAGTTTCATGATTCAATGAGAAGTGACAAAATTCAGTTACAAGTCTGGCAGATGGCTGTGTAAAGACATGTACATTAGCTTCTTTTCAGGAAAGCTTGGTTTAAGGAGCAGGATGGAACAAATGAAGAGGAAGAGATCTGCTGCCTTACCATAAGGGCAGAGATCTGATTGGGTTCTCACAGTTGTTCTGGGTGCTCACAATTATTGTGAATGGTTGCAGTGCCAAGCGGATAGGAATCTACTCATTCATGTTCAAGCTGACACAAAGATGGCATGTAGAAAAAGTGCAGCATTCTTGGGATTCAACCAAATAGGGGTCAATCCATGAGCAGGTATAAGCTGCAGGCATCTCGGTTCAAACAAATGACAGCTTTGTGTGTGTGTGTGTGCGCGCGTGTGGTGGTGGTGGTGGTGGTGGTAGGAGAGAAAGGAACAGAGAATTATCAGCATTTAAACAGCACACCTTTGGCCTACCTGTGTCCAACAGCACTTTACAACACTGATTTTGTCCTAATGGTAATTAATTGGCTGTAATGTAGGAATTTCCACAATGCGAACTCTCATAAACAGTCAGGAAGGAGAAAAGAAGATAATTTTGTAATATTATTTGAGGCAAAAATATTGGTCGCAGTATTTGAGAAGAACTCTCCTTTTGTGATTCAGATCATGCCTTGGGATGTTTGTCCATTCACCTGAAAGGGTAGGCAAGACCTGATCAGAAGGATGGCTCCTTCAGGAATGCAGCACTCCTTCACTTGGTGTATCATTGAAAAGAAATTGACAACCTCCTGATTCCAAGTTCTCACTTCGCTTAGGTTAATAAGTCCTGGAGCAGGTCATGACACTGCAACTTGGACAGGAAATGTCAGAGGAAGCGCAGCACAGGCGAGATGGTGAGCTACTGGGAGAACTATAGTAATGTCTGAAGCGTTCCCGAGTAAATCCATTTTTGCAGTTATGTTTAGAAAAGCCAGTCTCAAATTAGACCTCCATGGACAGTTGGAATGGCTTGAGGGCAGGAAGATGTTCAGATGAACTACAAACACAGTCTGGGCTTAACAGGCATGAATTTTTAGAGACTATAGAAGAAGTTGCCTCACTGAACAGTTTTGAATACCACCGCTGATAAAACATTGGTGCGTATTTTCTTAAGCTGCAGCTTTTATGCACTCGGATTCTCCTTCACAGCGACAACACAGTTTCTGTGTGCTGACAGCCCCTGCCGTACATAAACAACAATCGAAATAAAACAGGCCAGAATTATTTGGATTGCAGTGCACAAAATGATCCCCAGCTCTAAGGCAGGAGGAGAGGTATGAACAGATAATGAGCAAGTTGTGTTGTCAAGGAAACGTGGCCATTTCAGAGCCTGCTTCTCGTGAGGGAATTTTTCGCATTGCTGTACCTTCCACACAGAGGGAGGGCACAGCCGCATCCTTTTCAACAGCGTGGCACCAGGGCCTGAGGAAATGGCTTCTATTTTCTCATAATTGGCAGATTCACTTCAGAGGCAGAGCTTGAATCCGGACAGTGTGACTCACTCTGAACAGCCTTGCTTGCTGTAACATTAATGCTGGCAGATTCAAGTAGTTAAAAAGACAAGTTAATTCACAGAGAAGAGTGCACCACACAACCACATCAAAGTCCCCTTCTTACAATCTCACTGAAAGCAATTTGTCACCCTTTTCCTTTAGAAATTGTAATTTAGTTCCAGTTCACTGTAACATTAGAACTCATCCCAGTTCAGAGGCGCGCACCCCACGTGTTCTGTTTGGGAAAAAGCACGTCGAAAGGGGATGCAAAATCAGTGCTTGGTTCGCACCTGAAAACTGGCATGCAGGTTACTTCATGTTGGTACTGCCTATAACGGGGCTGGATTTTATTAATCTGGGTAGTTATTGTGTCAAGAACACAGTGTTTGTATCTGTGAAAGGAGACTGATTGATGACCTGTTTTCTTGTGTTCCATTTTCCTCTTTTGTGAATTGAAGATTGTGTTGCTGGGCAAGATTTTCTCAACAGAGCGCAATGATTAGTGCATTTTCTCAAGAGTTTTAATCTCCCCTTTGTTAAGAATATAAACTTCTTCTGGCTTGTGATCAGATCATTACTGCTGTCATTGTGGCATCAACTCCACATTCCTGTCTCTACTCCCAGACCCTTTCACTCCGCTGTTAGTCAAGAAAGGGGCTATTTTTGCTTTTAAGATATTTAGCGACCGTGCCTCCACTGCTCACTGGGCAAGTTAATTCTTCAGAATCATGACCATCAGAGAACCTTTCTCATTCTCTATCTTAAATAGGAAACCATTTTGTTTACAAAATCTGTCTTTTTTTACCCACCCTGTCAAGTCCCCTCAGAATTTTATCTATTTCGAGGGGGTCACTTGTTCTACACTCGAAAAGATGCAGGGTTAATCTCTCCAACCTTTCCTGTTAAGTTCGTCCCCTTGTTCCAGGGCTCAGTTGAGTGATCCTCCGCTGAGCTACTTCTAATTCAGTTATGTTCTTTCTTAAGTAAACAGTCCAAAACAGTCTCTAATAGTAGATAGGCCGGCAACAACATCAAAACTTTATTCAAACATGGGAAAGCACACTGCCACTTGAAGTGCTGGTGGCAAGAGCGGGAGCAGGCACCCTGAGGCGGCTGGCAGCGGGTGTGGGCAAAATGGAGCCCACTGTGGCCAGGCACTTAGGGATGTGGTGTTGACCTGTGTTACTTTGTTTTTCTACTTGTTAGTCAGAAGGACTGTAATGGTTAACTTCTTAATTTGGTTTTCTTCATTTTTCTGCTTCGTACTAAGATTCTGTATGGAGGTATCTTTGTACCTAAGATGGCACTGTAAGTGGCAGCCTGTTAACTGTTCACCGTACTCATGTGAGTACATGTGACAATAAAGCTAATTCATTTCCATTTTGCATGTACGACAGAGGTATGTTATCTGTGCAGTGGCCATCCTGATCTTCCTTAGGAGAAACAGTGCTTGGACTCAAGACAAATGCATGTCTGCAAGTAACAGCACTGTAGCCAAATAAACTAAAGATCACCATTAAAATAAAGGGCTATTTGACCACGTTTTTCATGAATAAAATATTTCCTGTGATCGGGAAGGTTGCAAATCGAGTGGTTATGTTTGTGAGATTGCATGCTATAGGTGTGAAAGGCTCCTGATGTTTGGAACAGTTAATAATACTGGAACAGAAGTATTTAAATAGCCCACGCTGAAGACCTGTATAGCTGTTGTCTGTGCTACTGACAGCAGCTCGCCCCCACATTTCTTTAAGGAGCAACCACACAACCCATCGGAGCTGTCCTTACAAGATTCAGCTGTAATTTCATACTGGAGGTGATTAATAACATGCCAAATCTTTCAACACAATTTGACATTTTAAAGGTTTCTCATCTTAATTCAAATTGTCTTATATGTTCTGAAATGAATCATGTGCGAAATCTCATTCTTCACATTTCAATATCTGTTTATTGTGCTATTATATTGGAAACAAATGCCAATAATATTTTGAAATCTTAATGCACTGCTGGTGAAATAATGCTGTGTCCTTATAAAATAAGTTTGAGAGTGACAGATTGAACTGACAGATGTTGGTGGGAACTCAATCTGTTCTCCTCAACTGGGTTTTGTACTATCTGTGGGATTCTTATTTGACCAATACTTAGCTTGGCAATTGGATGGGTTGCAGGGTCTCTTTTCCTGCAAACTCTAGTCTTTTAAACTACTGGCACTCTGCTTCTGTCACAGTGACACTCAACAAAATAGCAGTGTCACGCACATATTTATATCACAGAATATTTTGGGGGAGACGGTGCTGTTGTGGTAAAGTCACTGGAATGGTTGTCCAGAATGCCAAACACTAATATTCTGGGACATGGATTCAAATCCCTCCATGGCAGGTGGCGACATTTGAATTCAAACATCAAGTATTAAAAGTGAAGGTGATCATGGAAGCAATGACAATTGCCATAAAACACCCACCAAAAGAAGGAAGCCTGTTCTTCTCACCTGGTCTAGCTGATATGGAACTTGGAATAATGGAGTCTGGACTCCAGTTGACTGTTAACGGCACTCTGAAATGGCCTAGTGAGCCACCCAGCTTCAGACCTATTAGGAATGGCCAATAATAGTAATGCTGCTGGCAATACCCATTTCCCATGGACCAATAGTCAGAAAACAAAAATAATTTGTAGATGTACTGTACCTGACCCTTGCCCATTTGTTCCTGAAATTCCATGTGCTTGACTTGACTCTGACATATTGTTTCTTGTGACCCATTGTGCAGTCTCCTCAGCTGGCCCATTCATTCCGGAGACATGTTGCGAGATTTCCAGTTCAAACTCCTGCTTTCTTACCCCTGTCGCACAAAATTGGCTTTGACCTCCCCCTTGTTTCAATATGTTGCGATTGACGGTTGTGATTTGCTCATTCACGGTTAGGGCTTTGAGAAAAGAGAAACCGGGATTGATCAACTATTTACCAGTTGCAAACATCCTAGCGGGCTTGTTCTGTGTGCGCTTTGGGGCAGGTGTGTCCCTCCTCATGGACCTCTGCCTAGTAAAGCCCCTTCCCACATGCCACTGCCTGATCCTATGTGTTCCCCTGCCTTCCCAGTATTGGTTTCACAGACAGCACTCAGGGACCTGGGGAAATCACTTTCCTTGTCTTCTGATCTGTTTGTTGTTTGAACTGCCTGCAGTCAGAGCAATGAGTCATAGAGCTTTAAGGCACAGAAAGAGGCCCTTTGCCAATCGTGTCCATGGCAGACATGAAATGCCAATCTACTTATCCCAGTTTCCAGCACTTGACCCTTAGCTTTGTGAACTTAGTTGCTTCAAGTGTTCAACTAAATTCATCTCAACCGTTGTGATGGTTCTCGCCTCTGTCAGGCACTGCGTTCCAGATACTGTCTATCCTATGGGTAAGAAAAATTCTTCCTGAAAATCCCTTTCAACCTCCAGTGCTTCACCTTGAATCTGTGCCCTGTTTATTTATCCCCGTAGTTGGGAAACATTTCTTCTTATCCACCCTATCTATGCCCCTCATAATTTTATACACCTCACCCAGGCCCTCCTGTGTGGTCGCTGTTGCTCTTGTCGTTGATAGGACAGGAGGGGTGCTGGTCTTTGACTGGCTAATGGCTCGCAGAGGCAGGAACTCTTCCCAGAAACGTGTAGACATCTCATCATTAGCCATTTCTGAGCTAAATCACCAAGTGATGGTGGGTTTTAACCACTCTCACTGTGTCAAATTCCATCCTTCACCCTCTCAAGCTCGTTATTTTAATCAAACTGTTTGGAGATGTTCCGAAACACATCTGTGGCAGGTGGACTTCACTTGAGACGTTCTGTCCCAGAACCAGGAAAATGACCACTACCGCGGTAACATAGCATCCTGCACCCATAGAAACAGCTTGTCAGCATGTACCCTTGCAAAATTACACTTGAGTGAGGTTGCCCGTCCCGAGGAAGGGATTATCCAACAAGAACTAGAATGGGTCAAAGCTCTCCAATTCCAGTGCCAAAAGTATGATGGCACCCAGTCTGTGAGATGTGAAACATTGGAAAGATCCTGAGTGAAATGAATTTGAGGAGCTCCAGCCAACTGTATTCCAGCAGCAGACGATGACGCACGTGTAGCAGCACTTGAAAGGAGGCTGTCCAAATCCTCCGACAATCCATGACTTGAAAGATTTGCGTCAGAAGCCAGCAAATCTTTTAACTTGAATGGTTAGCCCAAACCCTTGGTAAGTGACTTTTGGGGAATGTATTCCAAACTGTTACAACTCAGTATAACAAAATGGTACTTCCACATCTTGCCTCAGCTTGCTTTGGCCATCACCTCAGCTCTATGACTTGTGATGAGCAAGCTTTCTCGTTTTTGGAAAAATTCACTCCTTACTGATGACTAGAATAAGGCCAGTATCTTGTGCGAGATTATATCAAATCCACTTGGGAGGGCTTCAGAGCTTAGCCAAACAATCCATGGCCACACAGTGGGGTTGCAGTAATATTTTTCCTTCACAAAACATCCTAAGGCCGGTTTGCTTGCTGTAAAGAAAGATGCCCAGTCTCCCAGGCACAGGATGTCTACCAGAAGCTGCTGCATTCCCTGCAGAGGTCTGTTCATTTAAGTAAATGAAGCAAGGATAGCAGCTGCTTGGATTTCAATAGCCCTTTTCACATGATGAAACATAACAAGGCACTTGGCTTGAATTTATCCAAGATGTTTTGTTACCAAACTGCAAAACAAGACGTGGAAGATGACGAGTCAAATTTAAGGGTTGCCGGAAAGGAGGTAACAGAGTAGAAGAAGATTGAGGGTCATTTTCAAGCTTGGAGTTGGAAGGAAGTTGAAGATCTTGGCAGGGGTGGGATGGGGAATCTGTGGGGTGGGTTTTCTCTTGGGGAAATTTTTGAATGAAAGTTCTTTTTGACAAAATAGTACCTTTCTCCGTGCTGCCAGATACTGGTTCGTGACAGGGAAGTTTTCAGTCTTAAAGTTGTGAACTGTTTCCTCCCTGTTGCAGTTTAGAATAGGGTAGGGAAGAAATGAATAATGCATTTCAAAGTCAAGATCTCTCATCAGTGTGTAACAAAAGCAAGGCAAATGGAGTGAGATACATTTGAGACTGTCATAATTGCAAGGCTTATTGCATTTAGATGAGCAGTATGTTGTTAAATTTTGCCTTGACATCAGAAGAAATGCTTCAGTAGTCTTGATCCCCAGTGCTGTTGACCAGTTTTCTTCCAAAACTGAGTGAATGGTTGTTTGAAAATTGTCTTGTGAAACCTAAGATTTCTATTGTCGGATCTTTTTCAGTTGTGGGAGAGAATCCGTACAGGCCAGTTGATTGGGAAAAGTAAAGATTGGTATAGTGTAGAGGCAATCACGATGCTATTGCTGGACTGTGAGATAATGCCACAATGAAAACCTGCTGGAAAAAATTCAGCATGTCTGCCCAGAGAACAAGTGCTAACATTTCAGGTCAGGGATTTTTGCTCAGAAGTGGAAGATAGTAAAAGATGAACAGATTTTAAGCATGTGAGGGAGTCAAAGAAAAGATGTCAGGAGCAGAACATGAGAAAAAAAGTGCTTCATAGGGCAGAGGACAGGAGTGAATGAATGAAGGAATGAATATTTTTTCTTATTGTCATGTGTATTTTACAGTGGGAAAAAAAAAGTAAAATACAGTGAAAAGCTTCCACTGTCACCATGACCAGCACCATTTTGAATAGTTTAAGAATAATTAAAGAAGTAAAAAGATAAAGTTTAAAGAGAGTCCATAACCCTTCCACCAGCGCTGGACCCAAACAGCATGAAATTCTCCGCTGAACCTACCTCAGTGACATAGCTTCTACCGATGTAGCAGCCGATGCCAGATTGTGTGCTCCCTACTGCAGCCCCCCCAACCCTCCTCCAGAGTCCCACTCAGGTTCACCAGCCACCATGCTCCAGACCCTGACAGAGCTGCTTCCCTATGCCTTCTCCCTTCCTCATCCATTGCCAGTGCTGCTGATAGCGCCACAACCGAACCCTCCCCTGAAGGTAAGTAGAAAGTAAGTTGAGTGTGTGAACGGCAAAAGGAATGATGGTGCAAGACAAAAGGATTGAACAAAGGGGGACAATGACTATATGTTGTCTTAGAATGTTAGACACTGGGTTGAATTGAATTTTGATTTGTAATGCTATCAAAGTGTTCGGAACCCAGGCAAGTGAATGGTGTTGAAACAAGTCATTGCTATTTATCAGGCCTTGCTGTGGATGATATGGAGCTTTTGCATTTGCTCCATTACAGCAGTGATGGCACTTTAGAAGTGTTGTTCAGTGCTTTTAGATGAGGAATCTATGTTGTTCGGGGCACCAGGAATAAATCTCCCTGCCCTTTGAGATAGTGCTATAGGATTTTTACATTTAGATTTCAAACCTCACCCTCAAAAAGACACCTCTGATCAACATCTGGCTGTTGAGATCTGGAGCATTCTCTGAACCTGGAGCACCAGATGTTCCATGGGACCTGGTGCTCTTCATGGATGTGAATTATGCTGATGGGAAAATGTATTCACCAGTAAATTTGCCAAGATTCAGGACAATGGAAAAGCCATCTTGCCTCATGGCCGAATCTGTGTGTATTGCACTAATGAACAGGTAGTCAATGAACAGTTATGGAGATGGTTTCAAGATCTTTATCAAACAGCGAAACAGCTGACTTAACAACTGAGCAGTTTGACAGTATCTGTCATTGTAAAATCAGAGTGAACAAGTCAGGCCCTGGTCCAGTGTGAAATGTTACTTCGCTGGTAATTCATTCAGTCTTATTTATCACAACTTCAGGATGGCACATATCCCATGAGAAATGACGTAGTTTTGATGTAGTTGTAGATGTAGTTTTCCTTTATTATAACATTCATGGATTGTGTTAAGCTTTGAAGTGCGACTTGTGCCGTGCTCCTTGAAGTGCAAGCCGTGAGGAAATGTGACAACCTGACTGATGATCCATGAAGACTTCCAAGGAGTTTGTGAGCATCCCTGTGCTGTTACAGGGGGCCTTTCTGTTCAGGATGATCCATGTTTCTGTGATAGCAGCAGAGTTCCAGAGAGAATTCACAAATTCAGCTTCCTGTTTGCCCATTGCCAGATTCATACTTTTGAAATCCCTGTTACGTCATTTGAGTCTCATTTCAGATTGTTCGCTTTTACTTAACCATTCTCGTTGTGCTGAAATTCAGTTGATCGTCTTGTTAAAACCAAGTGTGCTAATTCACTGGGCCATGAATGAAGCAGTGGCAAATGAGATGTTGGACGTGGCAGGTTTTATCGTGCACAGTAATGGGTTGACAGAAATCAGTTAAGTGCTTGAATGAATTATGATTCACTGAACCAAATGATACATGTCAATTCCATGGTAACTGATGGAAAGCTGTTGTGTTTTATGGGTTGAGCTTAACATTTGAGAGGGGCTAATTCAGGTGTGAGCTGAGGAGAAATTTCCTCACCTGCAGGGTTGTGCATTTTTGGCATTCTCTACCCCAGAGAGGACTGAGGTGTTCATTCACTCAGCATATTCAAGACAGAAGTCGATAGATCTGTCAATACCACCATCTAATCAATTCCAAAGAGTGGTCCAGGCAGAATGGGCTGAATGACCATTTTCTGAACTGTACATTTTAAAAGAAACAAAACTCAAGAACTGCGGATGCTGGAAATCGGAAACAAAATCAGAAATTGCTGGGAGAAGTCAGAAGATATGGCAGTATTTGTAGAGACAAAGCAGAGTTAACGTTTTAGGTCCAATGACCCTTGTTCAGAACTGATTGTCGTGAGGAAAAATTTGGGACATATGCTAGAAAAAGGGTGGGGTGAGGGGTCAAGAGGAGATGAGAGTTACAGATGGGCTCCGAGAGAAAAACAGTTAGACAAAGGAATGGATAAAGGTCATGCTTGGGAGAATGAATAACTGCAAATGGGGTTTGTTTGTTGCTGTTAATAGGTAGTTTATGGTAGCAGCCCATGTGATGACAGGACCTGGTGTGTAGGGGATGGGGAAAGGAGATGGTAGAAGGTTCTCGGGCCTAAAGGTTATTGAACTCAATATTGAGTCCAGAAGGTTGCAAGATTCCATAGCGGAAAATGAGGTGATGTTCTTCCAGTTTGCGTTGAGCTTTACTGAAGCACTGTCACAAGCGTGCGACAGAGATATTGGCTAGGGAACAGAGCGGTCTGTTGAAGTGACAGGCAACCTGAAGCTCAGGGTCATTTTTGCAAACAGAATGTAGGTGTTTCTGCAAAGCCCAGTCAGCACTTCGTCCCCCCGATGTAGAGGAGTCCATGTTGTGAGCAGCAAATACATTAGACTAGATGGTGTGTGTGTGCATGGTTCAAAGGGACTGGTTGACATCTTCAAAAAGGAACAGAGCAAACAATGTTCATTGCAAAGCCATTTGGCTGCTAATTGACTAAGCTCATTGAGCAAGTTATTGATTGTCATTTTGTCCAACTCTTCTTTTAGTGTGATTGTGGTTTGCATTTTTGAAAACCAATTATTTTTAGGTTTTTTGTGAACAGGAATATTTTTCGTTGTTGTAATATTGCCATATTTTGAAGCATCCCTCTTGCATCATCCAGTAGAACCTCTGCAACAAGCACCTTTCCTGTTGACCTACTGTGAGGATCGAACACTGGCCAAAGACAGCCTCCTAATTTTCCTTGATTAGTGCCAAGTGCATTACATTTGTTCAAAGACCCTCTGTGTTACAGTGAATTAGGAGCCTCCATTAGGAGTTCTGTTAAGACTTGGAGTGGAGTTGGAACCCAGAACATCCTGAGAATTGTGGTAAACAATACTCAGCTGAAACCTGATGTCACTCTGTCCGTTGTCCAACAGCACTATCTTATCTGGCTTCTATTTCTAAAAAAAAAGAGTTCCCAATCGCCAACTGACCACGCTGAAAGGTTTTGAATCATTGATACATTTTCAAGTTTATTTTCCTCCCTGCGTTGTCACTGACAGACAAATCATTTTAGCAAACAATGGCTGCCTTCTGAGCTATTGACATGAATAGTTCACCTTGCTTTTGAAAGCTTTAGCTGGCAGATGCAGATAACTGGGGTGTCCTGCTAACTATCTTGTTTCTTGTGACAGAACAGATAAACCCGAAAACATTTCCTCTGTGTGCTGTGAAAGTGTTAACTTTGTGAATGCCTGTGGGCTGAATGTCGAGCTGTTTGTGCAGATGGTAGATCAGGGAGACATATTTTTGACTGAACATGGCGGACTTCCTCTTATGCATTCTGTGCAGTGCCTGTTTGAACTTTTCACTGGAGCCACAGAGCTGTTTTGCGAGACAAAATCAAATCAATTAAACGTAATTGTTCCAATGGAAGAGATGTGACATTTCCTTGTGACAGCGCACTGCCTAGGGTTGCTTGAGCTGAATGTATCTTTTGGTTCAGGGAGCTAGATTGTAGATTTAAACTTGTTGGCAGAAAGTCAGTCTCAAACGGGGTTAAGAAAAGTTGATTTTAACTTTTTTTCTCTCTGTATCACACATATTAATTTTTGTTTTCTTCTTGTCTCCTCCTCGTACATATTATACTGCGAACATACGAACAAGGGACAAGAGTAGGCCACTCAGCCCTTCAAACCTGCCCCACCATTGAATAAAACCATGGCTGATCAGATTTTAACTTCACCTTTATGTTTCCGTATATCTGCGATAGTCTTTCATCCCCTTGGTAATCAAGAATTTATCTATGCCCGCCTTAAACGTATTTAAAGATTCTGCGTCCACTGCCTTTTGAGGGAGGGAATTCCACAGAACTACTCTTAGACCCCTGAGAGAAAAATATATTTACTCGTCTCAGGATTAAATGGGAGCAGCCATTTTTCACAAATTTCTCAGGTAAATGAAAGCACAGGTGAAGATATCCGAGACTCCCTCCACATGTAGTGCTAAAGTCACTAGATTAATAATCCAGAGTCGATAATATTCGGGGGACGTGGGTTCAGATCCCAGTGGAGCAGATAATGAAATTTGAATTTGAAAACTCTGGAATAAAAAGCTTGTGTGATGGCAATCAAATAATCATTGTCTGTTGTTGTAAAAATCCACCTGCTTCACTAATGTCTTTCAGGGAAGGATATCTGCTGTCCTTACCTGGCCTGACCAAATTGTCACTCCAACCCCACAGCAGTTAACTGCTTTCTGAAGTGGTTGAGTGAGCCACTTAGATCAAGGGCAGTGATGGAGGCCACCATCCTCTGGCGCTCGCTTCTTCAACGTGCTGACAGTTTGCATTCATGAACTTCAGACGTCAGAGAGTTGCAGTGTTTGAGTCATTGGTGTTTAAGAGCCATATACCTGCATGGTAGCCCATTTGTTCCGACAGCAATAACCTTGCTGTTGTGTGCCATCAGGCCCTTGGTGCTGTGTGGAATGTTCATGAAGATGGACTTTGTTTCAATGTTGCAATAAAATTCTCAGCCTGCCAGCAAGAATTCAGAGGTGTGAGGACACATTGTCCCATGCGCAGCTCCTCCATTTGATTGCAGCTGATGTTAGCAAGCGTGTAAAGCTGAGTTACTCCCTGTGGAGAACCAGCTGAGCTGCCAGCATGCCCGTACATTTGCTGCCTGCAGTCTACCCGATACGAGCTCACTTCATCTGTCACCCCTATCCAAACTGTGGGTCTGACTCCAGATTTCAGTTCAGATTCAGCCAACTGTACTCTGTGATGCCTTGCTCTCCTGCATTCCCTGGACTGGATTCAGGGCAGAGGTTTCTGTTGTCACAGCTTCTGTGTGCCATCAAGGCTTTTGTTCATGCTTAGTAATGTAATTTATTCCTAACAACCAAACTAATTTCTTGAAGTGTTGATGTGTTAGTCAGATAATCTTTTTGAGCCACTTTGAGATATTTCCTTTCAATCAGTTATGTGACAAATAACATGCTATCTACTTGGTTATACCAAATGTTGTCTTCCTAAATTTATCTAGACCAAAGAAGATCTTTTCAATGGCTATTTGTCCATGACCTTTTTTTTTTAACCAACAAGTTGTTTTCTCATTCCTGGAATAAATCATCAGTAACTTGTTTTTTGAAGTGGGACAATGTGAAGGTAACTTGTTTTGGAGTTTCTGGGGATGCATATTTCCTTTGTAGATGTGTCAGATGTTTCCAATTTGGACATCATTTAAGAACTCCAGTACAGACTCTGGAGATTCGGACATTTTCTCCTGTCTGTTACATTAAGGGGAGATGGTTAAGTTGCAGTGATGTCACTCATAATCTCGAGGCTCAGGCTAATGCTTTGGACAATGGGTTCAGAGCCCGCTATGGGAAATGGTGGAATTTGATTTCAGAAAAAAAAAATCCAGAATAAAAACTAACCTCTGTAACACTTACGATGAAATGATGTCATAAAAACCCATCTGGTTCCCTCGTGTTCTTGGGAGAAGGAAATCAGTTGTCATGAGTGAGTCTGGCTGACATATGACTCCAGACCCACATCAATGTTGTTGTCTCTTAACCAATGACCACTCCACAATGGGTTGCCAATGCGGGATGACAGCCACATCCCTTGGAAGAATTGTGGACACTCACTGTCTGATTTACTCTGTCTCTCGCTCTCTCCACCTCCATCTCATTTCTCGTCAACTTGCTCCTCTATCATCTCAAAGCTTGCTTCTCTTTCTCTCTCCCTCTTGCTTTCCTCTGTTCTCTCTCACACCCTGTCTCCTGCTCTTTCTCACTTGCTTCCTAAGTTTTGACAGCTCAAAATTTTTAGCCTGATGTTTAGTTGTTGTTGAAGTTTGAAATGCAGATTTTATGCACCTTTTGCAAATTCTCCTTGATAGTTCATTTTTAGAAATTTCTTAATGCTCTCTTCCTCCCTTCAAAAGCTCCCTTAAAGTCTTGCTGTAGTGCCAGTCATCTCTCTTAATCCTGACCTCATTGGTTTTGGATCCATTCTCCTGTTCAGTGCCTTGAGTTGTTTCACGACTTCCTGCATAAGTGGACATGTTCATTGACGTCAAGCCATTACAACAGAAACATGTTGCCTTGTGTTCTGGTATTGGAAGATAACCATTTTCAATTAATTTGTGCCTAAAAGCGTCAGTTGTCATCATTGCTATTCCAGTCTTGTTTGAGATTTTTTTTGTGTGAGTTCCAGAAAGCTGAGAGAAATCTCTCAGATTCCCCATGCAATATGTTAAAATTTTGTATTTTTAGAAAATATTTCAGTTTGCATCCCAGCACTTGATTCAGTTGCAAATAGTCACTAACTTCAGCTTTTCCATGCTGTTGTGTCTCTCACTTTGTGAAGCTGAGCACTGCCAGGTGTTGCCTTAATGGATAACTTGTGGGAGGTTATTGGGTGGAGTTGTTCCCAGTGGGTGCCTTGGAGGATGGTATGCTTGGGTTTCAGATCTCAGTGTGACTGAGCAATGCAACACGCCTTAGCTCTAAGTGTTTACTCTCTCGTCACGACATCCTGAAGTGTGAAGCTCCGTCTCTACATGATAATTAATACCTTTGCTGAAACAAAGTGCATATGGTTTAAGCTTTAAATGATGCTCATTGGGGTTATATTTTAATTGAAGATGGTGTCTCATCATCTGTACTCACCCAGACTAGCCCCAGCAAATGAGAATTCTCAGTATTGTTTTCAAATCCCAGCTTGGCTCTGCAGTTTTCCATTGAACTGCCTCTAAGCCCACAACTCTAAGATCTGCTTTATTCCATTTCTGGTCTCCTGTGCAAAAGAAATTTTCATCATTCCCCCAAGGGTGACTGTGCCTTAAGCTTTGTAGGTGCAAAGATTAAATTTCCTTTGTAAATCTGTGTGCCTTGATATCTTTCCTCCTTTAAGTCGCCACTTCACATGAACATAGAAATTTAAAAAGCTGGAGTAGGTCACTTGAATCAAATTGATTCAAATCTACCTCTTTGCACAGACTTTTGGTTATCTGTTCTCATTGCTCCGCAGAAAGCTTGATGTTTCATAATGCTTCTGTCAAACATCTAAGCACTTGTCACTACATTGAAGATGTTCTGTAATCGGAAGGTGATCCATCAGTCAGATGAACAGACAAATGTTGCTGTGGCCACAGATGTGACTCCAGGGTGGTAATGTCTCAGATGTAATTTCACAAAATTCCAGTGTGCTAACTCAATGCAGAAGCCTTCTCATGGGGCAACAAATAGATTGTTACAGTGCCGAAATTTCAGCGGTTACTAGAACTTGGCTGACTCTCGTGTATTGAAACGTTGAAGTACTTCTTGATAGTTCCATCTTGCACAGACAAATAACCGGAGCCTGTTGCGGTTTGTGGTCATTTCCTTGCACAGTGCAGGGCTGACGGTGATCAGGTTTATTCACAAACAATTCAGAGAATTTTGTTTGTTGGCTCCTTATTACCCTGGAGTTACATCTAACGTGTAGATTCTTGGATTGAAATAAGGGACGAGGTGTGGCAGACATGGGCTTGCTGTTCTTTGCCATGGTTTGTCCATGGAGCAGTACTTCTCTCTGCCACTGGCCACAATCACGAGGACTTGCACTTTCCAAGGAGATGACCACAAACCCAGTAACCTGGACTGCACTCAGATTTTGCTTCTCATTCCTGAATAGAGCTTTCTGTCCTCTCTCTGCCATGCTGATTATATAAATGGACAAAGCTAGTGTCTTGGGTTCAATGTGATTAGTCTGTTCATTCCCAGGGCAAGATGTCTTATTGGCCTGATCTGTTGTGAGCATAGAACCATCTGCTTTCTGCCAAAAATCAGTAGTTATCATTTGTTTTTGTCATTTCCAAGGCATTTACCAAGCTAGGATGTGGATTCACAGATGGTGCAGACGTGTTTCGAAGGACCTCAAAATAGTACCATGTTCTGTGCCTGAAATAAACATGCTATGCAATTTAGATTCTCTCGGATATATTTGTTCCAACAAAAAAAAGTCTGTTATTGAGTAATCAAGCGACTAGTTCTGACCTGATGTGTACTGTATTTGATGTGTCTGTCAGTGTGGTTAAAAGCTGAAGTTGAAGGCAAGTGTTTTTGATAGAGCAGCATTGAGAAATAGTGAGAGTACTTCAGTAGCCAAGTTTCTGCACTTTGAAAAAGATATTCAGTAAATAACACACAGATGACTTATTTCCAAATTGTATCACATGCAGTGAATGGGACACCAGAAATTTGAAAACACAATTGGCTCAGGGATGGAAAGCCAAAAGAACAAGCGTATCCCAGGTGCAGGCTTTGTTATGGCCAGGTAAGGAGGGCAGTTGTCTCTCCTCTTTTCAACCCCCTTGTGGCCAGCGAGAACAAATATTTTTATTTTCCTTTCAACATTTAACAAGTAACTATCACATTTGAATTAAAGCTTAATCTAGTAAACTGGATTAAAATGAAGAAGCCAATTCTAAGGTTTTCTTGGGTGCCTATTTTATTTCCTACTAACCCTGAGCAAAACAAAAATAAAATGTGACATCAAGCACACACACCGACTCTGAGAGTAACTTTAAAAGAGGATTGGCAGAAACTGGGAGATCTTAGCAAATGTAGTTTAAAGTTCTTTGAGTCCTGGAGTTGCAGGAGTTCGAATGAAGTCCAAGCCTGTTTAGCTTTTGTCTTGTTTCCCGAATGGCTATGGAATTTGCAAAATCCTAGTATTCTCAGTGAATGCTCGTTTTCCCAAGTTGTCTTGCCACTGGGATCTTCTTTCAAGAGATGAGAAGACACAAGGAGAGGGAATGAGAACAGTTTTTCCAGGTACTGTTGTATGAACCCTTTTCTTCCCATCTCCTTGCTGTTCAGGTGCTCAGAAACAACCTTTGAAATATATTTCATTCCAGGGACTTGCCTGATGGATTTTCCAAGCTGGCTCACCAGGAGGTGAGTCTTTCACCTTTGAACCGGTGAAATGATCGTATATGTGTAAATCAAACAGGAAATGCAAATTTCTTGACGCTGACTTAGTTGCCTGGTTCGCTGTCTTTTGAGAAAACTGGTAATTTTGGTGCAGAAGGCATTGTTTATTTCATATGCTGAATGCCATTTGGAGAAAACACTGGAAGCGACAAAAATATAATGCACTCTGGGTTTGGAATTGCATTCTCCGTCACTGACTGTCTTTGCAGTGCGTCTACTGGCTGAGCTGGTCAGTCTGAAAGAAGACCGAGATTGTTCTCGAGGTTGAAGGGATCAAGGGATATTGGGGGAGGGTGGGATTAAAAACAGGAGGCCATTCGGCCCTTTGAGCCTGCACTGCTGTTGTTCACGATCATGGCTGATTGTCTAACTCAATAGCCTAATCCTGCTTTTCTCCCCATAACCTTTGATCCCGTTTGCCCCATATGCTATATTTAGTCGCCTCTTGAATACATTGTGTTTTGGCATCAACTACTTCCTGTGCAATTAGGGTATTGAACTCAATGATCAACCATGATCATAATGAATGGCAGACTAGGCTAGAGGGGTTGAATGGCCATCTCCTGCTCCTATCTTCCATGTTTCTGTAGCTGTTAGAATGGCTCTGTGCCATGTGGTGAGGCAATCAACAAGACGGAAAAACATACTTGACCCCATCTACACCAATCTGCCTGCCACAGATGCATATATCCTGTGACACTATGAGAAGCAGGGACCACTGCACAGTCCTTCTGGAGATGAATTTCCTGTTTTGAGAGGATACTGTCCATGGAACTGTGATACTGCAACCTCATAGCACAGCATATGCCTGACTCTACCATTGCCATCAGGCCAAGAGATCAAACCTGTTTCAATACAGGGTGTATGAGGACATGCTAGGAGCAGGACCAGGCATACTTAACAAGTATGGTGTGTCAACCCATTAAAGCGGCAAATCAGGACTGTTTGTGTGTGAAATAGCACAGTCAGTGATATACAGAGCTAAGCAATCTCACACTGGGTCCAATCTCAGCCCTGCAATCCTGCCACATATAGTCATGAATGGTATTGGACAATTGAAGAACTCAGTCGAGGAGAGGTCCCTTAAACATCCAGCATATTACTGTGAAAGATCAGACTGAACTTTTGGGACCGTTTTCACTGAGAAGTGCTGAAAGGATAATTTATTTGTCTCCAGTGGTCCCCAGCATCACAACTGCCAGTCTTCAGCCAATTCTATTCCGTCCACCTGATAGCAAGAAACAACTGCAGGCACTGGATACTGCAAAAGCTGTGGGTCAAGACAACATTTGAGTAATAGTACTGAAAACTTGTACTCCAGCACTTCCCATGCCCCTGGCTTAGCTGTGCAACACAACTACAACCTGGGCATCTTCTAAAGCATGTGAAAACTTGCTCACGTATGTCCTTTACATAACTCAGCCAAGTACCACCCCATAATTCTACTCTCAAATATCAGTAATAAAATGGAAGGTGTCACCGACCGTGTTATCAAGCAGCATTTGTTTTGCAATAACCTGCTTATTGATGCCCAATTTGGGTTCTGCCAGGGCCACTCAGCTCATAACCTCATTACAGCTTTAATTCAAAGGTGGGCAAGAGAACTGAATTTCAGAGGTGAGGTGCCAGTGACAGCACTTGACATCAAGGCAGCGGTCAACTGAGTGTGGTATCAAAGAACCCTAGCAAACTTAGAAGCAGTGAAAACCATGGAGAGTGAAATGTCTGTTTGTTGAAGTCAAAGGAGGATGACTTAGTCATTGGAAGTCAGTCATCTCAGCTCCAGGACATCTCTTCAAGCATTCCTCAGGGTATTGTTTGCAGCCCAACCAGCTTCAGCTGCTCCACCATTAACCTTTCCTCCATCGTCAAGTCGGAGGTGGGGTACGATTACACAGTATTCAGCACGATTTGCAACTCCACAGTTACTGAAACAGTCATGTTCAAATGCAACAACAAATGGGCAATATCCAGGTTTGGGTTGAAAACTGTCACGTAACATGCACCCCACACAAATGCCAGGCAATGATGGACTCCAGCAAGAGAGAATCATTGACATTCAGTGGCATTATTGTTATTGACTCCTCCACTGTCAATGTCCAATGGGTCACCATTGACCAGAAATGGAACTGTACTGACCACTAATACAGTGGCTACAAAAGCAGGTCATAAACTAGGAATCCTGTAGTAAGTAACTTGCCTACTGACTCCCTGATGCCTGATGACCAGCAAGACACAAGGCAGGAGTGTGATGGAATACTCTTGCCTTGGCTGGATGGGTGCAGTCCCGACAACACTCAAGAATCTTGACACATCCAGAACGAAGCAGCCTACTTGACTGGCACCACATGTACAAGCATTCACTCCCTCAACCAATGATTCAGCCTAACAGTAGTATGTATCATCTTGAAGGTGCACTGCAGAAATTCATTGAGGATCCTTCGAAATCCACGACCATTACCACCTTGAAGAACAGCATGTACTTCAGAATTTAGAATTAGGTTTTATTGTCATGCGTACTCGAGTACAGGAGTACGGTGTGACTTCTGACTGTGCACAGACGATGGTAGGGATGAAGTGTGACAAGAAAAGCTGGAGCCCTTCTTAGAGCAATGAAGGTTAAAGTGAGATTCATCAAAAGAATAACACAAAAATTTCATGGACTAATTTAGGAGAGAAGTACTTCTAGTGGTAGGAGGACCTTAAACTGGATGATAGAGTTTGAAGGTAATTGGCAAAAGAACCAGAGGTGCAATGCACTCTGAGTAGTTAGTTTTTGCCTGAATGCACTGGAAACTGGAAAGCATTGCCTGAAATGGCAGTATCAGCAATAACTTGGGAAAAGGAACAGGGTGCTTTCTTGACATGGGAAGATGACAGTGCAGTGTGACTAATTGGCTAGCTTCTTGAGGGATCCATCAGAAGCATGAAGGGCCAGATGGTCTCCTTGGTGCTTTAATTGTTTTGACTCGCGATGGCTGAGACCTTGGCAACGTTATTTTACAACCATCTAATTGTCGATCTTGTTTAGCCCTAGTGCTGCAGTTGAGACCCTCCTGGACTAACACCAACGTCGAACAGAGTAAAAGATTGTTCCACCTTGTGTTCCTGGGGATTTTGCTCCCCTGTTGATGATTAAGTGGAGAGGAAAGAAATGAGTTTAATGTTCTCCAACTTCCGCCTTGGCACTGTGCTGGAAAGTCTGTGGCCTAAGTGTAGGCTCAAAAGCCTTGGATAGTTACAGCTTTTAATTTGGTCAGTCTTTTTAAAGATTATGAGGTGTTTCATATTTCCCACTTGTGTAGTGAATCCTTTCTGAGTCTGTTTCTTGGTAAAAGCCAGTGACTTCACTCTGCATCTCATGTTCACCCCTCTCTGATGATGACTGATGGCTCGAGACACCTTTGGTAATCTGTCACGAAGTATTATGTAAAATGTTCTTGTTTGCCAACAAAATAAAAAGCCTGTCTCATGTGCACAGCCAGGAATGATAATTTGGTGCTCCATCAGGAATGAGATTGTGGAAGTTAACACCCTGAGGAGAACTGCCGGTGCAGTTGTTTATAAATGGTCATGGTCACACTTTGCTGTAGTGATATGAAATCAGTATTTACATCAGTGTGTGAAACCTGTGTTCCTTTTGCATTGTCCCATCTGTTTACATGGAGTAGGATGCTATGTTGTTCCTCTCTCATTTGAGATCACGAAGGTCTGACTGTGGAATACTGATTCCCTTCCTCCTCCCTTCAGCGCAGTCAAGCTGTGCTGTTAAATAATTTAAAAGCAGATTGCCAGCAGACCTGCGTAAACTCCAGTAATCTTTCTGAACCCAATGCATGAAAATTCTGTGCTTTTGCCGAGCTGGTTGGACCAAATATTCCGTAGGACGTGAATGGGTCATTCAGAGGTTGGTCAATGCTTCACAGTCTGATCTCGTCCCATCTGAAAGGCATTTTGGTGGTAACATGTGCGCTATCCATTAGAATTGCAGCAATGAGACGGTGTCCATGGAAACAAGAAGGAAATAGAGAATCTTAGCAGGATTTTTATTGCTCACTTGGAGGTTGACGTGCACATACTGGAGCAGAAACAGGAGCTTGACTATAGCTCTGTGGGGAGCAGTCCTGCCTCTGAATTAGGCGGTTATGACTTCAGATCCCACTCCAGAGTCTTCAGCATAAAATCTACAAGGAAATCCGTTTTTGCAGGACTGAGTTTGTGCTGCACTCATTGGGGAGCTGTTTTATATTTGAGATGTGGAATTTGGGCTCCACTTAACCCCTAATGTAGGCAAATAGGTTCAGACGAATTTGCTCAGTGATGAACTGGAGAGTTTCCCTGTGTCCAAGCCAATGCTGACCCTTAAGCAGTGTCACAAAAATGGCACATTATCTATTACTGCTGTTTTTGAGATGTGGCTGCTCCGCATCCTGTATTACTTGCTGTAAAAAGGAGTGCAATGCTTTTCAACTCCCCCTCCCATTCCTCAGATGACATGTCCATCCTTGGCCTCCTGCAATGCCACAGTGATGCCACCCGAAGGCTGCAGGAACAGCAAATCATATTCAGCCTGGGAACCCTGCAGCCCAATGGCATCAATGTGGATTTCACAAGCTTCAAAATCTCCCCTCCCCCAACCGCATCCCAAAACCAGCCCAGCTCATCTCCACCTCCCTAACCTGTCCGTCCTCCCTGGACTGACCTATCTCCTCCCTACCCCCCTACCTACACTCACCTTTACTGGCTCCATCCCCGCCTCTTCGACTTGTCTGCCTCCTCTCCACCTATCCTCTCCTCTATCCATCCTCTAACCACCTCCCCCTCTCTCCCTATTTATTTCAGAACCCTTTTCCCCTCCCCCATTTCTGATGAAGGGTTTAGGCCCGAAACGTCAAGTTTTCCTGCTCCTATGATGCTGCTTGACCTGCTGTGTTCATCCAGCCCCATGCTTGCTATCTGCAATGCTTATAAAGTGATTTGGGATGCCCTGAAGGTGAAATGCATTTCTGAAGAGTGTGACACATTTTTATATGAAGACTATTAGTTAGGCTAAAGACACTGCCGTTGCCTCCCTGACTTGGGTTTGTGTTTATCCGTCATTGGTCAAAAAGAATCAAGGGGCAAATGAGTTTGGCAAATTCTAATCCATGGTTCATTGTGTGTAGAACCTGCAATATAATTTTGTTTCTCAAATGACGTGTTTTCATTTCTCACACAATCTCCCAAACCAGAGAGGTGACTAAAGTGGATGTGTTCTGCTTTGTATCACCACATTTGAAAGACTCTGTCCGCAGACTGGGCATATGGTTTAATTTATTGAATGCACACCTCTTCCCCTTCCCTAACCTCCTGCTCAGAAATGCCATATTTATTCTGTGCCAATTCCGAGGTCAGACAACAAGAATGTGTTGTGGACTCAACATCAGTCTGTGAGTTTACAGAACAACTAGGTGCACGAATAAGCCATGTTATTCCTGAAGCTTGCTTTGCCATATTCCCCATATTCCTTGGTTTCCCTTCTGAACACAAAATCAGTCAGCCTCGGTCTTGAATGTACTTGGGTGTTGAACATCCACAGTCCTCGACAGCAGTTGCTTCTTAAATGACAAGGTGTAGAGATGGATGAACACAGCAGGCCAAGCAGCATCAGAGGAGCAGGAAGGCTGACGTTTCAGGCCTAGATCTACACCTTGTTATCTCAGATTTTCCAGCATCTGCAGTTCCTACTATCTGTGCTGCTGAAATAGTTGAGTTGCTTGGATACTGCAGTCAGTGGGTGTTTGAGTCACCAAAATCTAAAGGTCAGGTGCTATACCCTTGGATTCTCTAACTTCCTGAGCAAAAACAAAAACTAGACGATGGTAGAAAGCAGCCGAGCTGATCAAAATCTTGTATATTTTTCCCTTTGTGTGAGTCCTTGGTTTGTTGAAGAATGCAAGACATGAACGTATCCTGCAGTTCGCCCAGTCTTGTTTGGAATTTGAGCTCGTCAGGTCCAGGAATTGTAATCCAACGATCACTGGGGATATATTATTATTGACATTGGATGGGTAAGTTTGAAAATCACTTGAGGGATTTGGAATTCCAGGTGAAGAGATGATGCCTGTCCTGTGCCTGAATGAGATCACCTTTGGATTATAGCAACCTTGTTAGCTATCACATCTTGACCGCACTTGTTGACCGCAATATGACAGGACAGCTTTATCAGAAGTTTGAGAACATACTGCATAAGCTTCCCTTGAGCATAGTGGATCGAGGGATGATCAAATTAATGGCCAGTAGACTGGACATGAAGAAGCTATTACTTTGGGTGAGAGAATCCAGACTAAGATGGCGTTATCTGAAAGTTAAAGTTAAGCAGTTTTCGGATAAAACCAATTAATAAAAGAGAAATTTCTGAAATTTCCATCCTTAAAAACCTGTGGTTGCTGAAACAAGTTTTCGCAACTGAGCTTGATAAATCTATGGGCAAAGTACAAAGGGATATGGACCGTGGGCAAGTGATACAGTGGCTGGGAGAGAAAAATTAACTGTGACTTATTCGAATGGGGAAGCAAATTTCAGGGGTGAATAGCCTATTGCTGATTGTACGTTGCTATTGGTCTCATAATAAGTTTAGGAAATATCACATAAGTGAGGAAAATGATATAGTTTCACTTGTAAATCAGTCATAAATTGTAGCAATATGTAGAGTATGTGAGGAACCGAAGTCACGTGGACAAACTAACAGGATAATTAGTGCAATAAATGCCGTCAAGTATGAAGGGCGTGGCCAGAAAGACTTCTCATTCCCGTGCTTATACTCATCATGTTTTATGTGACATGCATTAACAGCTTTCCCCTTTATTTAAGTGTTCAATGAGCATTGTTTATAAAGTCAAATGTTTGAATTGCCAAAGCTTAATGGAAAACTTTTTTTTTCAGTTCGTCTCCATGACAGCATATCGGAAGAAGGATTTCACTACCTTGTGTTTGACTTGTGAGTACTAATCTACTGGGGATGGTGTGCTTGTGGAAGATAATTCAAACTAAATTAAAATGTGCACTGAATGTTGTATAATCAAATAAATCATTGTTAAAAGTCTGAGGGAACTTTTTTGTTAAACAGTCACTGTAACATCTTCACTTCAAGTGACAACTTGGTAATGTAGATCAGATCTCTGTCATGATTCTCACTTGCACCTAAAGGACTGAATGGTCTTCTGCACTGCCTTGTGTTGTAATTTCTGATGTGTTGAAGGTTGATTCACTGTCATTCAAATTGATGATTGCTCATTTCCAAGAATTTCAATCGTTGGGCATTGGGGCTGATACTGAGTCGTTTTCTGGAAAGATGCTGCTACCATCAGCATCAGATTGTCTCCGGATCATTGCACGATGAATGGAGGTCAATGTTCCTTTGAAAGTAAACAAACAGCGAAGCGAAGGCCCGGCTTCTTTACCTTGGTGACATGGGCTATCCAGAGTAGCTTAGTGCAGGGGTCAATTCCCTCTCACATTGAATATCCAAAGTGCAATTTTGAGGAGCGTTGTTTCCAACAATCTGTGCTGCCACGCATTATTGTTACCTGGTCTCCGTTCTTGCAGCAGCCTCAAGTTTCTTGTTTCTGCCCCTTGAAGTGTATTCTATGTTGTCACGTCCAGAAACTCTGTGATCAGCACCATACATGCACAACTGCTCATTCAAGTTATTTCAGGCTTCAGTTATTTTTTGTTCATTCCGATACAAGTGCAAGGATCCCACTGCGTTTGTGAAAGGACCGGAGCCCGGGTGATCCCGAGAAATCTAACTGAAGCCCATGAATATTAGCAATCCAGCCTGTGAACTTTGAGAAATGAGTTTTCCATGATGGTATTAATTCCAATGCAGCTTTGTTCACTTTGAAATGTATAGGTTTGGAAGACGGTCTTTCCACTGAGAAATAACATGTAAATGTAGGGACTCCATGTTGAGTGTGTCTTGAGACAATAGCATGTAGATAGGGAAGACAAAGTTGTGAGGTTCCCTGTTGAAGGTGAGACTGAAGTCATCATTTTCTAAGATTTGAGCTTTGGCACAAATTCTACTTGGTCCAGGGCAGTACTGAGGGAGTACTGCATTGTTGGAAGTGTCCTTTTTCAGGTGCTATCACTGCATGATTGATGTTGCAGAGTCTGTTTTGTGAAGTCGTTGCTCGAATAAATAGTTTTTGCATATGTTCACAACCCGACTTGGGCTGCACTGCTGCATATTAAACTGTTTGTGATGGCTTGAGTGAATACAAAAGGTGCTAATTAAATGCAGCAGCTTCTAGTTTGAGTTCAATTGATGCAGACTGTTAAAGTAAAATTTGAAAAAATGAACTTGATGACAGAGCAATTCCAAGCATGGTGGTTATGTGATCAGACATTAAGCTGCAGGGCAAGAGGCAAAGTCAGATCTTCTGGACTGGAAAGGGGTGGTGAATGATCAATCCACCAGAGTCTCAGAAGACATTGTCTTGCAAGTTGATGGCTAGAATCAAGTTGCAAATGGAATGGAGAGAAAAGATTCGTCCAAATGTGAAACTTCTACATTGTTGACTATTGGTCATCGTGTAAAACATTTGGAAATTGACATTGAACCAAGAGTGTGCACGCTGTATGATTTGGCTTCACCTTACCTGCTGAAGTTCATTGCTGCTAGTGATGGGGCCTAGCCTGGAAAATCACTGACAGCAACCAAGCAGCTGGTCGACATCTCTCACTTTTGACATCTTTGTCACCTGCCAGAATGTGGAGGCACCAGTTCTTGGTGGCCGTGCTGTCTTGTCAGAGTGCATTCCTGAGTTTTGTTGTCTGTATGTATGCCCAGCTTCAGTTGGGCTGTACACCCTGCTGTCAAAATTAAAGGTTCTTCTCACTCTTCATCTGTGACAAAGTGCTTGAGTAGGTTTAATTATAGCTTCGATCTTTGCATATGCCTGTTAGTTGCATGTTGAAGGGTTTGCAGTGGATGCTGTTGTTCTGCCCTCTTGCTAAATGTGTTCTAATTTGAACCATGTCTTATGCACCAGACCAAGAATAGAATAGAATCCCGACAGTGTGGAAACAGGTCCTTCGGCCCAACAAGTCCACACCGAACCTCAGAACATCCCACCCAGACACATCCCCCTACGACCCACCTAATCTACACCTTCCTGAACGGGCAATTTAGCAAGGCCAATCCACCTAACCTTCACATCTTTGGACTGTGGGAGGAAACCGGAGCACCCGGAGGAAACCCACGCAGACATGGGGAGAATGTGCAAACTCCACACAGACGGTTGCCCGAGGCTGGAATCGAACCCAGGTCTCTGGTGCTGTGAGGCAGCAGTGCAAACCACTGTGCCACCGTGCCGCCCTGAGAGAATGTGCAAACTCCACACAGACAGTAGCCTGAGGCTGGAATTGAGCCCAGGGCCCTGGTGCTGACCCTGTAAAAACATCAAGGTGATAACCTAGACCCTAACTATTATCTTATTTAAAGCCAAGTGTAAGGCACTGTGTTACAGATGTGATTCATTTGGTCAAACTGCTAGGCTTTAAGCAAAACACACTATATTCTTGCACCATTGGTAAAATGCATCAAAAAATTGACATAACTTTAAATCTATTGAAATACTCAACAAAATAATTTATCATTTCATTACTACTCATCGACTGTTCCGATGGAGCAGCATCCCATAAACACACCCTTGACAAAGACAAATTCAGTAAACTAGATTTCCCTCACTTGCTATCTCCTGCAGTCCACGAGAGGGAACACCAACAGAATGAATCTAGCAGCAGAGAGAGAAGTAAAGCTTTTTGCAGCTGAGAGAGACCTGTACCTGGCAGCTTCAACTCCAAAAACCTGAACTTCAACAACTGAAAGCAAAACTAAAACCCTTGGTCTGTGTGAGCCTGACTCCATTCACTCATGCTTCGTTTGTCTCACGAGACAAGGTCCAAAGCTATTTTACTCTGCTTTCCATGGAGCAGACACCTTGGTACCAGGTTTACAACACCCCTCCAAGAGAAACAGGACAGAACAAATCACTCCTCAAGGCATGTATCATCACACTTGTGAGATACACATGAAATATTTTAAGGATTATCCACATTGACAAACCTGACAGCTGCTTTAACATGGACGTGTACCATTATTCATAATGTTCATAATGTGGGTGTGCAGGAAATAATTTTTACCCATACACCTCTCTGGCATCATAGGTAAGATGTTAGATGCTTTTTAGATTCTGTAAGGTAAACTAAAATCCTACAGAAGATTTTCACTTTTGATTCACCTTAGCGTGTTTGGTTCTGGCTGAGTGCCATATAGGAAGAGTTTCTTTTGGCAAAATCAACTCTCCCCCGCTCCACGAAACCAGCAGGTGCACACTGCCTCTCATGTCCACATGCTCCCTCAACATATTGCCATGCAGGCTCTTCGGTATATGCTCTAAGAACTAAGACTCGATGTCTCCATCCATCCTGAACTTGCTCACACGATAAGTCCTTCCCAATATGCGCTTGTGTTTTGCATTCTGGCAGTGTGAGTATCACTGACTCGTACTTATTGCTTATCTTGAGTTGACCCTGAAAAGATGATAGTGAGCTGCCTTTTTGAATTACTGTTGTCCGTTGAAAACATAGTATTGTTAGTGACGAAGTGGCAGGATTTGTACCTCGTGGCAGTCAGGAACAGAGTTATAGTCCATGTGAATGTTCACAGAATCCACATTAACCTCTCAACTTGTGATATGTGCGTGTCCACATAGCTCCAAGTCCAGATTCTTAATCAGTCGGCGGCCACATGTAAATACACATATTTTCATGAAAACTGATAATTGCAGACCGTTGCTTCAATGCTTTAAATCGTCAATGTTTTGCCACCAATACCCTGCCAAAAGACAGAGAGTCAGTTTGTGAGGAGTGCTGTTGATGACCTCCACCTTCAGGAGACTGAAGGCACAAGCCATTCATGTGTCTGCTTTTTCAATAATCTTTATTCTTGGAATTCAGCCAACTTGAAGTGGTCTAGAGTGTACTCACTAATGGTGCAGCCTGCATCAGTGTTTGTGCTAACATGGGTTTGTACTTACAGACTAAATATCACACCCTTGTTGCTTGTGTCCATCGTACACGTGAGGTGAGCTGTTTAAATTCTGTGTTTCCTTGTCTCAAAAGGCTGATCTCTGCATGGTATACGGAGCATTAGGAGTAAGAATTGCAACAATTCTGTTAGATAGAATTCTTTACTGGTGAAATTTCCCATTTGCTTTCATGAAGCATAACAGTGAATAGCCAGAGGGATGCTGCTGGTGGAGTGAGTGAAGCATTAAGGTGGGATGCTGTTTGAGTGGGCTGCTTTGTCCTGTTGAGCTTCCTGAGTGTATCGGAGTTGGACTTATCCAGGCAGGTGGGGAATATTCCATCACCCTCGTGACTAGTGTCTCAGAGGTGGTGGACAGGTGACGCATTCAGTGCCACATTCCCAGATACTGCCCAGCTTTTGGACTGTGGCTGTGCGTTTGTATTTCTAGTCAGTGGTCACCTCCACAACATTGCTGATGTGGTAAAGCAACTCACTGTGATGGAGAAGTAGTTTGATTCCATTTTATTGGGAGTGTCACTACCTGGCATTTCCGCAGTGTGAATGCCACTTTCAACTTATCAGCCCAAGACTGAACATCATCCAAACCTTTGTGCGATTCAGCACAGGCTGCTGCACTATGTGAGCAGTTGGAGATGATACTGAACACTGTGCAGTCATCAGTAAACATCCCCATTTCTGACCTTATGATGGTAAAGCACCCAAAGATGGTTGGGCCAGTGACACGACTCTGTTAAACTCTTACAGAGATGTTCTGGGACTGACATGATTCGACTCCAATCATTGGAGACTTTTCCCCTTCATTATATTGACTTCAATCATGCTAGAGCACCTTTTGATGCCACTCCCCTGATTTGATGTTGAAGGCAGTCACTTTTACTTCTTCACTTTGACTTTTCTCCATATTTGGATTAAGACTGCAATGAAGTCTGGAGCAGGGTGACTTGACAGAACTTAAATTGAGCATAAATGAACAGGCTATTGCCGTATAAGTTCAGTTTGGTTGAAAAGATTTTCTGTTACTTGGCTTGTGATTGACCGTAGGCTGATGGGGCACTAAGTAATCAGGCTGGATTTGTCGTGCATTTTTGGGGTCAGAACATGTCTGGGCAATTTTCCATATTATTGGTGGATGCCAGCTCTGGATGTGACTGGTTCTGCAACACAGTTTTCAGCATTGCAGCTTTGGTGTTCTGCCTTGGCTGAATTTGGTGCCTCTAGACATTACTTGCTATTATTTATTGTGAGGAAAATTGATTGAAGACTGATGTCTGTGTTGCTGGAGACCTGGAAAGGAGGTCACCATCACTATGCACCTTGATATGCTGACTGAAGATGGTTGAAAATACCTCAGCCTTGTTGTTTGCGCAGGCGTGCTGTGCTTTGGCCTCAGATGATTGAGATGCTTGTTCTATGACTGCACCAGTTGGTTTTTGAATTGTCCGCTACCACTCATACCTGGATGTGACAAGACTGCAGAGCTTTTGGTTTGGGGATCATTTTGCTCTGTCTGTGGCGTGCTGCGTTTACTGTTGAGCAAGCATGTCACCTGGTGCAGCTTTGCCAATTTGACATTTTCACCTTTTCTGCAGTGACTTGATACAGCTTCATGACTTGCTAGCCCATTTGTAAGTCAGCCACATGGCACGCAGAATGGCCGATTTCCTTCCCTGAATTTTTGAGGGTTATAAATGAGCAGTTTCATGGTCACCATCGAGACCAGGTCGGTTTTTATTCCAGATTGATGAAATACATGCCACACCCTGTGTGTACTGACTGTAATGGGTCCAGCCAGGGGAACCACAGAGGACCTGAGTTCACTGATTGGGGATGTTAATCTGGTCTAAACAGGGAGCCCTGGCTGACAGAGAGAAATAGGAGAGTCAGAGGTTCTGTTCACTCTGAGAGCCAGCTCTGAGGAAGCTGGATTACTGTCAAGGATTCTCCATGTGTAAATAAAGGGTGACATGGTGATGGGATACCAGCCTCTGTGGAGTTATTTCACCTTGCTTCAGGGCGATGTGATTTGAAGTCGAGTCTCTGGCATATGCAGTCAAATGTTCTGAATAGCTTGTCCAACAATGTGACCACTATCCTGTATTCTCAAACCATTTAGCATACAGCATGTGTGAACGTTAATCCGTAATTGCAATGTGGAATGTATTGGCGTGGGAACAACGTAGCCACTGTCTCCCTGTTATACTCTATACCCTCAACATACTGATGGGAGATGAATGGCCCTCAGCCAGTACTTGTTGTTGTAACACAACAGCAGTTTACTGAGACAGTGCAAATGTGTCAACAGATCACAGTACATGGAGACAGAAGCAAAATGTGCATCTGGACTTCATTGTAAATCAGTGATTATCTTCAGCTTGACAGCAGATTCTGAAAGTCCCTTTTTATCCTGTTTACTCACGTAGCTGCAAGCAATGAAGCTGTTGTTCAATGTCACTGCCTCACATTGCTCCTTTGTTAGATCAATTCTTAATGTCAGAAATTAGAAAAGGAATTCATTGGAGAACAACATGCACTGCAGCAATCAGATTGGTGGCAGCAGCACCTATACAGAAAGACCCAAAGATGGACAGTCAGACAGATGCTCATGCACACACCCACATCCATGCGTACACCCACACAAACACACAGGCGCCTATTCTCACAGAGACATAAACATACTCACTCCGTCCCTTAAGGCCGCAGAGCCCTGACAGGAATGGTGAAATTGTCTGCCTTCGGGTCTTGTGTGCCAGTCCACAGGTCTCTCTTTGTTTTGGCTGGCTCCAAAACTTGAGTGAATGGTTTATTTATTGTTGCCTGCGTTTTACACTGAATAATACAGTAAATACAGTGCAAAGCTTCAGTGGTCGCCAGAATCCAGCACCATTTTGAATCGTTTAAGAATAAAAAGGATAAAAGATAGAACTGCAAGGAGTGCTGAGCCCTGAGGCAGCTTAGCGATGGTGCGCTGCCAACCCTCCTCCACCACCTGTGCCAGACCCACCAGCATCGGAGTCACCACTCTTTCAGCAACATCTCTCTGCTGCTGGGTCCTATGCTGAAACCACACTCAGTCTACCACCAGGAATCCTGGGTTCCGCTGCCACCTCGATGATGCCAGAAGTCCCTGCTTTGGGCCAACTGCACCTGGCTCCGCTGCCAGACCAGGTTGCCACTGCCACTGTCTCGCCGAGAGTCCTGCTCTGGCTGCCCTCCTTTTGAGATACCGCCTTGCTGGCACTGCTGTCTTTAAAAAGTCTGCTGCCACCACCCACCTCCGATCGACGGAAGAACTTTGCCGCCACTGCCACTTCCAGTCACCGTGAGGAGCCATGTGTGCCACCACGTCTGACCACCAGGAGGCGCCACCGCTCCAGCTATCGCGCCGATTTCGCCAACAAACTGGCAGCAGAAACCTCGACAGAAAAAAGTGAAAGGGGAGAAAAATATGAAAGAAAAAGAGCAGAAGTAGAAAGAAAACAAAAAGGGAAGAAAGCATGCAGGAGTGGATGAGCCCCAGGCAGGAGCCCACATGCAGCCCTACTGCTCTGCTGCCATCTTGAATCTCTCACTGAGATTCTAGACCTCTCTTTTTATCTTTCGGGTGTTTGCCAGTTTGCTGAGAGCCCTCGAGCTGTGGAATTGCCGTGTTAAAACACCATGCCTTTCTGCCCTGTGTTAAAACATTTCTAAAGATCTTCTACTTCGGGTCAGCTGTACTGATATGTCCTTATATGGCTCAGTGTCCAAGTTTGTTTCATACCACTCTTGTGAAGCGGTGTGGAGCATTTTACAAATTTAGAATTGTTATCGGACTGCAAGTTGTCGTTCACATGAGTTCTGTCAGTTTTGTTGAGCACCACCGGGGCCCCACAGCTACTCCATAACTTGTGGCAAAGTGTAGCCTCGCAGAACTCTTGCAACAACTTGCAGTACAAGTTTAGATGTTGCAAAGCTATTGAATCATATCCAATAACTATGGTCCATGATTGATGCGGTGTCACAGCCTGTCAACTCTTGAAGGTGAGAACCGCACGAAAAGCAATGCTTAAACAACTTGAAAAGTGAACTATCATTTGACAGATGTGGATTCTGAATAGATTTTACACTGGATTTGGATTTCACTTGTACACAGTCTGAAGGAATCACCAGGACAGTCTTTTGAGGAGGCAGGTTAATGGACCAAATCCGTTTATGGCTTTTGTCATCTGAAGGATGGCTGTTAGCATTGTGTACACATGAGAAAACTACACGTCACCTCAGACATGCATGTTGCGATCAGACGGTCACTTTTGTGCCTGTTTCAGAGTTGGCCGTAGTTCAGAGAGCCTGACCATCAGTCATTGACCACAAAGTGTAGATTTTATTAGTGCACAGCAGTTTGATCACCAGAGAGCTGCAAGAGGAACTTGCTCTTATAGGATGCAATCAGTGAAAAAAGATCACTGGATGTGTCAGTGACCCATATCTTTTTTATCTAAGGGTACTGTCGTGCTTCCCTTGACCAGCATCACCAGGACATTTGACCTGTTCATTTATCTCAGAGTGATGATAAAACAGAAAAAGAGCTTTGCGTGATTTGATGGGGAAATCTCTTCAACGCCTTTTACAAGGCTCAAGTCTCCAACGTCCCACCTTTGCTCATGGTGACATTCACACTCAGCCAATAATGATATTCCCCTTAGAATGCTTGTAGAGAGTCTGTATCCATAGAAACTATAGGTAGTTCTCCTACAATGTGATAGTTGCATTCTTGTGTGACGTCATGCTGAAGAAAATCAGGCTGCAGAAAATCACCATAGAAAATCGAGTTATAGGGAAATTGCTATACATGTACAGTCGAAAGTTCATGTTATCCAAACAGCACCCACCATTCATCAGTTGCATTACAGCCAACGTGCATTAATGAAGCATTTGTTATAGCCGAACTACCTGTAGGAGCAAGAGGAAACCACTTTGCTCTTTAATCTTGCTTCGCCACTCAATATGATCATGGCTGATCTTCTGTCTCAATGCCGTATTTCTGCTTTCACCTCAAACTTTTCAATGCCTTTAACATCGAAAGAAAAGTCTGTATTTTTGAAGATATTCAGTGACTTGGCCTCCACCGCCTTCTGTGGTAGGGAATTCCACAGGTTCATTCACCTTTGGGAAAAGAAATGTTTCCCCATATTTGTCCTAAATGGTCTACACTGCAACCTGAGACAGTGA
This sequence comes from Ginglymostoma cirratum, assembly GCA_024137785.1. NCBI lineage: Eukaryota > Metazoa > Chordata > Chondrichthyes > Orectolobiformes > Ginglymostomatidae > Ginglymostoma > Ginglymostoma cirratum. The sequence goes on from JAHRHZ010000003.1 coordinate 9,799,778, forward strand.
CACCTAATTCTGGACTCCCCAACCAGGAGAAACATTCTCCTGCATCTAGTTTGTCCAGCCTGTTAAAATTTTATATGTTTCGATCAGATCCCCTCTCATCTTCTAAACTTGGAGGTTCATTGCTGTGGCTGTATTCACCCATTGCTGTACCTTCCTGTCCTTTTCTCCATCAGGAGACCAACTTAACACAGTACTCCCAAGTGTGGTCTCCCCGAGGTCCTGTATAACTGCAGGAAGACATTGCTACTGCTGAAGTGGAATCCTCTTGCAGTGCAGGTCAATGTACTAATTGCTGTCATGGGCTGTTATTAATGCAATGGCAGTGTCCCCTACCTCTGATTCAGAAGGCCCGGTTCAAGACCCGCTTGCACCAGATGTGCGTAATAACATTTCTTTGAGCAGGCCAATATGAAAAGATTTTCTATTTGCCTTGGTAATTCCTTGCTGCACCTGCTTATCTACTGACTGGGGTGTACATGCATACCTTTGCACATCCATACATCCCATTACACTATTTCAGTCATATTCTGCTTTTCTGTTTTTGATATCATAGTGTAGAACTGAAGTTTAACATTTTGCCACGTTCTCTTGCATCTGGCATATGTTTGCCCCCCTCACCCAGCTTGTCCAAATCAAGGTGACCTCACCACACATTGGCAAAGAACTGAAGATCATTGACATTCTGCAGAAAGAAGCACCTCATTGTATCTAACCTAGTTCTAAGTTTACATTACTTGAAGTCATGTTCCCTGTTCCACCAAAAATTATCTGGAATCCACCAGGACCAAATGTCATACTTCTCACTGTTTTATTTAGATCTTTAAAATAAGTCTGTGTTTTGGGCTTTCCAAAGTTTAAAAAAAAAACCTTTTGACTGGTGACCTGGAAACTAAGGATCCTCATAGAAGCCTTTTTGTAGATTTAGTCAAGGGTCTGCATATACTATATCATAAAAGGATTCAAATTTGATGTGATAATCTCGCAGTCTCTGACTTCAGCTTTCGAAAGGACATTTCTAGCTTCCTGTTTAATTGCTTTTGCGAGACATTAAAGCTACAAACACTTTCAAGTTACTGTGTCACATTGGTCTGAGGCCATCACTGACTTGTGTGGGATCACCTCTGCGCAATCTCCCACTTTGAAATCTTGAAGACTCAATCTGTTTGGAATTACCCAACCCAAGTGTAAGTTATGACCGTGATCTATGTTAAGAAGCATGTGTTAACTCTGGTGCCACACCTGCATGAATTCTGTTCTCCGTTTGAAGGAGATAAAACTATGAGAAACAGGTACAGAAGTAGGCCATTCAACACTTGGAACCTACTCTATCATTCAGTAGGATGATCGCTTACCCAACATTCCTCACATCCACGTTCATGTCGTGCACAGGCTTGCAAACAGTTTCTTTACTGCCTTGATCCAGATGGTAGACCAAGATGTGGGTTTTCCATTCTGAATAGACTCCCTGCATAGCAACTGTTAACAACCGATTACTGTCTACAGGAAGCAAATAAGATTCACAGCCACTTCAGGACCTGGGTAATCAAGTGTTATGCATGTCCTTTGGAGGTCCTAACAGTCAATGTTGACATGGCTTCCCACATGTGTTAACTTGGGAAGGTTTTCAAACATTTCAATAAGGTTGGTGCAAGAGGATGTTTCTCCCTTGACACTCTGCATGTGTACAGTGCGACATTTCCTTCTTGGTCAAGTTGAATGTGTTATTTACCATTGATAATCCTTTCTTATGCACCAAGCTTGACATGTGAGCCTGTAATTTCCAGGGTTTGGAAAAGGATGGGTTACACATGGGCTTCTTTCCAGTCAGTGACACAGATGCCAGACAACAGCCTCCAGTTTAATGCATCACAGTGGCTCCCGCAGCACTTGTGGATGAATGCCAGCAACCACGATTTAGAACTCTTAATTCTTATTAAAAATTCATCTGCATTTACTTTGACACATTTGATTTGAACATCAGCTTTTCGGTGTGGTATTGATTACCCAGGAGTAGCATCAGTACTGGATGCTGATGCAAAGGAACTATTGAAAATGTCTGCCCTATCCAGGGAACTTTATCTGATAGCTTAACCTTCACTCTGATGTTCTTCATGGTTCTTTAGCATTCTGTGTCCTATGTTCATGCAGAGAGAATGATCACCAGAAGAACAGTTTGGAGTGAACTGTGTCCTAGACATAGCAATGTAGTAACCTCTCAGCTGTTAAAACACAGGTGGCCTAACAGCTCGGGATGCTGGGTATATTGGTCAAGTAAAACTCTTAAATCACAAAACCCACACATCAGAGTGCAAACACTGTAGCCAGATGCTATTGACCTTATCATGATGTAAAAGGTAACAGTTGGCTTAACAACTCATCTACAAAACAAAGGAGGGCCCAGGCAGAAAGGCACCAGGTCCTGCTACCCAAAGAAACAAGCAGTAGCAAGCCATCCAAATGATGAACAGTGTTTCAAACTATTAAGTCTGTCTCCCTGATGGGCTACAACTCTAGAAAGTTAGAGAAAACCATCCAAAAAGATATAAAAACAGGGTACCTGCAGTCCAAACTCTCTCGACCACTTTGTTGAACCTTCTGGAGGCCTTCTGAGGAGACAAGCATGCCAAGAGGCAGAGACCAGCTGATCATCCACAGAGGGGAAGGGAGAAAGCAGCTTCACCCCAGAGACTGAGCCAGAGAGAGAGCGACTGCATCAATTGACAAGAGACTCAGGAAGTGTTGTAACCTGAAGGGGCCAAATAGGATTAGAGGTAGTATGTTTAGTATTAAAAGTTATTGTAAGTTCTTTCTTGATAAAGTTGGGACTGTTTTGCATTGTTACCTGCTTGTGTTCGTAGTGATCTGACTGCTTTGGTATTGTGGGACACTTGGGCAAATCCTTTGCTACCATTCCGGTTGGAGTTGTCTAACTTGTTTTAAGGAGGAACCACACAACAGCCATCATTCAAAATTTGAAAAGCAAGAACAAACTATTGCATTGTTCACCCCAAAGTTACCGTATAATCAGTTTATATGTCTCTTAAAATTATTTTTGTCGAAACAGGATATACCGTACTATTCCTATAGTAGCACACTTGGAGCACTTCTTGTGTTCTTGATGTCTACTTTTATTTTGGTTTACTTGCTTCTTATTCCTATTGCCCATATTATTTTAGCATCTTAAAAATTTAGTTCTCGCACCACAGAGGGAGTCCATTTAGTTCATTGTGCGTCTGCCAGTTCATGTTTTGTGTTCACGACCTTGCTGTCTTCATTTCAGATTTTCAGCATCTGCAGTATTTTGCTTTTTATCAGATTGACCAATCTTCTGAGCAGCCTGAATGGAAAATGAGGCCAACCGATAGGAAATCATGAATCCTTCAATGCTCATCTACGTTCCGAGTTCACCATTGTTTCCTTTTTCTGCAGGGTTACTGGAGGAGAGCTGTTTGAAGATATTGTAGCCAGAGAATATTACAGTGAAGCAGATGCAAGGTAAGTTGTTGAATCAGTCATTTTTAGCTTCAATGTAAGATTTTAGGTCCTACCAGATTGTACATCAGACATCATGGTCACTTCATTCTGCCTGTTCCAGAAAAGATCACTTTGTGACTGGCTTAACACAAATTCAGTTCTGCTCTTGTGTGAATCCTGGTTGGATGGAGTGGATGTTTCGTGTAAACCATTTGGACCCTGTCAGTTATACACAATTCATGGAGAATGCTCACTCTTGGACCCAAACTGATTGGACACCTTTCTGAGACGGACAGACAGAAATCAGGCTGACTGTCAAATGGGTAGTTATTCCTGTCACAGTGGATAACTTCTTCATAACATTGTGTGTATGCCAGAGAAACTTTCATCTGGCTCTGCTATGTTTGCTTTGTTTGGTTTCCTGGTTCGAATCTCAGTGAGTTGAAAGATTCAACCAGCTATGTCTTTGCGTCTCTTGAAATAACTTAAACTTGTCTGTGCATAATGGTCTTCCCGGAGAAATCACAAGTCACTGTGTGACTGAGTTAGAAGATAGTTAATGCAAAGAGCAGTCCTAACAATACAAAGGGAAAGAAGTTGTGGATTTGAGCAAAAAAGTGTCCCATCCAGCCCATTGGACTTAACAAAGATCTGTGTAACCCAACTCCTTAAACTTTATAAATTAGTTCATGGCATCAGCTATTTTTAAGAATGCATTCCTTATTCTGTGAAGACTTTGAAAGAAATTGCTAATTAATCCTAAATTTATGAACAGTCCCATCCCCACCCACTTTTAACAATGTGAACTGCTGGTAAGTGTGGTCTGTGCTCTCTGTACTGGCCACACTGAGATGCACTTGGTGAAATGTAGCATTCAACTTGAAAGCGATGAATACTGCTCAAGTCATAACTTACAAGATGTGACTCCCTCTGTGTGCTAAATCCAGTGCCTCGATGAGATATTGTATGTCATTACAACATGTTGAAAGGGTGATCATTTCCTCCAGCTCCCCCAAAAGACAGGCATATATCCTTCATTCCAACCAAGTCCAAGATGAGAGTTGTAAAGAGGGAAAGACCATGATGTCTGTGAAAAGTGCTTTCTTTTGTAATCTTTATCTCACAGCAGTGATCCTGTTAAAGCACAAGATTTGGACAGTAGCACAACAGACCTTGGGGGTTTATGGGAGTTGATGGATGAATATTTGAAGAACGACCAACTGCAGGCCTCAAACAGGATTCCATCAATTAAAGTGAAAGTTTATGCCTTCCACAAAGAAAACCCTCGAGTGACCATGGAAGGGAAAGAAATCTGTTGGCTGAAAACGTGCTGTTAAGATGCTGGGTTGAGGCTGAGAGGAGGGGTTTTTTGGGATGGTAAAATCTTGGCCACTTACTGATGTGACATGTGTTAAATTGGTACTGGCCTGTGGCACAAGCTTGAGTGGAAACTGCCTGAGCTGTTAGCCAGCAATGAAAAAAAGGGCTGCCTAACTTTCCCTCAATGGTGGATCCCTCCTGGAATCTAGTGAGTCTGCATAAAATGAGAAACCAAGGTTATGCACCATGCTGACCCAGCACGACCACTGCAAGCCTGGGCAGAGTATTTGAAGTGGTAGTTCACTGTCAGTCTGCTTGAAATCTGAAAGCTTGTGTGTAGTAGAGAAAAGGACTGCGAGTGGACTTGGGAACTTAGGAAATTGGAGCAGGATTAGGCTGACTAGACCCCGGAGCTTTTGCTGTAATTCAGCAAGATCCAGCCTCATCTTGTGCATGAAGTCCAATTTGTAGTGCAATTCTCCTGGATCCTGGATCCCTTTCCTGCCCAAAAAAAAATCTGTTGACCTGAGCCTTGAATGTACTCAAGGACTGGCTGGGCTCGGAGGTGGCTTCTAAAATCTGGGGCACAGTCTCAGAGGAAGGACAGTCCTTTAGGACTGACAAGAGAATGAGTATTCTCAGCCAGAGGGTCATTAAGTAGGTGGAATTCTCCACCACAGGGGCATACACACATGCAGCCATGCACATGGAAAGCAGGATTCGGTCATTTGCCATTTCCTGGTTTTAAGATCTTATGGGAAAGTCTGTAAAACTGTACTGTGCCGATGAGTCTTGATTTGGATATCAGGAAGGGTGCATCAGGATGATAGGTATTCAACATGCAAGTTTCTGTTTAGAAATGAGAGAGTTCAGAAATGTGCCCAATTCAGACACATAAAGTAGCATGATAATGTTGAGATGGGGAAGGCATTACTTAGAAAGAAAGGTGCTTTCCCCTACCACTCTGCAAGCTTCAGGGACATTCTGATCATCTGCCACTTTTTAAAGGCATTACGATTTGCAAGATTGAAAATGAGGTCTCACTGGTATTGTAATGTTCCCTGTGGGAGTTGCAGGCAGTGTAAATTTCAGTTGAGAGTATGTGGCTGTCAGACTGTATTGGATGCTTTTTCAGTTGATCGGGGACCCCACACAGACAGTGATTTAGCCTCGAATCTATACCTTAATGACCTTTCACTGATGCCACTCATTAACTGTGTGTCCTGTTTAAGCGTGCATTCTGTTGTTTAAGATGGAATATGGCAAATCTGCCAGTGATGATCTGACCTTGCCTGCTTACATTGAACAAGGCAAATAAAATTAAGGGCAATATAAATGCTATTAACAGGATCACTGCTTCAAGGGACTGTCCACGGTGGTGACTATTTTTGTTAGGTTTAACAATTGAGTTTGTGAGAAATGTTAATTATTTTCTGTTTGGTCATCAACTTTCGGGGAAGGGGAGGGTCAAGAAGTGTCAGTTGAGGGCACCTGACGATGTGGATGGTCCCTTAAATCTCGGTGAATGTTTGGTGAGATCAGGGGACTGGGCTGTCTCTCCTGTTCTTGGTCTGTTGGTCAAGGTTTTGAAAGATCCTGTAATACAACACATTAGCCTCTGCTTTTATAATTTTAATCTCATTTTTTCTGCACCTCAAGCTCTTCCTGTGTGTTTTTATTGTGCTTGCACATGTTTACATCTGTGATGACCTCAATTCTGAATGTTTTCTGTGCCAGTTTTCCCTTTTGTCTCTAATGTTATGAAAAAGAATATTTTTATTTTAATTGTGTGAACTTGGGAGGAAGAGTAAGGTAATTTCTGATGTTTGGACTCTCCTAAATTTGTGTTTAACTCAGTTTAACTCAGGGTTTGGGGACGTATCACTCAGGTTGAAGAGTAAGGAAATAGGCTGTTGTATTTCGTCAAACTAATTCACAAAATGGTTCAAGTGAGCTATGAGGAAGTAAAAGCTGATAGTCATTGAGAAAAATGAAACCTTTCACAGAACCATTGCCAGGGGACGATTCACAATTTGTGGAGTTAGCAGAATAAACCTGGATGGCTGGGCTTATAACTGTTCAGATTTGGTAATTGTATCTGTCCATCTCAGACATCCTTCCTCATCCTGTTGAAGTAAACTTTGCTCCGCAAGTGGTTGAAGTTTCTGATGCTGGAAACACAGTCTGTCACATTGATCTGTGACCAGATGTCCATAACACGTGCACATTCTTAAAGCTGTTCACAGGCGTTCAGAACAACGTGCATGTTGGGCTCTCTGGCCATGGAGTTCCTCACGTGTTCTCAGTGCGATTACACCACTCACCAAAATAATGTGTCAAATCAGCTCACTTCTATTATCTCAGCCATCACAAACATTTGCAGCTGGCCACTAGTAATGGAAGCAAGTCCAGCAATGGTCCAGCCCTCATGGGAGCCAGCCTCGAAAGAGGAGTTTACTGAGGGGCTCTGTCCCCCGTTAACATGAACCTGCACCATGTTCTTCGTTTTCAGCCTACTTCATGAGCTGACTTTCCAATCCTTCATACTTATTTCACTGAATTTGCTGACATTTGTATGGGTCCAAATTCTCTCAGCACCCTTTGCTGCTTTCCGAAACCAGTGGACTTTTATTCCTTTTCAAGTTGGAGTTGAGATATAATCTAGAGATAGTGATGTACTTTATTCATGGATTAATCCTGTTGAAAAAAATCAGTGGGAGGGGTTACCCTGTGCCTGTGCATTGCCGTGTTCAGTTGTCATTGGTGAGGAGAAGATTTATTAGAACAAACCCCGTCCGAGACTGTTTCCCATTCGTTATGCTGGTCTGACATTCCCTGGGCACCAAGGACCAGAATGAATAGATGGATTACAGACTCTGACTGCACTATTTGATATTTCTGGTCCAGGGAAAGACCAAATTTCAGATCGATTGGTTCATCAGCCAGTTGATGAGTAAGTGGTTAATGAAATGGGCTCCTGCTTTCTGATGATAATTGACTTATACTTAATTTATACAAGGACTGCAGCACAGTGTTGTGTATTACTTGGCAGATCTTTGTTACACAGCCTTGTTTAAAAACAAGTGGGTCGTTAGCCTCATTGGTCCAAGACAAGAATGTATAATTTTGTCTTTTCAAAATTGCCTGTCTCAAACGACAGTCAGCAGTTAGCACAATTATTAGATGAGAACAAGATAGCCTTGTGTTTTAGATTGGAAGTGATAGAAAGGCTAAAGGGATTTTGTTTTACATAAAGTGTTCCCCCATCACCATTGTTCTAAATCACAATTTTTACAACCCATTGACAAATGCTGCTTTTATTTGGGGCTGCCGTTCAACGTTTCAGGTCCGACCATGATTTCCAGTGTCTTTTCTCACTGCGTGAGGAGGTCCCGTGTCATTCAGGATCTTAGCTCAACCTCCTGAACAAATCTTCAACACCATTTTGTTGATCGAGGGAGGTTGTGGCTTGTTGGCAACATTGCTAGACTAGTAAGGCAGAGGCACACACTGATGCTTCAAGAACACAGGTTCAAATCCACAGCAATCGGTGGAATTCAAGTTCAGCAACTGAGTTGGAAAAACATATCTGATTGACACAAATTCAGTGGGGAAGGAGATCTGCCATCCTTCGCCTGTCTGGGCTTACATATAATTCCAGCCCCATGGCAGTATGATTGACTGTACACTGCTCTCTGAAATGGCCCAGTAAGCCACTTCGTCAAAGAGCAACAACTGATCGGTAATGAATGCTGAGCTTGTCAGTGACACGCAGCATCTGGTGAAAGGTTGGAAAAGCCTGAGTTACAGGGCTGCTTAAGGTAGCGTTGTCCCCATATCAGTGGGCAAGTGAGAGGGTGTAGTAGGGTTCAAGGGAATTCCCCAGCTAGGGCTCCCAGCTCAGTGATTGTCAAGCCCAGTCATGCTGCTGCATCCTTCACTTGTATCTTTGTTGTACATCAGACTTTCTGTATTCACACAAAGAGGAAAATGAAGGCCCTCATTTGAATGCAGCTTTCAAGACCTGTTTAGGGTCTTGACAATGTTAGATAGCCAGTCAAGTACGTTTTAACGTGTTGTCGTGTTGTAATGTACAAAGCACACAGCAAATATGGGAACAATGACCTAATCTGTTTTAGTGATGTTCTTGTGGAATAACAATTGACAAGCGCAGTGGGAAGAATTCAGCCGCTGTTCTTCTAATAGTTGCATGCAATCTTTTATAGCCACCCGAGGTGGGGCCTCGGTATGATGGCTCATCCAAATCCTAGCAGCTTGCACATTGCAGCACACCCTCGGCTCACATTTTTGCGCTTTAGTTTCTAGGACCGCAGTTTGAACCGACAGCTTCTGACTCCAAGGTGAGACTGTTACTAGCTCAGCCGTGGTTGGCTCTGCAATAGTCAAAAGTCACTTTGCAAGCCCAAAGTACCTTGGAAATGGAGACCAGTTGTGGGATACCCCTGTGATTTTAAGTGGCTTGACATCTGGCTTGGAGAAAAGGTCTAAAGTACAGGTTACAGTCAGTTTTTGTTTTAATTGGCAGGAACATTTTTGTATCAAGGAAAGATGGTATTGACGCAGCAAAATTGCCGCTGAGAGCAGACTGAACCCAAGTGGAGGGGGCACCCTGTGTCTTCAACATATTTGTCCAGTTTATTATTCTCACACAACCTAATCACAATTCTTCAGGGCCAGAAACATGAAAAGTAGAAATGTAGGGCTTTCTGTGGCAGAAATGGTTGTGAAATATTTTTCACAGCACAAAAAGCTGTATCAAAATCAGTTTTTACTAAGGACACTATCGTCATGAAAATTGTTTCACATCTTTGGAACAGTTGTGCTTGATAACTACTTCAAACTAGTTTCTCCTCCTCACTCAGTGAAACACAACATTGCAGCCCATTTGAGCAGTTCCTCGGTGTCCTGAAAGTGTTATCGCTTGTTACACAGCTTTATTCAAATCTTTGAGATAATATATATTTCACACCTGGATGCGCTTGTCACATTGTACCATAATTGTTCTGCCTCTGTGTATATTTGGAAACCACCCGCACAAACTTGGAAAGAGTGTAGTTACATCCTTCGCTGGACGTAGAAGTGCTGCATTGTTGCTCCTGAGTCAGATGGTGATGAGTTCATGCCTCATTCCAGCGCATCTGCAGGTGACATGTCCAGTGCAGTGCAAAGTGAGTGCTGCACTTTTGGCAATAGTTCATCCAGTGTCACGTAAAAGACAGCACTGCACTGTTCAAAGAGTTTTCTCAGTGTCCAAGTCGATAACCCTCAGCCAGCAGATTATCCTGACGTTTATTTCATTGTTGTTTGTGGAATAAAGACGGTGTTGCGAACACTTTTCAGATTGTAGGGGCAAACTACTGAAGATGCTGAAATCGGTACTGAAAGCATCAAATGCCGGAGATCACAGTGGGTCAGACAGCATCCATGGAGAGAGAGCACGCTAATGTTTCTTGTCTAGGTGACTCTTCATTGGAGCTGACGTGGCTTTTTCAGATTGATCTGATTCCAACTGCTGTCACTTAACTGACAAGTCTTCCCCAGACTGAGAGCTGGCTTTATTGATCATTTTTGTTTCTGTTTTGTTGAGGTGTTCTTGAACTGAAGCGAGCATATGATACTGCACTGCAGGTTTGGTTTTAACACTTCTGCGGATGTGCGTTATTCAAAAGACACAAACATAAAATGAAAGAAAGCAAGATATTTACAGGCATCACAAGTGTAAAGATTTCAGAGCACACAACACAATGCAGTTCCATTAATCCTGACAGCACCCCTTCACAGTACTCAAACTCCAGACAGAAATCCCTTCTCGATCACATGTACAGAGCTTAACTTAACCGATGCATCAATTCCTGGGTTTTTCTTGAGTCTTTATTCAACTGACCTTTGATTTTCTCTTTCTCAGTTTCAAATTGCAGGTTTCAACCCAACACTTGTGGTTTTGACCTTTCAAACTAAAATCCTTGTACTGAGGTAACCTCTTCCTGAACAGTTTGAAGCAATCTCCTTCACAACACAATGTGGAGCTGGAGGAACGCAGCAGGCCAGACAGCATCATAGGAGCAGGAAAGTTGACGTTTTGGGTCAGGACCCTTCTTCAGAAAAGGGTCCTGACCCGAAACATCAACTTTCATGCTCCTCTGATACTGCCTGGCCTGCTGTGTTCCTCCAGCTCCACACTGTGTTGTCTCTGACTCCAGCATCCGCAGTTCTTACTATCTCCTTCACATGAAGCTGTTTTTGCACTTTCAACTTCAACCAGAATTTCTGCAAAACTGAATTGAAACCAAAATCTTTTCTCAAGCTCTTGGCATTCCTGCTCTGTCAACAGAAATGCTGTTAAGATTCTGAAGCCTCGTGTACTACTATTTACTACATATGCGAAGAGTTTCCCAATATGGACAAATTCCTATTAGCCTCCAAGAACATGCTTTCTCATTTTTTTTTTAAACAAAGCAGGACTTCAGCAAGTTTGCAAGTGAATCATCAAACACCTTCAGTCATACAGACAAAAACACTAATGCCTGCTTTTCTCTCTGCCCAGATTCTGCCAGACCAACTCAGTATTTCCAGTGGTTTCTGGTTTTACTTGGGATTTCGAGCTGAGAGAATATTTTGCTTTTCTATTACTGTTTGTACCATCTTGCTTTGTGCAGTTTAGCGATTGTGTTTGCCTACAGTGCAACAGTGATTCCACTTGAACCTTTATTCTGGAATGCTGGAAAGCATTCTTGGCATGAAAGGTGAAAATCAAGATATTTTAAAGAGGGACACTGGCTTCATGACTGTGCACCTTAGACCTTGTATTGCTGTTCCCCAACTGCACCCTTCCCCATCCCCCCCCAATTTTCACTGACCTGAACACGTGTGACTTGACTATCTTGTGGAGTTGAATTTAATACTTTGCACAAATTTTCACAGGCACACTTAGTGGATAAAAGTCCCAATTGATATTAAACAACAGTGCCTTGATTCTTTGAAGAATTTCACAGGAAATCTGTTCATATACATGTGTTGCATGTGCAAATTTGTGACGTATAGCTTTTTTAAACAACCAAGTAATTTGTCAGTAATGAAAAAGCAAGGGAGGCCATGCTGGGCTGCTTTGGAACCAGGACCTTGAAGTTACAAATTATTTGGTATCTTTCAACTCACCTGAGGGGCATGTCATCAGCAGCCATCGCACCAGTTTGCACACGGAGTTCTCTGGTATCAGATTAGCAGAGTAAAAGATGATTTCACTACTAAACAGTATGGCTATTGTCCACAAGTCCAGTTCAGGGCTGCTGATTCTTGTTTGTTGTTTCGGGGATTTTGATGCTTCAGTTTTCCCGTTTCTCCCATCGACACCTGATGGAAGGAGAGCCCTGAAAGGGAGGGGCTAGTGGATGGAGAAACACTATTGCATTTGATCATCTTTACGTCAGAGGCTAGTTTTGTACATTCAGGCAATTGGGAGCAATCATCACTGCAGCACAGATAATTTCCTCATCAGCCTATTGAGGGAGGTGTTCGTAGGCAGGGCTGGAGCAAGTGGGACTTGAACCCAGGTCTTGTCACTCAGAGGTAGGGACAAAAACCACTGTGCCAGAAGAGCATGTGTCGTGGGTGGATAACATCCATCCAGTAGTGATTCCACCCTATGATCAGGGATACTTCAGTATCAGTGAACACAATTAGCCTCCCAGCCTCACTGCCCATTAGCTATATAACATGAGAAAGTGATTCTTTTGGTTTTATTTTGCATGAGAAAGGCTGCCAAAAGAGGCAGTCCTTGAACTTGGCGCAAATTGTCAATGAGTTTGAGACTCTTTCAACAGGATACTTTGTTTGGATTTACCTTGCTGGGAGTTATTTGGCTGTTTACTGGGATCTTGGGTGAGTGATACAAGAATGCAAAAAGGCTGGAAAATCTGAGCCGAACAGGCAGCATCTCTGGAGGGAAACTGAGTGAACATTTCAGATTGATAACCATTTCACCAAACTGTGCGTCATTCTTTTCTCTCAACATATGCTGTCTGATCTGCTGAGTTTTTCCAGATTATTTTGTTCCTGTTTGAGCTTTCCACAGTTTTTTTGTTTTTTTTTTAATCCTATGTCAGTGGATGACGTTGTTCGAAGCATCACTGCCTTGCTGTTATGAGTCATAGCAGTCAGAAATTACCTTACAACTGGTTCCACTCTTTGTGTTCTTGCTAGATTTCATTTCTTGTTTAACTGTGCGAGGCCTAAAGTCAAAAGAGCTGTGAGTTGCCACTGGGCTGTCCTGGATGCTGCTCTGGCACCATGTGGATGTCTGTGTGCCAATAAAACTGTCCGTTTCTTCCTCCTCTTGTGACGATTCTCCTCTTCACTTCCACAACATTCACTAGTCCTTTGGTTCTCCCCCTTCCTCTCCTTACCACTCCCCCTTCCCCCACTTGTCTCTCCTTGTCCCGCTTTGTTTTACAGTCACTGTATTCATCAGATTCTAGACAGTGTTAATCATATTCACCAACATGACATAGTTCACAGGGACCTGAAGGTCAGTATTTTCTAACATTTACAGGAATGAAGAAAAAGAACCAAAAAATAAAAATAATGATACGCTTGAGTCTAAAATTGTGTCATGTTTACAGGTGCAGAGTTTCTTCTGCCTCTGGTTATTGTTTGTCCTCTTTTGTGTTGTTATTTTACCTTTATTTTCGTTGACCTACTTTGCATGGCTCTCACTACCATTCCCAAAAGTCTCTTGGGTTCTTGGCTGTGTCAGGCAATCGAAAGGAAATCAATCGGGAAAATTCTAACCATCAGCAGTCCCTTTTCCCCTAACCACCCCTCCTGCCTCCCACCTTTCCCACACAGTTCTCTCGTCGTGTGTGCTAGGTCAAAAAATTGAAATCGTTTTGCAGTGAAAGTTTGCTGCACATATTGGAAACAAAATGCCCACCCCCACACACCCTGTCATATTCAACATAAAAAATGTGGTTTTGGAAAATGTTGCCCCCTCATGACCTTTGAGACTTCAAGGACACGAATGCACTTCCACCCGTCCCACCCTTCTTGAGTCTGTCATGCTTTATTGCTCTTGACAATGTTCTTTAAGAGAAGCACAGACTGGTTTGTGGCCAGGGCCAAGCATGAGTTTATAACCACTTTCACCTCCTCATGGCGGCTTCAACATCTGAGACTCCGATCAACCACTCTCAAGTGAACAGGGCACTCAATGTCAATACTGGGGTCAGACTACACGCCACTGTGGGTCAATGGGTGGATTATTTACAGGCGCTGAAGTCAATCATGCAGTGAGATTACAGACCACTATGAGTCACTTGGGGGAGTGGGCGGGCGGTGGTTAGAGTGCAGGCACTATCGGTCAACATTGGGATCAGACTGCAGGATGTTGACCATCAACAGTTAAGTCGTACGATAGGGCGTAGCATGTTTTTTTTGACCTTGCAGTTAGCACTTGATATCTGTGAAACAAGGATTTGGCACTATCTCTGCTCAAGCTGAGGGCAGGGATAGGGCAAGATGGCACCGGACAGGGTGAGATAGTGTTTCTTTCACCAGCACAGAATAAATTTGGTCACCTACTGGTTTTCTTGAGTGGAATACATAATGCCCTGCAGGTAACCTAAATGCTGATTCCCATCAGCTGACAGAAGGTGACTGCATCGAATTACTGGAAAGGCTAAAACAGGTTTATTATTAGGAGAACTTTTTCACCACGGGATGTGATATTTATTGAATTGTCTACATCCTCAAATTTGAATAATTCCTGTTTCTTTCCACCACCCCCCCAACACCGATGAAAGGTCCTGACCCGAAACGTCGACTGTCCTGCTGCTCTGATGCTGCCTGACCTCCTGTTTTCCTCCAGAGCCACACTGTATTGACTACAGTATCTTGATATTCACTTTTATTTATCATTGTGTGAGATTTTTCATTGTTCCTTTTCCTTGATAATATTTTTGGGAATAAATCAGTATTTTTGAGATTCGAAGTGATGAACAGTTAATATCAAGAATCTGATGATCGTTTCTCTGTTCATGAGGCCTTGTTAAAAGAGGCCTTGTTTCGATTTGAACTCATCCCGAGGCTAATTTGTCTTTCACCTCCTGTCATGAACATCCTGCAACACTTGACTGGTCTCACTCCCTTGGGATCCTTGCAAGTGCTTAGAACAGTTAGTCTCCCAGTGGATGACCCCTCCTTTGGACGCTTTATGAAAAAATAAGATGCAATTCCCAGAAATTATCAAGGCTGATGTATCATAGTCCATCCAGCTACATATCATATTTCTTGAATTAAAAGTTAATGCAAAGATGAGTATTAAAAGCCCTTTTAAATGAATGCAGTTGTTAATTTTCTCTGTTTCAAGCTTATCATCGAATCCCTGCAGAGTGGAAGCAGGCCATTCGGCCCGGAGAGTCTACACTGACCCTCTGAAGATCATCCCACACACTTCCACCCTATCCCTGCATTTTCATAGCTAATCCACTGAGCCTGCATATCCCTAGATAGTATGAGCAATTTAGCATAGCCACTCCATCTTTGGACTGTGGAAGGAAACCAGAGCACCTGGAGGAAACCCATGCAGACATGTGGAGAACGTGCTAAATCCACGTAGACAGTGGAGCAAGGGTGGAATTAAACCTGGGTCCCTGGTGCTGTGATGCGATAGTGCTCACACTGAATTACTGTTACTTGTTGGAAAATGATTCTTTGTTGTTTTATGGCAGTTCAGTTTGTACATTTGGATAGTTACAAGGAGAGTGCCATGTTGTTTGAAATCAGGGCCGCATGTTTCTTAGAAAAAACTTTATATCCTTTACAAATTTGAATGAGAGCTGACTCCGAAAAGATCATGATTTGACTTCTTTGGGTCTTGAGTTGACAGTGGGAAGTTTGGATTGGGTGTAAGATTTAGAAAATGCACTAATTTTCTGCAGCTATCTTGTAGCTTTGAACGTTGTGCCTTCTTTCAAATGAGCATGATAACAGCCAGGGAACCACACCCTGAAGCAAAGAAGTAATTTAAAAATGACATGAGGCCAACATGTTTCCCGTTAAGTTTCAATGAAGTGATCCTGGGATTGAGCTGAGTTGGGAGTTTGAAGGTGATAGATGTTTCGACTTGTGTCTCCAAGTCCTAATCATCGGCATTTTGCAGTGATAGTGAAATTTGGCTATGATTTTTTTAATGCTAATCTTGAGGCCTCCTGTTCAGCCCAAATATTTAGTTGGCTCATTGGTAAAGATCACATCTGAGTGCTGCTTTTGAGGTAACAAAGTAGTGAGCAAGGTGCTTGCATTTCATCTCTGATCGCTGCTTCTTGTTTCCGGTGGTGTGACTGTCTGACCTAGTCTGGTTCTGTGCAAGACAAGTGGGAGTACAAGAGCCGTGTTTTACTGTGGCAAAGGGGTGGGGTACTCTGAGGAGGGTGAAACAATTTAAATTACTCTGTTCTGCCCATCGGACGCAAGCAGATTCTGCATGCTTTGGCGGACTGCCTCCCTGGTATGGCCATTTGATTTTGAAGTCTTAAACATCCTGTGACAGCAGTGGGCTGACCAAATGCCTTTCCTTCCAATTGAGAAACAAGTCAAACAAAGAAGTGGTTCTCTTGGGTTTTGCCTGCTGGATTAAGCCAGCTCTGAATGACTCCTGCTTTGCCCTGGCCTGGCATTATGCTGAGACTTGTTTTTTGAGAGAGACAGAGCGCCAGTCTGTGCCATGTGAGACTCACCTGCAACTAACACGCCCCCTGGTGTTTGCATGCAGTCATTGCATTCAACAGATCCTGGAAGCCGTACTGCACTGCCACCAAATGGGTGTTGTCCATCGCGACCTTAAGGTGAGTTATACTGTAGTAACGACAGTGAGATTGTAACCCTCGCGAGTTCTGTTTTAACATATTCTGGTAAACTGTTTTAGATTTCTTTGCAGCTCTGTTGGCACTGGTAATTTTAACACGGAACAGGAACTCGGGGTTTATATTTCTTATTCCCTGCTTGACTATTCTTACTGGGAATTTTCTGGGTAGTGTTTGCTGTTGAGGGTGTATATGGGTAACAGTGAAACTTGTAGCACACATGCCTATGGCAAGACTTTGAACTTCTTCAGAGTTACTGTGCAGTTAGCACTTCAGTTGTATATGAGATGGGGTTGGTAGCCTTGTGCCTTCGGCGCACATATTCACCTTTTGAAAGGGTTTGTGATGCATTTGAAATTAGTAACTTGGTCAAGAAATTGTGCCTTATCTCAACACATTGATAGATAGAAACCCAGAAAGATGCCACGTTGCTTTGTTTGTTTTCAAGCAAACAGAGCCACTGGCTGATTGGCAGTTTCCCACCTACAGACGCATGCTAAGTTATTTTGGCTTTCACCCTGGTCATTCTCTGTAAACTGCAACCCAGCTAAGGGTGTCTTGACTCGGCTAACATACTTTGAAGAGTTCTGGAACTGAACCAGGACAAGCTAAGGGACAAGATGGTGATTTTGGAGCAGAGACGTCAGTGAATTCTTCAAAGCAAAGTGGCAAGAGTGTTGTGTTTCCCTGTATTTGTTAGCCTCTGAGATGTGAGAAAATGCTTTGAAATAAATCAGGTTCTAAACTACTTGTTGAGAAATTACATCATTAGTTGAGATGAACCCATGCAGTCTGATAATTTGGTACACCATCAACTCTGTTCAGTGATCAAAGTTCGAAATTCTTTTTTGTTGGGTTTTGATATTGCCTTTAAACTTGAGCTCACGTAACTGATGATGTAAGGTTTATTCTGATAATTTTTCAGGGACTGACAGGAGCAGGGTATCATGTTGGCCTTATGGCCGATTGCAGGTGGACCATATAAATGTGGTTGAGAAATGCTCTCAATCAGATGTCCATACTACTGCATGGTCACCTGCCAGAAGAAATGGGTTTGGGGCACTGTGTGTGTTGAATATTGACTCTGTCAACACCCACAGCATGGTGCTTCCCCTTGTGGTCCAACATCACCTAAGTTTTCAAGTGGTGGTTTGGAAAGGAGACTTACAAGGGATGTGGTGGAAAGCCCGTGTTAAAATTGCCAGCTCTCTCTAACAAGGCTTGAGGCTTTTGGTGGGCCTACTCCTACTTGCATGTGTCTTTTGGCTGGAAAGCTCTACCAGTGGGATGCGCTGAAAACGGCATGGCTGCTTTAGATCAGAATATGTGCTTCTAATGTAGTGTTTTTTTCTCATTTAGTTGCTGGGGTTTGCATATTTCTCTCAAGAGTACAGTATTTTTATGTCTATATATTTTACATCTGAAAGGACAGTCAAAAATTTACTTTTAAAAAGTAAATCAAGAAAGAGTGGTATTTGACGTATAAAAGACTCTCGAAGTGTTGATGTTCTAGAGTTATGTATAAATATTGGGACGATGTCAATGCTCTACGAATTCACCGTGATGCATGAAATAATACGTTTGATGATTAATTAATGGCCCCCAACATCCCCCCCCCCAAATAAGGTGACAACTCTACAAGCTGCAGTTGTTCAAAAAAACTGAAGAATTTAGGCTAAGGGTATAGTGTCATTTCATACAGTCCCAAAGAGTTCTTTTAAAATCTCCAGTGAACAGTCTTGGATTTTCATCAGCTGAAGGTGGTGGTACTGGAAGATCTCATAACTTTCTCAATCAATTAATTTCATCCTGCTTTTCCTGAGGCTAGTCAGGCAGCGTAGGAGGAAGCTTTGTCTGAAGACCTGCTGACAACATGACAGTTTGTGATCCTCTCCCTCACCCTCCCACATCTCCTCCACCACCACCCCCCCTCCCCCCCACCCCCCAGTGTACACAGGCTGAGGTGCCTTACCTTTGAAGTACACCTAACTTAGTCAGCCTTTCCTTCCATGGTCTGTTGCACCCCACTCCACCCCACATTGTACAGCCTGGATGCCCACTTAGAATACTCAGATTGGCCAGCCATCCTGGTGCAAACACACATGGACAAAAGGATCTGTGCACCACCTTCTGCTGGTTCTGCGAGTAAGTGCTGAGCTTTCACTTAGCACCTCTCTGTAGGCCTGAGGGAAAACCCAAGTTCCGAGTTGTTTAAACAGTTCACGACCTGGCCCCACTGTTTGTGAGCTGAAGTAGTTAGCTGCCATCATTTGTTTCACTGTATTTAATCAGATTAATCCATTAACCAACAAAACCATCCTGAAACATGATTTTTGAACGTATATATGCATCCCATATGTCTGAATGCAGCTGGTGCTTCACTGGCATCGAGCTCTCCAAGCACTGATCACATTCCTTTCTCTCTCCTAGTGCCAGCAAGACCTCTGAGTACTGCGGGTGCCAGAGTCAGCCCTGGCACCACATCCTCCCTAACTATTCACAGAGCCAAATGGTGAGGATTGACCACCCCTCAGTGCTTCTTACCTTTCCAGAGTCCAGGGCTCTGAGGCCAATCACAGTGTGTTTCATTCCATGCCAATTGAGATCAGCATGAATATTCTTGCATTTTGGAAACTTGTGTATCTGCACTTTCAGGATACTGCTCCCCTGATTAATCCTTTGCTAATTGCCCACCCCTGAGCTAGCGCCCAACACTGGCTAACTCTTTGCCTAATAAGTTTCCCAACATTGAATACAGGAAGAAGGGACCATTCAGGCGTGTTCGGCCATTCAGGAAGATTAATGCTGATGAGTGATCAAACTCCATCAGCCTGCCTTTGCTACATACCCTGGAATAACTTGGGTTAACAAAGCTCGATCAGTCTCATATCTGAAATTACAAATTAACCCATTGTCACTTGCTGAAGAGAATTCCAACTTCTGCCAACTTTTGTGTGTTGGTCCAAGTGTTGGCTGGTGCTCAAACTGTGTCATTTAGAATGCCCCATTCAGTAGAAATAGTTACCAACTGACAGTTTGAGATTGCATGGTGCAGCCCACATGTCATTTAAATTGTAAGGGAGGAGGAAATGTCTACACCCTGTTCACAGCCGATTCCACAGTAAGATGGTGAAGACCTTGGAGGGTGGAGAAATCCTTTCATGCAGTACAACCTCATATCAATGCACTGATTCTCTGAACTGTTGGCGTCAACTAAGGCTTTTAAAGCACAGATTGACTTTTTGATCAAGCGATTGCTTTTGTTTTAAGAATTCTGTTGCATAACAATGGCAATTTTCCTTTCACCAAATACCACACCCGAAGCCTGAAAATTTACTCCTAGCCAGTAAATGCAAAGGAGCCGCTGTGAAGCTCGCTGACTTCGGTTTGGCCATTGAAGTGCAAGGGGAACAACAAGCATGGTTTGGTGAGTGATGCTGCTCCATTTACTACAGTTTTTTCCAACCATTTGGTGTATTTGTCCCTGTTTTGCTGCGGTCTTGCTAAAGATTGCTTTCATCGATTACCAGATGTCAAGCAAACTTGGTGTTGAAAGAGAAATTCTCATGCTCATCCAATCCTATATTCTGTGTAGTGAGCTTGTGTTATGATGACGGTTAAAATGGAAACTGCCTGTTCAAAGTTCGAAAATGCTGGGTAATGTATAGGAAAAGAGGCCAAAAATGCCTTTATTTCCTTAGGCCTATTCCAAATGTACCTTGTCCAGGTGTTAACGAGTCCGAAGTAAACATTCGATACATCAACAGATCCCAGTGAAACTTCTCTTATTGCTGCCAAGTGTGTACCATCTGTCTTCACTCTCTGTCCTCTGCTGTGATGTCAGTTCTCATTCCATCCATATCATGTGTCACTTGCTAGTTTCAACTTTTCTTGCCAATCTACAGAAAGAGAGCTTTCTGGCCTCTTGCTCACTTTGCCAAAATGTCCACTGATAATCCTCGTAAGTTTCAAATCTCCCTACCTTGTACCCCCTAGTTGTGTACCCTGCTGGATGCTCACTCAGTGGTTCTGAGAACTCCAGTCAAGTCCCAACTTGATTCTAGGCTTTTTGTGTTGCTGGCACATCTCTTTTTATTTCTCCTTTTTATTTATTCACTCATGGGACATGGGTTTTGCAGACTGGCCAGCATTTTATTGCCCATCCTGAGTTGCCCTTGAGAAGGTGGTAGCGAGCTGCCCCTTGAATTACTGCAGTCCACATGATGTAGGTTGACCTACAGTTTCCCTCAGGGAGAGAATTCCAGAATTTTGACCCAGCGGCGATGAAGAAATGACGATATATTTCGAAGTCAGGATAGTGAGTGGCTTGCAAGTGGTGATGTTCCCATGTATGTGCTGTCCTTGTCCTTCCAGCTGGAAGTGTTTGTGGGTTTGAAAACTGCTGTCTAATGATTTTTGATGAATTCCCCCAGTCTTGCTATCGTCCTATCTCATGCTTGACAGTTCTCTTGGGTGATATTTCAGCCTTGGCCTCAGTAATAACATGGTGTTTAATCTCGTGTCAAAAATCATGGATCCAAATCCTACTCCAGGTCCGACTTACACGTCACAAGTATTTATTGACCCAAGAAATTTTGAGACATCCTGAGGATGTGCAAGGTGCACAATAAACCCTTGTTCTTTTCACTGGTAGTTGAGTTGGGTACGCTAATAGCGGTTGGACTATCCAAGCCACCGTTTTACCTTCAGAATACCATCTGTGCATCGTAGTATCTCATCACATCCAGCTGGGTTATGAATAAGCTGCAACATCCAGTTCCTCTGGGTCAAGAGCAGAAATTGGATTCAAGATCCAAAACCACAAATTGCCCCTCATAATTTTCATCCAGTTTTAATCTGGTGAGTGGACTGTCATAAAACCCCAAGGCTTTAATCTTGTAGGCACACTTTTTAGGCCATATAAAAAGGTGAATATCTACCATATTTCTCTCACTTATTGTCTTGCTGAATTATTTTGAAAAAAGAACAATGAAATTAACAAGATTAGGAGCTCCTTTTGAAGCTATGTTTGGTGTCCTTAACGTCATTCAGTGGCGTAAGTAATTATTGGAAGCCCAAAGGTTTCAGTTAGCCTCTTTCCTTTCATTGACATCAAACCAATGGACTTGGAATTAGCTGGATTTGTCTTAGCCTCTAGTTTTAAAGAACTGATCTACATTAGCTTCCTTCCAGGAACAATTCTAGATTCAAGTCAGCCATTCATTGTTTGGGAAAGGGGCTGATGACATCTTTCCTCCCCAAGAACCCTGAGATGCGTATTTCATGGGCAGGCTGCCCAAAATGTCTTGAGGTTTTTAATTGACTGTAAAAAAAGAAGCAGTTAATTTCTGTGTTAACGTGTTCGTTTTCAGAATTCAATGAGGATACTAACAATGGAGTATAGTTTTTGGTCATGTCAAACCAATCACACTACTTGACCTTGATTCATGGTGCACTGATGTCAAGCTTTACTGTATTAGTTAACAGAGACCTGTGTGATAAATGCAAAAGATAGTTTGAGAGTTGTTTGACCGAGATCTGCAAAAATTCAATTGAATTCAACATGGCAGCCTCTTGACAAGATTTCTCTATGTTCGTGTTTCATTTATTTTGCTCCATTTCTCTGTGCAGAGGTTTGGTGCAGGTCCAAATGGGCACTTGCCAACCCCCTCTGTAGTTTGTCCTCTCAAAGTTGTGCAGGCAATAGACTAATGTGATGTTAAGTTTTCCCTTTGAGAACAGAAGTGAATGAACAGCTCACACTGCTCCTGCGCTTGTCCTAATACCTAGAGACCTGGAGCGAGATGCCTGTGAAACAGGAAATCAAGGAGGGAAAACAGCAGCGTGTACCCAGGTCTTGTGCTCGCCCAACAGCCTTTCTTTTTCAAACACAATGCTCCCATGTGTAACCTTGAAAAGCCTAGTCCTATTATTGCTGCATAGCCTCGTTCCTGTCTTTTAGTCCCACCTCCTTCAACGTCTCTTCCTACTTGTGTTTTCCACTCAACTCAAAACTCTGCTATCTTCAGTAGAAGAGCCATCATTCTCAATTTCTGGAACACTCTATAAGCATCAATAACTCTGTTAACTTAAAAGGCTAACACATGTGGCCTTGGTTCACTGCACCCAATGCACTAATCACTGTCACTTACTTTCACTTATGTGAACTGCTTCAGGAAAGCGTAGCATGAGTTTAATCAGCCCAAAGTCCCATCTAAAAGATGTTACCCTTGATATTGCTGCGCTGGGACGTCTCTCTTGTCTTTGGATTCCATTCCATGAGATAGGGCTCGATTGAACAACAATTTTCAAAATTCAAAGTACTCCTGTTGAACCTTAAGTGACACTTGAACACCATGAGCTGATTGTGTCGCTCAGTGGACTCAGTTAAAATAACACTCAATGCATCAGTGAATCAATTTAAATAATGTTTTCTCTTCCTAATGATATAAAAATGAGACAGCGAGCAATTGTAATGGTTTAAAATTAAGCTCAGTCTTGATTTTGTTTATTTTTAAAGAAAGAGCCAGGTTCTCCCCCAGAAGGGTGTTGATTTTTTGGGCAGGGAAAGATGGAAACTGGTGTTTGTGCTAAAAGAAATACTTGGATTAAACTCTCATAAATCTTTGAAGGTCTTTGGCTGCCCAATTCAGTATATGGATATCGGTCTCTTAAGCTCAGCATGCCAAACCTCTCATGTTCCTTTTCAACATCTCAAAACACTCTTTCCCTCTTAAGGCCTTTCCATTTCATAAAAGATCAAGGCTTTTAAAAACCCAAACCTGGCACCAACTTGGAAATCCATAAGAAGTAGGAGCAAATGTAGGCCACTCGGCCCAGTGAGTCTGCTTCTTCATTCAGTGAGGTCATGGCTTATCTGATCATCCTCAAGCTAACTTTCTTGCCTTATCCTCATAACCTTTCGCCCCCTTACTGATTAAAAGTCTGTCCTCAGCCTTAAGTTACTTAACTTTACAGCCTCAACGACCCTCTGCAGTCAAAAATTTCATAGATCAACTACTCTTTGAGAGAAGAAGATCCTCCTCATCTGTGTCTTAAATGGGCAGCACTCCCTTATTGTGAGATGATGTCTTCTAATCCTATATTCTCCCACAAGAGGAAACAACCTCTCTGCATCAAACATTCCCTAAAAATCTTACATGTTTCAATCAGGACTCCTCTGATTCTTCTAAACTCCAATGAGCACGGGAAACTTCTCAACCTGTTTCCACTGCCATATTTTGTTAGGCAAAGGGACCAAAACTGTTCGCAGTATTTCAAACATAGCCTGACTAATGCCTTAAGTAGTTTTAGCAAGACCTCACAATTTTTAGACTCTGTCCCCTTTGAGAAAATGCCTTCCCTCTTACCTGCTGAACCTTCTCTGTCACCTTTTCATGATTCATTCACAAGGACCTCAAACTCATTTCTGCTGCAGCTTTGTGCATTCTTGCCCCATTTAAACAAAATTCAGTTCTAACCTTTGTGCCGAATGCATAAACTGACATTTTCCCACATTATATTCCATCTGCTCAGTTTTCGCCCACTCACATTACTTCGCTCTATCCCTCAGCTCAATCTTTTTGTTCTTGTCATCGCCGATCTCCCCACCTAATTTTGTGTCTTTCACAAACTTGGTGACAGTGGCATTCCCTTTCCTTGTCCAAATCAACAGTATGTGTTGCAAATATATACTGCACTGATCCCAGTGCAGTTCACTCTTGACACATTGCTATCTGAATATGTCCCTCCTTATCCCAACTCTCTCTTAAGTCAGGCAATGCTTTGTCCATAATTTCCTCCCCTCAATACTTTCTAAATAGTCTAATGAGCAGTACCTTAGCAAACAACTTTTCAGATCATTTATTTGGTTTTCTTAACTGTTCTTTCTGCCGTTGTTCATTGTGTCACTGTGGTTGGTCACGATGGATGTTGGCTTTTTCAGTTGGAAGAAACAAAAGGTTCATGTGCAAATGATTTTGTTGGCTTTGAAGAGCTCAACAGCCTAAACTCAAAAGACTCTGCACAAGCAAATCTGAACTGAAAGGCACACAGCCAAAATAGTTGATCAATTACAAACCCATGCTCCCTAAGACCAGGCAGCTTTGTAGTTAACGCAAAAGCAAACGTGCAAGCACTGGCATCACTCACATGTGGCCATGGGGAATCTAATATTGCATGAGCTGTGTGAACTAGAATCTTGCTGGCATCAGTCCTGGTGTGATGTACCCCAACTTAGTGTCTGGCAAACCACAGCTTACCATAGTACTGAGAACAGAAGGGAAGAGGTTTTGTTTGTTATTCTTGATCAAACCTGCCTTTGCATCAGTTTCAGAATTGGGTCACTTCATTGATTATGGATTTTATTTCTTTTTGGAAACCACTGAACTAATTTGCAATATCCATGTCCAGGTCCAATGAGCAAGAGGAGCTGGGTCAAACCATCATTGGTGTGACATTTTAGAGAGAGATGTGCAAGGGAAAAGAATAGACTGAATCTCTGGGGGTCTCGTGTGATATGCTCTGCTCAACCACAATCCCGTGCAGTCATTTGTCCACTAATGTTTATGGAGATTCTGCTGTTTTTGTGTACTCGAGAGACCTAAAAGAAAACATCTGACTGTATAATGTTTATCATCTGCAGGTTTTGCAGGCACACCTGGCTACCTGTCTCCCGAAGTCCTTCGAAAAGAAGCCTATGGAAAGCCAGTAGATATCTGGGCATGCGGTGAGTACAAGAGGTGAACTTGGATCTTGACTAATGTCTAAAATTGGCCTTCCCTCGCTGATTAGCATTTGAGGTCTGCCACATGGTTCAGACTGAAGTGTCTTTGGAAGCTTTTCACCAGTGATCTGATGGTTTGGATTATCCCTGGAACTGTAGGCTGTTGAGCATGTGAAAAGTCACAAGCCAAGTCCAGGCCTAATATTGCAAGTGTCGAAACCATGATGTTTCCCATCCCTGGGTGTCATTTACACGTAATTAGTGGGATACATCCCAATCGGTGCATTATGGTCCTTACAGAGTGAGCAAAAAGACTGACCTTGACATCTGCTCACGAGAAGAGAAGACTGATCTCAGCCGGCTGGTCATGCAAGAGGCAGTGGGAACAGATCAGTGATGCTTCCCCTTAGATGAGCAGGGCACCTTTTTTGAACCTATTCTCATGATACTGTTTCTAGCATGTGAGAAACACAATGGATATGTGAGAATTGCCACCATAGGTGGGATCCTCCTCATGTTATGAGCAGAGTTAGGTTCCCATTTGCAAATCAGAAAGTCTACCATTTCCTTGGATGGGAGTGCCCTATGACCATTAATTTTTCATGAAAACTGCTCCATTGGTGTTCATATTTTTGCCATGACCCCCCTTGAACTGATCCAGCCTTTCAATGTTTGACAAGAGATGTAAAATAGCCAAGGGCATTTCAGGGACCACAAGGAACATTGAGAGGGAGAAACGATGGTTTTGCCCATATCCAGCAATCTTCTCTCTTCAGTGACCAGTTCTGTCTTCACGTCACCACAGGAGCAGTCAACATACCTCAGGCCTTAACAACGAAAGCTTGACCCTTCTGTTATCCCTCCGTCAGAGCTTTATCTGTGGGAAGCACTTTGTGAGACACAGCTCTTTCCAATTATGTGTCCACAAGTGATTTCTTTTAAGCACTGGAATCCAGTAAAACTCCTCCCAATCCAGAAGGGGATGGCAGTCTTTACACAAGTTTAGAGAGTCCAGACCGCAGGCGGTTGCATTTATATGGCACATTTGAGCTCATTACTACCCAAAATGTGCCTTGGATCCCAAGGTTATTAAATCAGCCGTGAGATGCAGTATTTCATTTTGATGGAAAGTGAGGTCAGCATGAATTGGATCCTAATAGGCTTGAGAATTGTACATCTGTTGCAAATGTTGGACCACACACTCCCACACTTGGGTTAAATGTTTTTATGGACCAGACCGAACCCCCTACAAATGTGTCAAGGAGGTAGTCTAGACTCTAACATGCTTATTTAAAGACAAATGTAAGGTGCTGTGTTCTACATATAATTCCGTTGGTTACACCATTCGTCTTTAAGCAAAACACAATTTATTGTTACATTATAGTTAAAATACAAGCAAAAGAAAGAAGGATTGGAATAAGTTAACTCTATTGGAAAACTTAAGAAAGTAATAGGTTATTTATCGATTAAACAGCAACTGTTCCGGTCCAGTAACATCCCATAAACGCGCCCTTGACAAAGGCAAAATCAGTAAAACAGATTGTCTCACATGCACAAAAACAGAAGTTGCTGGAAAAACTCAGTAGGTCTGGCAGCATCTGTGAAGCTAAAAACAGAGTTAACATTTTGGGTCCGGTGAGGAAGGGTCACTGGACCCAAAACATTAACTATGGATTTTTTCTTCACACCGGCTGAGCTTTTCCAGTAACTTCTGATTTTGTTCCTGACTTACAGTATCTGCAGCTCTTTTGTTTTTTTTACTCTCTCATGCAGTTCTGGCAGCAGAAAGACAAGATCCAGCTTTTAGCTGTTAACAGAGAGAGGGGAAGCACAGTGGCTCAGTGATTAGGACTGCTACCTCCCAGCACCAGGGCCCTGGGTTCAATTCCAGCCTCAGGCTACTGTCTGTGTGGAGTTTGCACGTTCTGTCAGGGTGGCGTCGTATCTCAGTGGTTAGCACTGCTGCCTCACAGTGCCAGGGACCCAGGTTCGATTCCATCATCGGGCGACTGTCTGTGTGGAGTTTGCACATTCTCTGCGTGGGTTTCCTTCTGGTACTCTGGTTTCCTCCCACAGTCCAAAGATGTGCAGGCTATGTGGATTGGCCATGCTAAATTGCCCATAGTAGTCAGGAATGTGCAGATTAAGTGGGTTATGAGGAATGGATCTGGGTGGGATACTCTGAGGGTCAATGTGGACTTTTTTTTAGAATTAGAGTCTCTACAGATATTAGAATCCCCACAGTGTGGAAATAGGCCCTTCGGCTCAACAAGTCCACACCGACCCTTGGAGCATCCCACCCAGACCCATCCCCCTATAACCCACACACCCCTGAACACTATGGGCAATTTAGCATGGCCAATCCACCTAGCCTGCACATCTTTGGACTGTGGGAGGAAACCGGAGCACCCGGAGGAAACCCACACAGACACGGGGAGAATGTGCAAACTCCACACAGACAGTCACCTGGGGCTGGAATCGAACCCGGGACCCTGGCGCTGTGAGGCTGCAGTGCTAACCACTGAGCCACCGTGCTGCCCACTTGTTGGGCCAAAGGATCTGTTTCCACACAGTATGGATTCTATACAAAAAAAACCAGCTTCGAGAACCCCAGCAACAGCTGAAAGCTAAACGAAAACCCTGGTTCTGTGGGAGCTTGACTCCACCCCTTCAGGCTGCTTCTATTGTTTGCACTTTTTAAAAAAACAAAATCCCCAAAGCCTCTCAAACAGTTTATTTTATTGGCTTGGCACCTCTGTCTCAAGCTCTCCATTTAAAAAAAAAAGTGATTAAATATATCTGTTAAAGCCATAGTATTGTGTTCACCTTTGGTTTGAAAAATTTATCCAATATGCTGATCGGTTGAAATCATTTGCCTGTTTGTGCTTGTTTTTTCTCTTCTTTATCTTTTGTTGTAGGAGTTATTCTCTACATCTTGCTTGTTGGCTACCCACCTTTCTGGGATGAAGACCAGCACAAGCTCTATCAACAGATCAAGGCTGGTGCTTATGATGTATGTACATGAAAGAAACTGGCTTTGACTAACGTGAGACCAAAATCTTAGGCACTTACTTCAGTCACTCATTTCTCATCACATTGCACTGCTGCCTACTTTTATGACATGGTCCCTGACTTTGGCCATTCCCTCCAAAGGCAAAAGACTATCACTTGCCAGAATCGAAAATGACAATATTAACCCCCTGCCACAGACATGGACCCAAATAACTGCTACATAATTTGAACTGACTATTTGTGCTGCAGACACCCAAATGGCCTTTGTGTGTCTCCAGCCTGACACAAGGGACAACACATGCTGCTGTGCCAAAAATGAATGTTCATGTTTCTTACTCACATCAGCCCAGAGGTAATCCAGTTTCAGATAGACTTGGGTTTGAGTTTTATCTGAGTGCGCTGAAGGGGACCTGTTGTTCCCTGCTTGCATATCTTGCAGTATTGGGATCTGATCAGTTTCTTGGAGCTGTTTTACCTGTCAGCTTCTGCCAAGATACAGGATTCAACGTAGCGTGGAGCTGAATTGACAAAGAATGCTTGCTGCAACTGGTGCCTATAACTTCCAGCTCCAATCTGTGTGCTGTGTCGACTCCTCAAGTTTTCAATGTGCGCAGTAATCCTGGCTTGATTAAGCCTGCCACAAAAGGGCCACTTTTCTCCCCACTCCCATGCGGACTGTTAATGGACAGTCAGCACAAAAGGAGGCCAAGATGATCTCTGTCCTCTGCATGGTTAAATGACCAAGTATGGCAATGCAGAAACTCAGTAGAAACTTAATATTTGCCACAAGGAAGATAATGATGGAGCAAGTATTAATTGGCCCAAAATATCTTCACTTATTGTTACTGGCAGCCACAGTTTTGGTTCCACTTGATGTGGTGTTGCAAAAGTCTCTAAGTCTGCTCTCAGAGTTTTTGCAACTTAGTGCAGAGAAATAAATTAAAGCCTCTTAAAATGTCACGAAGCGATGATGTGGAAGTCAAACTTAGAAATGTGACTGGTTGCAAGGGCTGGACTGTACCAAAATGAATGAATGTGTTTACAATATGGAACACAAAGATAACAATTAAAGTAAAGCAGTTTTATTTTTTGTATTTCCTGCTGGGATTCCTGCTTGAAGAGTAATTCAAAGTGTAAATCACTATATTCTGAAGCCATTCGCTTTGTCATTTTGGTTCTTCTTATGGTAGATTGATTTATTTTGACATTGATAATTATAATAACTACTATTTATTTTGCACTGTTAAAACATTGAGATGTCCAAATGCACTTCTTAAGAATCAAACAAAATATGACACTGAGTAGATTTAGAGACTTGAGGGAAGATGACTAAAAACCTTTCAAACTTGAAAGAATATTCCTGAATGAATGAAGAAAAAGAGGTGGAGAGGTTCTGGGGAGGCAGTGGGATTTCTTTGTTAGGGGCCTTGGCATCTGACGGCAGAGCAGATATTGGTTGAGTGATTAAAATTGTCGATGCATAGACATGTTGATCAGAGCTCAAAAAGTGAAAATATCTCTGAGGGTGTGGGTCTGTAAGAAATTGCAGACATTGGGAATGGAAAAGCCATGGAAAAACATTGAAACAAGCTTGAGCATTTTGAAATTGAGCTATTGCTTAACAAAGTGTTGATCACCCAACAAAGAACTGTATGGGACTTGTTACAATTCTTGAAAATATTTGATAACCATGTTGTTTTGAACGAGAAATTAAACTGTGCTCTCTGCTGATCAAAGGAGCAAAACTCCTACCTCTGCTGAATGCAAGTAAAGCAAACAAATATGGAAAGAAATAAGATGTTATGATCTTGTAAAAGATGTACCATTTCTTGAGAAAGCTCAGTCCTTACCTCTGTTTTTCTGTCATCTCTTAGTTTCCTTCCCCTGAATGGGATACAGTTACTCCAGAGGCCAAGAATCTCATCAACCAGATGCTGACAATTAACCCTGCCAAACGTATTACTGCCACCGAGGCACTGAAACACCCCTGGGTCTGTGTAAGTGTTCACTTAGTGGCATTGTTCAGGAGTGAATGCAACCCTCATCTTTGTATCTAGAAAAGAAAGTTGGACGGACCGGACATGTCAGGATTGTCATCGAGGAGAATGGTAGATTTTAGTCTACCCACGTTTCGTCCCATCTGTACTTCTCATGAGTCGTCTGGATGTAACCCCTCAATCTTAAACAGAGATCAAGTGACTCAGATTGAAAGGGACACGAAAGGGCTGGGGAATGAATGGGGAAAAGAGTTTACAGAAAGTGATTTGAAAGATGAGTTCCATCGGTGAAACTAAATTTTTTGTACGCTTTCAGCAACGATCCACTGTTGCGTCTATGATGCACCGCCAAGAAACTGTGGAGTGTTTGAAGAAATTCAATGCCAGACGAAAACTCAAGGTGAGAAATTCTTCATTTCAATCAGTTTGTGGGGGCTGTGTCACATTTTCAAGTGCAGTGAAGGTATTTTGTGTTCCTATTTGTGAATTTGTTGGTGCAATGACATTGATAGTCGCAGATTTCAAAGTGTTCAGATTTGCCGTAGTATACTGGCTGCCCTGCTGAATATCTTCAGCACTTTTGTATTTTGTTCCAGTTTTCAGGCGTCTGCAGCATTTTGTTGTTGTGATCACCCCTGAAATTGTGGTGATTCTAGTTCTTGGAAATGGAGCACCACAAATTCTCACCTGTTAACCAGCTAAAACAGCAGTAAGCTATGCTGTTGTCCTCTCCACACAAATCCCATTGGAGACCAGTGCTTAGGCCTAAACTTTTTACGCATTACATACATGAACTTGAATGCAGGGACCAAAGTTGTGGTTGCTAAATTTGCTAATGACGAAAGCTAGACAGAAAAGTACATTGTGAAAAGCGTCATAACAAGGCTCCAAAGATACATGGAGGTAGCAAGAGCTGCAGATGCTGGAGTCAGACATAACATAGTATGGAGCTGGAGAAGCACAGCTGGGCAGCATCAGAGGAGCAGGAAAGTTGACGTTTCATGTCAGGACCCTTCTTCAGAAAAGAGATAATGGATAGTTTTGCAGAGATCGGGCAAATGGACTTTAATGTGGGAAAATGTGAAATTGCCCGTCTTATCAGAATGAATAATTAAGAAGCTGATCTTCAAAATAATGAGAGGTTGGAAGGTCCTGACAGGCAGAGAGGGATTTGCGAGTCTAAGAGCGTGAAATTAGTGAAAGGAAATTGAATGCAAAAGTAGGGAGTTATGCTTGAGTGATACGAGGCACTATGGACGATATGTATTTGGACTATTGTGTAAAGTCGAGTACTGTGATCTCATTGAACCAGGTAGGATTCTTAAGGGACTTGGTAGGGTAAATGCTGAGAGCATATTTCCCCTCATGGGAGAGTCTTGGACCAGGGGCATAGTCTCAGAATAAAGGAGTGCCATTGAAGACTGACATAAGAAGGAGGTTCTTCTCTGGTAGTTGAGAGTCTTTCGAATTCCTTGCCACATAGAGCTGTGGGGGCAGGGCTGAGAAGAAAGAACTTGATTAGTGGGGAAATCAGATGTTACAGAGAAAGGACAGGAAAGTGGACATGAGGTATGTCACGTCAGCCATGATCCTGTTGAATGCCAGAGCAAGCTCAAGGGGCCGACTAGCCTACTCCCGCTCCTATTTCTTATGGTTTCATATGGTCATGTTATTTAAAGAAACATCTTCCTATTGGTCTTGTTATTGAAGGATGCATTTTGCATTGGAAGCCATGCAAAGTGAGTTTCCTGCGCTAACACCTTAATGGCTTGTGTCCACTGGAATTTTGAAGAGGTGACTTGATTGAAATCTAAAGTATTGAGGGATCTTGATGGGATAGGTGTGAAAAGGATGTTCCTGCTTGTGGAACAATCAGACTTAGGCTCTTTGCTCCAAGGGTTGTGAGTCTTTCTCAGCCTCTTCCTCAAAAGGCAGCAGAAGCAGACTTTTTGACTACTTTTAAGTAACAGCGAGACAAACTGTTGGGGCTCAAAGATCTGAAAGGATATCAGTTGTAGGCTACAACATGGAATATTCCAATCAGCAGTGATCTTCTTGAATGGCAGAGCAGGGGCTGAGAGGCCTCCTCACAAGTATGTTTCTATGTGTGGACATACATTGAATGTTCACAAAGAATTGTCCAACCTGAGAGGGCAAAATTATGCATTCAACAACAAATAGTGAAGCATACCCAGGAAATAAGGTCAAAGTAAGAAAGTTCTGACAAATTCTGAGCTTGTTTTAACAACCCAGAGTAACAGTTTCCATTACCAAGAAATATCATGGTGAAGCCAAGCAGGTGTAACTAAAGAAACAGTTTGTTTTTGGCACTTGGAAAACTGAGTTGACGAGTTGTCAGCAAATTACATTTAACTGAACAAAAATACAGATGAATGAAACACTGTACAGTTGTGCACCAGGCCTGAAAAGGGAAAGCTGACACTTGTATAGCATTTCTCAAATGCTAAGGTTATTCCCGATGGTTTACAGCCATTGCACCACTTCTGAATTCATTGTAACAACATGTATACTCAAGCTTTCACAAACAGCAATGATATAAGTGAGAAGATAATCTGTTTCCGTGATCTTATTTGAGGAATAAATATTTGAAATTGTACCTGAAGAAACTGAATTCTCAACATCAGATATGACCATGGGATGTTTAATGTCCATTACAGAGGGTTAACAATGCTTTCTTCAGATAAGTTCTCAAAAAGCTGATTGTTTTGACAGGACAGCACTTGCACAGTTTGACATGGGAGTGTAAAACTAGATTATGTCACACAATCTCTGGAATGGGACTTGTGACTGGAAGGTGAGAGTGCTGCCAGTGAGTCAAGAGTGAAATCACATGGCTGTCTGACTACAATTCGAAGTTATCACCCTGGGCGCTCAGATTAAAAATAGACAGGTGAAGTTGAATTGCAGAAGTTCAGCACAAAAATCAAAGATTACAATTTGAGGTAAATCCCAGAAGGTCATAAGTGAATTGATTTTTTGATGGTGAAACATTTCATAGAATTTGACAAAATGCCAAAAATATTTTTCAGAGATACAAACTCATTAGCATGAGTCACATGAAAGAAATGAGAGATTTGTCCAGTTCCTTTGTATATCTCTACAAGGATGTTGTGCATCTGAATTTTCTTGTTTTTTAATCAGCATTCATTGCTGGTTACCAGTTGCCGTTCGTGGTGAGCTACCTTCTTGAACCACTGCTGTCTATATGCTGTTGACCCACAATTCAGAAAGGGAGCCAATTCCAGGATTTTGACTCAGTAACAGTGAAGCAATGGTGATACATTTCCATTTCAAGCTTGGAGGGTGACTTCTCCATGTTTGAACCAAGGCTGTAATGAGGTCAGGAGAAGAGTGACCCTGGTGGAACCCAAAGCAAGTGCTGTTGATGATACCCTCTGTCACTTCACTGATGATTGAGAATAGAGTAATGGGGCAGTAATTGACTGGGTTGGATTTGTCCAGCCTTTGTATACAGTACATACCTGGGCAATTTTCCATTTGTTGGGTAGATGCCAGTGTTGTAGCTGTAGGAAGAGCTTGTCTAGGGAAGTGATAATTTCTGGACCTCAAGTCTTCAGTACTATTTCTGGAATATTGACAGGGCCGGTAGCCTTTGCAGTATCCAGTTTCTTGATATTACATGGAGTGAATCGAATTGGCTGAAGATGAGTCTTTAAAGCTGGGGACCACTGGAGGAGGCCGAGATGGACGATCCACCCAGCACTTGTGGCTGAAGAGCGCTGTGAATGCTTCAGCCTTAGCTTTTGCCTTGGTGTGCTGGGCTTTTCCATCATTGTGGAGCCACCTCCTCCAGTGAGTTGTTTAATTGTCCACCGCCACTCACGACTGGATGTGACAGGACTGCAGAGCTTAGATCTGATCCATTGGTTGTGGGATCGCTTAGCTCTGTCTATTACTTGCTGGTTTCACTGTTTGGTGTGCAAGTAGTGTTGTGTGGTGGCTTCACCAGGTTGATACCTCATCTTCAGGTATGCCTGGTGCTGCTCCTGGCATGCCCTCCTGAACTCTCCATTGAACCAGGGTTGATCCCCTGGCTTGGTTGAGTGGGAGATATGCTATGCTGTGAGTTCGCATATTGTGCTGGAGTACAATTCAGCTGCTGTTGGTGGCTCCCTCCTTGGTAAAGTACTAAAGTTCTGGGGCCATCTGAAATCCAATCTCCAAGTCTTGCCAAAACATCAACATTGTACAAGATAATTTCATGGAAAAAACAATGACAGAATCAGCCCCGTCAATGTGGCAGAGTCCTCCTTAGGAACATCTGGGGGCTAGTGCCAAAATTCAGAGAGCTGTGTCCCAGACTAATCAAGCAACAGCCTGACATAGCCATACTCAACGAATCATGCCTTACAGACAATGTCCCAGACACCACCATCACCATCTTTGGAAATGTTCTGTCCCAATGGCAGGACAGACCCAGCAGAGGTGGTGGCACAGTGGTATACAGTCAGGAGGAAGTTGCCCTGAGAGTCCTCACAACATTGACTCCGGATCCCATGAAATCAGACAGCTTCAGGTTAAACATGGGTACGAAGGCTCCTGCTGGTTACCATGTACCATCCTCCTTCAGCTGATGAATCAAGACTCCTCCATGTTGAACAACACTTGGAGGAAGCACTGAGGCTAGCAAGGGCTCAAAATGTAAACTGGGTGGGAGATTTCAATGTCTACCACCAACTGTGAGTGGGCAGCAGCATGACTGATCGAGCTAAAGGACATAGCTGTGAGACTGGGTCTGCAGCAGGTGGCGAGGGAACCAACAAGAGGGGAAAACATACAGCACCTCATCCTCACCAACCTGTCTGCTGCAAATGCATTAGTGTGACAAATGCATAACCGTATTGGCAAGAGTCATCACTCTGCAGTCCTTCTGGAGACAGAGTCCTGTCTTCACAATGAAAATATCCTCCATTGTGTCGTGTGGCAGTATCTCTGCGCTAAATGTGATTGACTTTGAACAGATCTAGCAACTCAAGACTGGGCATCCACGAGGCACTGTGGACCATCAACAGCAGCAGAATTGTACTCCAGCACAATCTGTAACCTCATGGCCCGGCATACCCCCTGTCAACCATTACCATCAAACCAGGGGATCAACCCTGGTTCAACAGAGAGTCCAAGAAGGGAGGTTACTCTGTTGCTATTTTCTAGCTGCATGGTTTGTTTATTTAAGAGAGAAATCACTAGAGTGAATGTAATTTAAATTGCACATCCTAAAAGGCCATTGCTTGCAGAACTAACCACTTTTAATCAGAACTGACACATCTGTTTCATTGCTGCTCATTCCACGCCCAAGTTGGAGTCAGCTCTGGCTGGAAGTGGGAAACAACTTGCATCTCTTGAGTCGGAAGATTAAGCCTCCTCCCAGACTTGTGAGCACACACTCTCGGCTGACAGTTGGATACAGTACCAGGGAAATACTGTACTGTTAGGGCTGAAATGTGGTGTTTACTGGACACCAAGGTGATGCAGAGTGAACACATCTAAAGCAGTATTTTCATTGAAGCGGAGATAATAGGTACTGCAGATGCTGGAGAATCCGAGATAACAAGGTGTGGAGCTGGATGAACACAGCAGGGCAAGCAGCATC
>JAHRHZ010000003.1:9836216-9852006 GCA_024137785.1 Ginglymostoma cirratum
TGGATGAACACAGCAGGGCAAGCAGCATCATAGGAGCAGGAAAGCTGCTCCTATGATGCTATTTGGCCTGCTGTGTTCATCCAGCTCCACACCTTTTCATTGAAGCGCATCAGTTTCATTTGTGATACCCAGGGTGGCACAGGAAGGGGCAGACTGTATAAACATAAACAAACAGCAACAAAACGGATCAGTGAGGGTGGTGGTGAGAATCACATAAGGGCAAAATTAATGGCCATTTGAATGTGCGTGGTATTTGGACCAAAGTCAATGCATTAATAGCATGAATAGAAGTTATAGAACCATGGTTACGAGGAGAACAAAGCTGGGCACTAAACATTCATGAATAACTATCTTTTCAAAAGGATAATCAGGAAAGAAAGCCAAGTAGCAGGTAGATTTGTCAGTACAAGATGGAATAAATCCAATCCAAAAGCATTTCGTGTCATTGTAAGATGTAGTCTCTATTTGGATGAAGTTAAGAAATGATGAGGGGGAGAAGACAGTTGTGCAAGTAGTCTATTAGCTCCCTCACTGTAGCTCAGACAAAAAAATGAGGAGATTACAGTGTCATTTAAGAAAGGCAGGACTACATATTCATCTTGCGTGCCTTAAATCTTCATGTAGATTGGGAAAATCAACTTGACAGAGGTACCCATGAGAAATTCATTGAGTTTATTTGGGACAGTTTTTGACACGTAAGAGTATGTGGCAGATCCAACTCGCGATTGGATCAAGTAATATGTAATGAGGCAGGCTTAATAAATGATGCCCAAGTAAAAATCCCTTGGAAAACAGTGACCATAACGTGGTCGAATTTAGCATTCATTTTGTGACTTGCATGGAAACAACTGTGCTAAACTTTATTAATGGTAATTGCATTGGACTGAGGCTAAAATGGCTGGAGTAGACTGGGAAAGGTGATTAGCAGAAAAGACAGTTGCGCATTACTGATTTTAATTGTGCCTGTATCAGCAATTGTGCCTTCAGCTGCGCTGGGCCCTCAGCTCTGCAATTCCCTCTCTAAATTTCTCCACTTCTGTATCTTTCTGACCTCTTAAAAGCTAATGCAGATATTTGCAGGAAGTAGACTTGCTCAGTAAGATGAGATAGAGAGTTGTGATAAGTGGGGCATTTTCAGGATGACGCCCTGTGACCAGTGAAGTGCCACAGGGATCAGTGCTAGGCTCACAATTCTTTACAATATATAATAATGACTTTGAGGAAAGTGAATGTACAGTAGCCAAGTTTGTAGGTGACACAAAAAATGGCAAGTAGTGAGAATGACATGAAGAGTCTGCAGAGGAATACAGACCAGTTAAGTTTCTTGGGAAAAACTTGCCACATGGAATATAGTGTGGGGAAATGTGTGTTTCTGCACTTGGGCATGAAGAATAAAAAAGCTGAATATTACTTAAATGGAGAGAACCTGTAGAAAGCGGCAGCACAGATGGAGTTGAGGTCCCTTTGAGGTTCTTTTCGCATGCTGCCATCCAAGTTCAGCAGATAATAGCAAAGGCAGATGGAACGTTTGCCTTTATTTAAGCGAATGGAGTACCAAAATGAGTACCTCTTCCTGAAATTGTACAAGGCACTTGGCAGACCGTACTTAGAATACTGTGAATAGTTTTTGTTTCCTTCTTGAGGGAAAGATAGTCTGGCATTGGAGGCAGTCCAGAGGTTCACTAGGGTTGATTCTGATCTGGAGGGATTTCTGATAAGGAGCAGTTGAGTAAGTTGGGCCTTTACTCATTGGAGTTTAGAAAAATAAGAGGTGATCTTGCTGGAACATGCATGATACTTTGAGGCACGACAGGGTCTTAAATGCTGAGAGGTACTTTCCCCTTCTGAAAGAGACCAGTGTCAGAGGGCATCATCTCAGAGTGAAGGATTGCACATTTAAGTCAGAGATGAGGAGGAATTTCTTCTCTGAGGGTAGAGAATCTACAGAGCTCTTTACTGCTGCGATATGACAAGGCTGGGTCATCTAAATTATTCAAGGCTGAGGAAGACATTTTTAATCAGCAGGAGATTCAAGGGTTATCGGGAAAAACAGGAAAGTGAAATTGAAGATTATCACGTCAGCCGTGATCTTACTGAATGAAGACACAATGGGCCGAATGTCCTACTTCTGCTTCCATGTCTTACGGATGTACTGTCTTTCAGAAGAGAACTTAAATTGAGGCCTTTGTTACCCCTTCTAATGGACTATACGTAGAACAGCAGGGCACTTCGACCAGTGCCTTGAGTAAAACGAATGATCTGGACACATAGCATCCTGCTGTTTGTGAGAGCTCGGTGTGGACCGATTGGCTTCTGCATTAAACACTGGCTGCATCTTAAAAATGCTTAATTGTTTCTGAAACTCTTGGGAAACTGCATTTGTGAATAGTGTTTGTAAACTATGGCAATATGATATTTGAGTTGAATCCATTGGCTGATATTTTCCTTTTATCCCATCCAGGGTGCCATCCTCACCACTATGTTAGCAACACGGAACTTCTCAGGTAGGTTTAATCGAATCTTTTGTTTTAAAAATAATTCCTTCATTAATCCCATGGTGAGACGTCACTTGATGAAGTAGACATGAATAGCAGGCGATCGATACATTTGCCATCATCAGTGCATTTGACCAGATTTATCATGGTGGTTTGCATATCAAGTTTGATTGCAAAACAAGCAGCGGAAAAATTTGAGAGGGGATCTTGGTTCATTTGTAGTCTCTACAATACCCCAAGCAATTCGTTTATACAGGAAGTAAAAAATAGCTGCCAGTGATCACCCAGTGAGAAGTAGTCACATGTTACAGAAACTGCAAGAACACAGAAACAGGCAAAATGGAAACTAAAGCTTGTTGCATTAAACGTACTAAATGTTTTGGGCCATGGGAAATTGGAAACTACTCCAGTACTGAATAAGATAATGGATGATATGGTAGTGGCCTCAAGCTCACTTACTTGTGTGCCTTGCCTGACTCCTTGATTTCCTTCTGTGAAAAATGTAAGTAACTGAGCCTTGAATCAACACGTAAATGCAGTTTCCACAGAGAAGAATATTGCACACAACAGCAGCACTGAAAAATATTCTCCTCATCCCTGTCTGAAAAGGGTGATCTCTTGTTCTTAAACTATGCCAACTCATTTTATTCTCCCCTTAATACCTGTAAAGTTTGTCTCTCTATCTGCTAGACTCTACCCACATTCTGAGACACTCTGAATAGTTCCTCTCTGACTTCCTATCAGTTCCTTTGAACATTGTGAAGATCTCAACCAAATCACCTCTTGTCCTTCTCAAATCCATGAAGTCCATCTGTAGTTTGAATAATATCCTCATTATGGAACCTTGTTGAGTCCACCCTTTTATTTAGTAAATAAATGTGAAGGAGAGAGAGGTGGAGAGGTTTCAAGAGGGATTTCCTGAGAATTGGCTTCGATTGCTGAAAAGTCTGCAAATTATGGAAGAATTGCTTTAGCCAAAGAGGTGCACCAGTGACTAAGAAGTGAGAAACAAAGTTTGAGAAGGGGTACTGGGTTTGGCGCACATGGAAGGAGGTGAAGCACATATGAGGTATGCAAAGGAGCTGGGTGGGTATTCAGACCCAAGTGATTGATATTCAGCAGCCTAGAGAAAGTGTGTTTATGTCCTGTTATAACCCTGGCTGATGTTAGTGCTGGATAAGTCAGATTCCAGAATGAAATCTGCTTTGACAGATAAAATTTTCTCTTTGAAGGCAAAATGATGATCTTTCACTGAAACAAACACACTCGGCTGCAGATTTGATTTGAACAATAAAACAAATATCAGTTGCACAAAGAAATAAAAATGAAATAAAGCAATCATGTTATCCAAACATATCTCAACAGTTTGAAAGAATTTCAAGTATACAAGGATGTATTATCCTATCTGCTCCCCAAAACCATCATTATACAGTTATTCAAAAAAAGAATTATTTCCCTTCCCTATCAGATTTGAAGGTTTGACTGAACTGCTTTTTCTTCACTTCCTGTCCTGTAAGCTGGGAAGTCCTTTGCTTGAATTTTCATCCAACTGAGAGCTCTCAGACATTTTCAGCTTTCAGTAACAAATGAGGTTTTTTTTTTAAGCAAATGTTCCTGGTCTGTAAGTTGCATAAACATCACTCTTTGCCTGCAGTAGTTTATTCCTTCACTAGTCTGAACAGTCTCCTTTTTTCGAGGAGACACTGTACTGGTGACTCATTCCACGCAAGTGTTCTCTGGAACCGCTGAAAAGCTTTTCCAGTCCCTGGGCTTTTCTAAGCTGAAATTAGTGCTTGATTTATTCTAAACCCAGAAGCAAGCTCATATCATTTAACATCATCTTTGTCCTGTCAGATGTCCCCACAAAGTAATCAAACACTCTAGGAGGCCTTCAGTCATCTACTCTGACACATACTTGGTTAAAATTATGGTTTTAGAAAGACTGACCCATTTATTTTTAAATCCCTTCACAAAGGTCGCCTGGCACCCATATGCCACTCATTTGAAATCCACATACGAGAAAAATCATATTAATACCTCTAAATCAGAAACCTTGGATCACTAGTCCTAGTTTATATCTGCCATATTAGTGTACACATTTTGCTTCATGCCTTTTTCATCTCACTCTACACCCTTAGTGAAGTATGTAGTCATACATGATAAGATATTGTTTTAAACTGCGCCGTACCTCAGAATGTCACAAACTATTTGCGTACCATTTCTTTAATTGCTTCCAGTAATGTGAAGCATTTTTCACCAAGTGCTTCCAGCAGGTCAATTTGTTTTTCAACTTCTTTGAACATAAGCTATTGGATTTAACAAGTGTGCGAACAGCCAAGGTAAAGTGCTTGTCGCCTAACTGAGAGACTAAAACAGATCTCTGCACCAAGGCCTCCTGTGCACAACTTGATTTGTTGAAAATAAACGCTCGTCGATTTGAAGTCAGCTACGAGAAGTGTAAGCCTCCATATTACTGATTGTGCATTATCTACCACCTTCCTTTTATGTTTCACAGCCACACCCTTTAAATCGACCTGAGATTGTAAAACAGTGCAGTATAGACATCAGTCACTTTTGCACAGCAAAAGCCATCAGACCTAGTCAGTAGAAACGTGGCATTCGATTCATCTTGTTCCAACAGCCTGAGTTCACCCTGTTTCCTTTGCTGTGTTTAGGCAGTTTGTTCATATCAAAGCAACACACATTGTCTGTCATACATAAACCTTCACAAAGGCACATCCTTTCACCTTTCTCGTCATTTTTCACCTTAAACTTATTCTTTTACTCCATTTTTACTTCAAGTCATCCTATAAGCTAGTGTGTGTGTGACAAGTACCAGAAATAATTCAGTTACAGCCATTTTTTCTACTGGCAAGACCAGCATTTGTTGCCTATGCTTAACTGCTCTCATTGATCACACCCAGTCCATGTCTATTTGAGTCAATGCTCCCTTTAGTTGGAAATCATATAGAGCGGAATTCAAGTCTCATCTTTGTACAATGCTGGTAGTTTATGCTTCACTCTGCTATTCCATTTCATTATTGACTCGGAAGTCTGTTGTGTACTCCTCACAGCTGGGCTGCCCAGGTATGTTGCAAGAAGCTCCCTCTTCTTCCCTCCAATCCAGGGTGAAGAAGGAATTCCAGAGGTTCTCCTATGCTCGGAAATAACTCATGATTGTTTGTGAAGCTTGTTATCTGGTTCACGTCAAACTGTGTGCACTCAAGGTCACAGCCACAGATACAAGTTTTTTTTTTAAACTGGTAAATTACATTTGTAAAGTCCCTTGAATTAGTGTTCCATCTACTGGAACCACTGCAGTCGTGGTGCCATTCCTATAATGGTTGAGCAACCTTGGAATAATTGAGTGGCCGATGAGGCTATTTTGGAGGTTCGTTGAGAATCCATCACATTCAGAATCATTCACGTTTCTGTGGATTTGGAGTCACATAGAGGCCAGGTCAGATGTTACTGGCAAGCTTTTTTTGGAAAGGTTATCACTGAAGCAGATTTTTTATGACATGGTCTTCATCATTGATAACTGCTTGTTATTTCATACCTGTTTCGTTCACTGAATCAACATTAGGGTTTGAACTTACGTCTGTGTTATTACTCCAGGCCTCAGATCATGTGTCCAATTACCAATTATGCTCCCATTTCCTGAGCCCAGAATATCAACTCCTCACCGCCCATAAAAATAGACAAGGAAGACTTTTCAGGTCTGAAGGACGATACTTGCTGGGCAAGTCATTTGGAATTTTGATTTGCTTAACTAACAATGAGAAGAGCAACACTTGGTTTCACTCCATTTGTTGACATTTTTGTATAAGTTGTGAGGGAGAATGATAAACCTTCAGAAACTGTTTCTTCATGGGAATGGATGGTTTTTGAGAAAGGAATTGAATAACGTCCAATGATGGGCAATGAAAACAAGAAATAGAACACTTCTCAGAACTGATTCCAGTCATTTGATTGTAAAGTTAATAAAATTTGATCCATGTCTGCACTTCATGGGATTTTGCTGCTGGTAGACGTCTGCAAGTTCACTTATTCTCTTCAATTCATAAGATTGTGCACCACGTTTAGCCTGATTGAAGTTTCAGAAAGACAGGCAACATCCTGATGACCTGCTGCAAATTAGATCTGAATAAGCTTTTCATAATGTTGTTTGCCTAGATTCCTGTGGAAATCACTGATCAGCAACGCTTGAGATTTAACTGTTTGCACAAATCAAAATTAGACTCCCAAAAAATAAGCAGACCCTCCCTGTAATATTGTGGTATGGCAAAGGGGAAGACTTGGGGGGCTGTTTCACAGTTGGTGCCTGCCTTATTGAACTTAGATGGTTGATTTCAAATCACTCAAACCCTGTGGCCTTAGTTTGAGAAATCCTTTGATCAGCTGCAAATGAATCTAGCCTGAACCATTTCTGCATGCATATCATTCCAGGTGCAGTGGTCAAAGGTGGTGGCAAATTCTGATTCTTAGGTAAGAAGAGATCTCCACTGACTGTAGATGCACAACAGGATTCAAGAGGGGTTCCTATTGATATGCAGCACAGTTTGCCACCTCGAGTTAATTGAGTGTGTGGTCAAGCAGTGCTGAGTGTGTTTTCCTGATGTTGCTTGCTTTCTTTTTATTCCCGTCAACAGTGGGCAGACAGACCACTGCGCCAGCTACAATGACAGCTGCCGCCAGCGCGACTGTTGGTCTCGTTGAACAAGGTAGACGTGTGCGGGCGGACACTGCAGGTGGAGGGCATGCTCAGAACTAATGCTCTGCTTTCTTAACTTGTGAACGTATCCTACCTTGTGTGTTTGTTGTCTGGATATTTCAATCCAATTTTAACTGGCTGGGTAGAAGGGAGAAGCTTCGGGTGAATTTTCTTGAACATCAGAAATGAGATCATGAAGTTCCATTCAAGGCATTTGACCCAGTAGGCACCAATTTAAAGGAAGCTAATTTGTGAATGAGGTAATCCTTGGAGTCGGCCTTTGAGATGCTTGTAAAAGCTGACTTGAGCCAAACCATTAATGTACAACCAGTAGTTCTTCTTAGTGGCTCAAGTTGATCCCAGTAAATCAGTACTCCATCCAAAGGTACTGCCACAAAGTTTGAACTTGAAAAGCCAGCAGGTTCTTGTTGGTTAACTTGTCTATGCCAATTCCATTGAATTGGTGCCTTAATGGATAATTCCAAAACTGAACTGTTGAAACAGTTGTCTTGTGTGCATTAGAGCCTGGATTGCAATGTCCATTTGCTGTAGTTAGTTTGGTTTCCATGTTTTTGACCTTGATTGGCCCTTTAAGTGTCTGTTTTGTTTGGTGCAGTCTATTTCGTATGCCTCTGTCTTGCACAACTGTGCAATGTTTTATGTATGCTGTTAGCGCTGTTGCTGTAGCCAGAGGCAAGTCGTCTGGGTTTCAATCATTGAAAAGTGAGTTTTGTGTCTTCAGTTTAATTTTGCGTTTGCAGCCTGATAATCAAAAAAGTTGAACAAGGATGTTTGGCCTTGACAAATGGCCTTTTGGGAACAAACCTCCAAGCCAGTTTCTCAAAGAGTAATGGGGACAGAAGGACTTGCCTAGATAATACAGATGTAGGTAAATTTTATCTGTTTGCAATACTGCCTGCCCAACTCCTGGCTGAACCTTAACAGAGTGGGCATCCAATCAGAAGGACACTGTGAACCGCACCGTTAGATTCTGGATGAGTGCACTACTATCACTTAACCTAGAAAGCCTGCCTCCTCCCAGACATCTTGGCTGGCTCAAAATCTTGCCCCCACCAAATAGTCTGAGCTCAGGCAGAACAATGATTGAGGTATTGCCATGGATTTGTTCATGACAGAGATGAATGGTGAGCCTGGCTCCCTGAAGTTGGCAGACTGACCCAGTGATCCCAGCTGTATCCTCTAGTGTGTGCATTGAGAAGCAGACCTGGGCATTACATGCCTTGAGGCATCACATTTAGACAGTACTTAGGGATTTGAGATTTGTGCCCTTTGGAAGGAAAGAGAGAACATATTTGGTCAGACAGTGCAGCAATTGTCCATCTTGGGGAGGATAGTATAGTGTCAGTGTCGTGTGAAGAGAATTTTTTTTTTTGTCCCAGGAAAGTCTCACAGTTGTAGTCAAAGACT
This sequence comes from Ginglymostoma cirratum, assembly GCA_024137785.1. Classification (NCBI taxonomy): domain Eukaryota; kingdom Metazoa; phylum Chordata; class Chondrichthyes; order Orectolobiformes; family Ginglymostomatidae; genus Ginglymostoma; species Ginglymostoma cirratum. The sequence continues at coordinate 9,844,854 of JAHRHZ010000003.1, forward strand.
GAGCTCTACACCAACTTACATAAAGTATCAAACGTGACCAGTTGTGTGAATGATAATGTTTTTGCGACCACTAAGATGGTTTCAGTGAAATGATTCGTCAGAGTTCAAGTCCAGAAAAAACTTTTAACATTCCTGAAGTGTAAGAATGAAGTATTTTGTTATCCTTTCAGCAGTGTACTCTTACCCAATATCAGTTCATCCAGAGGCCACAAAAGCACTCTGATTTCAGAATTGCCAATTGTTGGTTGGTTGAGGGAGAACTATGCAAAAATTAAACTGGTTTGTTTATCCTTAACTGATTCAAGTAAGAATTGCAGCGGGCTAGGCTGAGTTTCAGCTTTGGGTTAGAAAGCCCCTGAGGCAGCTTTCCTGATGAAGCATCTGACCAAAATAAGCTCAAACTCCTTGCAAAGTGAGTTGGCAAGCTGGGGGAGGGAGAGGGACAGAAGAAGAGAGAGAAGTCAGTTGATATGGAGAGGGAAGAGGCGAGTTTGCACCTCACTGACTTTGTGATCTTGTTGCTTCGGATTGTCCGTGGTTGTACTTGCACTTTTGAAAAGTGAATGCTGCATGCCAAAAAGAAAAAGCCGTATGCATGCGAAAACGGGGCTTGCTTGCTCTGTTTTACTGTGTGTTGCGAGGTTATTTCTTCTTATCACATTATTCTCATGGTATTGGGATAAGTTGCATGTGTGTTGGTGGTTAGATGATATGAAATCCCTCTTTCCAGGATTACTGGAGGGCAGTTCACTATGAGATCTTGGTGAGATTGCTGCCCGAGAGTGGCTTAAATGGAAACAGCACACTACTTCACATTGATTGGTGCTTCAGTTGAGGGTGTTGACTTGCATAAGATGCCTCTGAGAGCACTCTAAATTCACTTTGAAATCATTCTTCACAGTTTTCCTGTGAGGACAGCAAGCGACCTCTGTCATCATTCTGTTCATACAGACTGGTGACTGACCGCCAAGACCCAACAGTGCAGTCCATCTTGGCTGTGAATGAGTTTTGCAACCTTTCACTTTTGGAGAAACTGTTGCTCTTTCATTGATCTTCACTCGACACCAACACAACCTCTTAACAGAGGTCAGCACCTTAGAGCCCTCCAGTCACACCAGCTGAACTCTTAAAATTGCCTTGCCTGCCGAATAAAGATGTGGATACCTTCCTGCATCTCTCAATCCTCACCTCTTGTTCCCTCCCCTGACATGCAGCAGACCAAATAACCAAATGACATTGGCAGCTCTCTCTCTCCAGTATCCAACTTGGATCAATCTCTCCAACTCCCATCCCTGACACTTAGGTAAATAGAGTTGATGTAATGCATCAACTGCATTGAAAGGAGAGCTACAGGCAGACAGATGTAAACCTTGGAACAAGGAATCCTGAGATATGTTGAATGCTGAGGAACTGTTCAAAGCTGCTGGATTTTAGAAGCATTAGCCTGTAGATCCTGTGGTATGGCACATTTGTCCTCCTTGCAAGTAGTAAGATAACAGAGGCCCTTTGCTCCAAGTCACCACACTATTCTAGTGTTGGTCCATCTTGCTTGTTAATTTTTCCCTGTCAAACCTTCCCTTATCAAAAAGTATCACAATGCAAATAAATTGCTCTAACCTAAGGCCCCTAATTCTTATCCAAAACATTTGGAAGGCCTTTTTAGACCTTTGTTTGAAGGGACATCAGCATTCTTTTGTTGCCGTTGCACATATTCAAGACATTGGAGCATGATAATGACATTATTTGGTTGATTTGATCTCTGACGTTTTTTTTTCTGAGCTGATGCTGCGCAGACATCTCCAGTCAAGAGATGTCTGTTCAGAGTGGTTGTTCTGAGAGCTGCCAAGGGTTGTAAGTTTTACTTGTTTTGAGCATGGTGATCAAGGGACTGTTGTGAATCAAGTTGATGTAATGTTTCAACTGTGTTGGAAATTGTGCTCCAAACAGATAGGTGTAAACATGGATTGCATGGACACCCTTTGAACCGTGAGGAACTGTTGAAAACTGGCCACTATTTGATTTAATTTCTTGTCTTTCTCTTTTGACTCTTCTGTCTCCTTGACTCCACCTCTACTTATTGCAAGGTAAGGAGGGCTCCAATCAGGGTTTCTTCGCCATTCCAACCAACTCTGTACTTAGTCTGCTAATGTTGATTTGTTTTTGAGCTAACCTTTTACATTTTTCTTCTTCCTTTCGTTTTTTAATTTGAGATTAGGTACATTGATGATGTAAACGTTCTGTACAATGGAAGCAATATGTTGTCTGATATCCATTTATGGGTTTAGTTTGAGGTTTATATGGTTTCTAACGATGTGTACACCTTTCTACATGTCAATGAGACCTACCTGCTATAGACTGGAAATATTATTTGGTTTGGAATATTTGCAGTCATTTGAAAATGTTAAAAAGATGTTTGACACTAGGCTGAAAGTTTAATTTCTTTTGACCCAAAGAAATCAAACTTGTCACTGTAACTGCTGAAGTCTCACAGGAACTTGCAACAGAGATCATGTTTGGTTTTGTATAAAAGCAGCTAGCGAGAACTACTAGCAAATTAGCCATCGTGCAAGGTTCTTGCACTTTCTTTGAAGGCCTGTGTGCTGGCTTGGATTCAGCATTCAGTCAATGTTGACTGGATCGTTGGTCTTTCATTTCTGTTGTGCATAAAATGAGACATCCTCTTCATTCCTACATACATTATAACAGTTTTATAATTAACTTGTCCCTCATCTCTCTGGTAGGTTTATGTCTGGATTGGTGCTGTCTACTGTTCCAACTACGAACCCAAAACATTTCATCGACTATTTCCGATTTCCATCCTTCCCTTGCTTTTACCTTGTCCATCTCTTCCTCGTCTTGATGTCTGTTTGTTCATTTCTGAAGATAGGCGTTATTCTGATTTTCACTCCAAATCCACAGACTCCCACAGTTCCCTCAACTACTTTGCCTCACACCCTGCTTTCTGTGAAGATTCCATTCTTTCTCCAGGTTTCCCCATCTCTGTCACATCTGTTCTGACAACACTGCTTTCCATGCCACAATTTGTGATGTGTCTTCCTTTTTCTTCCTAAGCAGGGAGAAGATTCCCATTCAGCATAGTTGGTCACTGTTTCAGTTTGTTTCTGCTCTCGCCACTTCCTGTCCCTCCCAGATCCATGATCATGTTTTGCTTGTGCTCACCTTTCACCCTCTGCATTCAGGAGATTATCTGAAGGCATGTCCACCAGCTCCAGTGTGCTGCAGCCACCAAGTGCACCAACCCAGTCTTGCCCTTTGAGCATTGAACACAGGGCCAGACCCTCTTCAGCACCTTGCTCCACTGCCTCGTCCATCCTGACACTCCTTGCCTTGCAACAACACCTTTCTGTGCAAGCGTAGAGGATGTAATACTTGCCCTTTCACCTCCCCCCTTCTCACTGTTCAATTTTCCACGCAAGTTATCAGAATTTACATGTGTTTCTTTCAACCTAGTCTACTGTATTTGCTGCGAATGATGCAGTCTTCTCTAAATTGGGAAAACCAAGTGCAGACTGGGTGACCACTTTTCAGAAAACACCTACTTTGATTGTAAGCATGATCCTGAACTTCCTGAACTTGTGATTGCTGGTCATATTAAATCTCCAGGCTGGCCACTCTCTGATCTTTATTGTCTGCCACAGTGTTAGAATGAAACTTAACACAAGCATGAAGAGCATTACTTCACATTTTGGTTCAACACCTAACAGTTTCTGGACTTGACATATGAGTTTGATTTAGTTTGTATCCTCTGCATTGACCTTGCCCTGTTCTGTAAGATTTATTTTGCTAGTCTTCATCTCATTTTCTTTACTTTGTCTTTTCATGTTGCATTGAGAAGATTTTTATGTAGCAAGGTCACACGTCATTTCGACGCATCCTTTGTTTCTTCACTGTGTCCATTGTCACTCTTTGTGACTGTTGCATCAGGAAATCTCTCGTTTAATCTCTCCTGGCTTCTACCTTGTCACAGATCCTCTTTGCTCATCTTGCCTTCTCTTTCTGGTTTAAAAACCCAGATGTTTCTGTTTAGCTTCAGTTCTAGTGAAAGCTTATCAACATGAAATGTTAACCCTGTTTCTTTCCACAGATGCTGCCTGACCTGCTGAGTTTTCTTTCATTCTTATTACGTCTAATTTGTCTGAATGACCTCCAAGCTCAGGATTCTTGATTTATCAGCAGCAGTGTCATAATCCTGTAAGATTGGGAAGGGACATGATTCAAGCCTGTTTCAATGTTTCTGGAACACTGATCTCTGTGACCAAATTCAGCGCGAGTGCTGGATGTTGTAGTTGATGTTAAACTCTCACCAGTGAACTTAGTCTCCATAAAAATCCCAGCTGGAATTTCTGGATTCTTTTCATCCTTGCTGTTTTATGAAGCAGTGAACAGCTTCACAAACCGCTCTTAGCAGCAATGACCAGTTTAACCTTATGAAACACATTTTTGATTTTGGGCATAGCCAGCATTTATTGCTCATCCCTAATTGCCCTTGAGAAGGTGAATGGTGCCTTTACTTCCTCGATCAGCTAATGTGGTCAGGCTCCTCATACAGTGCTGTTCGATGGGGAGAAGTTCAATTTTGAGTAAGTGATGATATAGGGAAGGCCAGCGCATGTCCATGTAAATTTGATGTGTGACTTGGAGGTGCGGTTATTGGGATGTTGGGGCATGTCTCCTTTTCGTGGAGGGTTTGGGAACAAGAATACCATATAATTTATCTAGGTATAGCCGCGAAACCAGGTGTCCACTGTTTTTTCCGAAGAATTTGAGTACATTATTGATATGTGTTTAGCAAATTTCAAAAGCAAATATCATTCTCCCCAAGTTCAATTATAGCTAATGACCTTTGTGAGAGACAACGAGCAGAGCCAGCCATTTTCTTTCTGTTTCCACTGAGAGATGATTATTGGACGTGAAAGAATTTTTTTTGTTTTTTTTGTTTGCCCACAAGATTTGTTTTGAAAAGGTGTGTTGGATGAATTGAACTGAGGCTCCAGGAAAAGTGGGGCAGTTTGTCATCCCACATTTGCTTCAGGGACACTTGCATTTGAACTTGTTGTTTTGAGAGCGGTTTGATTTTGCTACGATCCCATGAGATTATCTTCTTGAATTACGCACCAACTGCAGCCATTTCTTGTAAATTCGAACACTGAGGATGAGAACATTGCGAGGAGGTTACTACAAAGCAGACAGGTACAGTTACCAGTATCTCTCACAGCTTCGATTGAAGGCATGTTGCTGTCTCAGGATGTTGTTAAGAACTAATCCTTTCCAGCTGAAGCAGTCCTCAAACAATTCAACAAAACGGCCTCAACTCTGAATTTAAAACTCAATCTCATAAACTAATTTTGGACTAAGAGTTTCAATGCAAAGGTTGTAGATTGCTCCGGAAGCATTATTTCCATCTGAAATAACTTAATAAGTTGCACTTGGAAGGTTGTTGAATGCAGGGTGGAAAATAAATTCTTGGATGAATTTTTGATTTGAAAAATGGACCCATGGTGAACTCATCCTTGTCACAGGTTTGTGCATATTTGCATAACAGGTTCTCAGATTTTCAACTGTGGGACACCTGCCTCAAAGCCAATCTTGGTATGCGTTGTCTGAATAGCTGCAGTGTCTCTGGAACGTCAGTTAGTGTATGTCACTTCCACCTATTGACAGATCAGTGATTCTTGTGTCTACATGGTGAACGAAATAGACACGTGTCACAGGTTCTCACTGGACCACTAACAAAAGACATAATCTTAGAAGGGACTATACAAGGGTTTGCGGAGGAGTGTGGTCAGAGTTTCTGGTTGGAACGAGAATGGTGTCATATATCATTGCAGTAACACAAGCTAAATTTACATATTGTAATGTTTGCATCTAACCCACATGTTGTTTCATGGTTTACCCACTTCATGAGTCATTGGCATTGCATTTGAAGAATCAAACTGTTGCAGAACAATTAGAATTACCTGGAACAATTGCTTACTGAAATATGGTGGATCAATGTTGAGACAGTGGGGAGAAATGACAGTGTCTGACCGAGAATTATGATCTTTTGACCATCTTCACGTTGAACAGTGAGCTTGTGTCTCACTGACTGTTGCACTGCATGACTTGTGAACTTTCCCAAAGCCACTCTTTTAAGGATGGGCTGGAGGGTTCTTTGGATGGACAAGCTATAAGATGCACTGGGGCAGCTGGGCCATTTGTAGAGGAACTCGAGAAGCTTAAGGTGCTGTACACGCCGCCGGAGTTGGGCAGGTATTAGCACTATGCCTGCCACACGAACAAACAAGTGAGTCAAAGATCCTGTTGATCTGTGCATGTCATCAAGTGTCTGGTGTATCCAGCTGGTTGACTTGTCATTTGACAGTATACTGTGTTTATCATTGTTTCAGCATAAGGTAACAGTTAGATTGTAACCTGACAGCACAGTTATGGGTTTCGTGTGCAAGTTGAGACCTGAATGTAATTTTCTTTTCTTTTCCCTTTTTAAAATACAGCAGCCAAAAGTTTATTAAACAAGAAGGCCGATGGAGTCAAGGTAGGTTTCCTGCTTAACTTTCCTTTCCTTCTCAGTCAGTTGATCCTTATTTGCCTTTATTTTTATCTTTTTACTTTGCACTTTCTGGCTTCTGTTAGTGCCTGCTATCACAGTTGAACAATACAAAAGAGATCTTTAAGAACAAAAGGCAAGAATTGTGTATCATGTTCAGAACTACGAAATGCCCTCTAAAATGGTAGCACAGCGACAAAATGGGTGGCCGCAGTGAATCAATGTTTACATATGTCTTTGGGTAAGGCACTTTGGTGCATCTCACCCAACAGCGATTGTACGGGGAAGTGTCAAACCAATGGCTTTCACTTGTCACAGCCTTTGACATTTATTTGGTAGAGAGGACAATTTTTTTTAAACTCTTGCTCCCTACCTCAGTTCCCCCAGCAAGCTCTTCCCTCCATGCCTCCTGCATCCACACAAACAACGTCACACACCCTGCACTGTGACATGACGCACACAGATGGATTAATATCCAGGCATATTTCAGCAGGGATAACAAGGTGTAGAGCTGGATGAACACAGCAGGCCAAGCAGCATCAGAGGAGCAGGAAGGCTGACGTTTCGGACCTAGACCTTCTTCAGAAA
>JAHRHZ010000003.1:9852406-9885673 GCA_024137785.1 Ginglymostoma cirratum
GACATTTCGGGCCTAGACCCTTCTTCAGAAAGGGTCTAGGCCCGAAAGAAGGGTCTAGGTCCGAAACGTCAGCCTTCTTGCTCCTCTGATGCTGCTTGGCCTGCTGTGTTCATGCAGCTCTACACCTTGTTATCTCAGATTCTCCAGCATCTGCAGTTCCTACTATCTCTGAAACAATATTTCAGCAGGTGCCAACTGTACGCTTATGTCCAGCACAACACAAGCCACTTGCACACATTTTTCCAAGATAAATGGTGTGAGTTCAAAACTGTTAAGAGTCACTCGGGGAAGAGTTTATTTCCATGGTGGCATGCCAGTACTATGGGTCTTTGATTTCTTTCAAGAATAATGTGAACTATCACAAAGGCAGAAGTGGCCTGGTTTTCAGGTGGCGTCCATAGGCAGTGAATAATGTTCCATTTTGTTTCACCATTTCTTGTACATCTCTTCTGTAGTCTTTGTTCAGCCATGAGGGATGCTTGGGGTTTAGGTACAATGCTGGTGGCAGTCAGTGGGCAATTAATACAGAAGAGGGTGTTAACCTGGGGAGATAAACCTTTCTGATATTTCTCCCTTCCCTCATCTTTAAGTACCCAGCCAAAACCAGCAAATGGAATTGGAAGAATATTCAGGAGGTCATTGACAGGAAACGTGCAAGTTTCAAAACTGAAACTAAGTGCTCTCTCTGTGCCACCTCAAGCACCTGCCCGGACTGCACATGGCAGTTACTACTATAGAGTAATTGTGTTGTTCAGCTGGCAAAGATTGGTTGACTCACCTGTCTGTGTCATTGCCAACTAGGCAATTTGAGTGAAATTAAAAGTTCCATTTCCTGTTGAAAATGAGGAGTTTTCAATACTGCTTGAAAGGAAAATTGCCGTCTGACAGAGAAGCGTTTCAGCTTTTGTCATATGACATTGAAATGGCTTTTAGTTGAAGGGGACCCCTCCCTTGTCACACTTTAGTACTGTCAGTAATTGTTAATTTTTGTTCATCCTGGCAGTCGGAGACATTCTTTTCACCACCCACTCATGACTGGTGCTGCCTGAAGCCTGTCTTGCATAAGAAAGAGATTACTTTTGAGTGTAAAAACACATGGTCATTTCCCCTTCATGTCTATGAAGTGGCAGACATCAGTTGATTTACCTGCATCTCCTTCTGTTGTTGCCAGTGCACCCTTTGTATTGGCTTGGTCTGGTAAATATGAGGGATAGATAAACAAATTGAATGGCCTACTCCCAATCGTGCTTGGTTTCATTGAGTGATTTTTTTTGTTTAGGACAGAGGTGAAACGTGGTGGGGAATGTTGTTCCCTCAATTATTTACAACTTCCTGATTTTTGTACATTTTAGTTTATCTTGGGCAATGGATTTCACTGTTCAAGATGAACAGAACATAAAATTAGCATGTTTGAAAAATTCTTCAGTAAGTGATTCAGATTGCTACCAAGATATTCCACCACAGAACAGTGCAACATGCTGGCTCAGAGAGATATCCCACACAGGTCAGTTGTCTCTCACTCTCAGGATGAAAAGATATTGGACCAAGTGTGGCTGCCGGTTCACTGTCAACCACCTTGTGTTCAAAGTATGAGAGTGATAAGCAATTGGCAGGGCTTGAGTCAGCCCATGGTAGTGTGGCATGGCAAGACCTGTTCAGAAAGGAAAGATAGCAAGATTTTGTGAGGTGAAGTGACATAACATCGAGCATAAACTGCAGTGGTTGTCAGCTGGCATCAGTTGTGTTGCCTGCTTACCTGCTCTTTCGTCATTAATTGGGGTGAGATCAAGTGTCAGAGAAGTTCAATAATTAAAGATTTTAAGCTAAAAGGGTTAGTTTCTGATCTTGTCACTGCAATGTAAGCAAACTCACCCATCAGAGGAGGGACCAGTAACTTCAGCCAGTTCCAAAATACATAAGTATGCCATTTTGCCATCACAAGTAATTGAATCTCATAAGTCAGTGCAATTAGTCCAAATCCTTTTGGCTTGTCAAAAAAATTGACTTTTCCTGTCATTGCTTACTCAATACCTTGAGAGCACTTTGCAGCAGCATATTATCACCAATCCCCTCAACCTGAATGTTGTGGCAAACATTACCAAATTCACATCTGGGTTTTATCATTGTGTTTGTGACCTTTGCATTGAAATTAGAAACTATTCTGGAAGTGAGGTAGTTTAAGATAAACGAAGTCAGAAAGTAGCCAGGGAATGTTTGACTGGGAAATAAAAGATTGTCTTTCCAGATTTTGATTTCATTCATTTCCATTTCATTTCTATTGAGGGTATTATATTGGTGCATTTGCCAAGTTGTTACATTCCTGCAAAATACATGGTTACTTCTTTCCACGAAACAAAACACATGTTGTTTCACAGCTTTTCCAGCTGAGTAGGTCTTATGCAAAGAATATGCACTCCACTGTTTGTGAGGACAGAGAATCCCTTTTGCAGAAATTATGTTGAGCATGGAGGTGTGCTAAACATATTTTCAAAACAGGTTTTTGGATGAGGAAGACAGGTTAGGCTGTCCGTTGATTGATGTGTGGTGACCCTGAGGTTAAACCAGCACTAGTCATTTCTCTCTAACAAGAGAACAGCTCTGTGGTTTGGTAGGATTTTGATGACTTTACCTTTATCTTCACATGCCACTTGTGAATAAATATCTGGTGCTGCAGGTTTGAAGAGAATGATTTGGCAATAGTTTAAAAGAGCAAGGGTCGAGGTTCCTTATCAGCAGATTGTTGAGTGAGGCTGAGCAATCGCAAGATAGGTACAAGTGTGATTTTTACTGACAAGCCATGTAGGGCTCAGAGCATAAACATATTACTGTTTGTTAGACAATTGGACCAATCACTTAACAAGCTCACTCACCTTTCTCTCCACTACATTGTTTATTTCCCCTCTGGCACCATCTTCAGCAGAGTTCAGTGATGGCACAAAGTGGAAAGGTGCAAGCTAAAACTGTGATGGCTGACTGAAAGGGTTGATTTATTGCGAGATGGCTTGATATTGCATAAGGCAGCAGGCAAACATTAAACAGGTTTGCAAAATGTGTCCAAAGCCCTTAGTCATGCCTGGAAGAATTGGGAAAGGGATGTGTTCTTGTGTGACAGTTTTCATTTTGTTGAGGCTAAATGTTATTGTCTGGTTCCAAACACTTTGGAGCAAAGTTAATTCAATCAATAAAGTTAATGAAAACCGTAGCCTGAAAATGAAATTCTGTTCAGGAAGAATTTTGCCCCTTTGTATTTCACTTGGTTGTTGTTGAAACATGAATAACACTGTGTACGACGGACACAGTCTTAATTGTTCTTGCTGGGACCGATTTGTGTATTTCTGGAACATTTTTAAGTATACAAGATTTAATCATGAACACTGCTAAGTTACTGAAGGACCAAAGCAGGCTGTTCACATAGCTAGTTGCAATGCAAGCATGATTGTGCAGGCTTTTCGATAAAGCTCAAACTTAAAGCAAGAAAGAGCAGAGTACTTTTCAAGAATCTCTTCCCCAAATGTTGGCTTCATTTAGGTTAAACTACAGTCATTTATATTTCTACATATTAGAAATATACAAAGACTTAAATAAACAAAATTGTAAAATTTGGAAGCAGCACCGGCCTATCCTAACATGGTCACACAGTATTTATGTTACTGGACTCGTAATCTTGGAGTCTGGTGTAATAATCCAGAGGATGTGAATTTAAATCTCACCCAGCCACTAGAAAATTTAAATTCAGTTGGTAAATGAATCTAGAATTAAAAAGATGGCAATGCTATTGGTGACGGTGAAACTTCTGACTTTGTGGTTGACTTGTGTCCTTCAGAAAGGAACTATGTCACCTTCCCCAGTTGGATGTATAAGTGACAGCATCCCTGCAGTTGCACGGTTGATTTTCACCCATGTTGTGAAATAGCTGAGCATGCCATTCAGTTCTGTGCAAATTTTAGAACACATAAGCATGTATCAGGAGTGGCATAATTGTATCAAATCAAGGAACAGTGAGTGTTTGTAACAGTTTTGTCTGCACTGGCTTCAATGGAAGATGCAAATAAGTTAAGGGAGGCTCACAGTCATACATACAGATATTTTCTAACCAACCTATCCAGAGATAGTATATTACACACCTCTGGAGAAGGTGGAACTTGAACCCAGGCCTCCTGGTTTAGAGGTAGGGACACAACGACTATGCCACAAGAAACCCTTAGAAATATTTGCATATTCTTTGTGGATTTGCTTGTGTTAATTAAATTCTGCGTCATCAATCCATTTAGCTAGTCCAACAATAGTATCTGGGCAATTTGAATACATCTGGAACAGAAAGCTCATATCATTACTGGTGACTGTGTACATACATGATTGGTGTCAATGCCCATCTGATTAAGTGTGTCCTTTCTGGAAGGAACCTTGGATACGAATCCGGTTTGTCACAGTGAGCCACTCTGTTGCATTCAGTGCAGCAGCTGACTACTATTTCTCGAAGGAGATTTGGGATGGGCAATAAATGCTGGCTTTGTCAACAATGACCACATTCCACAAATGGATGAAACTAAAGTCCCGTTTTGGCTCATGAGTTTGAACTCCATTCTTTTGGGTATTCCGATAGGAAATAACAAGCAGACTCTTACTGTGCTGCAGAAAGACAAATTCCTACAGGGTCAAACAAAGTGACTAAACTTGTCGTTTGAATAGTCTCCCTGAATAACCATGACATGCACTATGATGACTACATTAAACACGGCTCTATTGTGACATTCCTCGTAGATTCAAGACATTTGTGTGAATGTTACATCAAAAATCATTGGCGGTCTATATAATGTTCTTTCTTGCAAGAGTACTTGTCTTGGTGCCCACTAGGAATGAATTGTATAATCTGGCCGCAAGTGTAACCTGATGTCCCACTTCACTCCTGTGACAATGTGCTGTAACTGTTGTTTTGTTAGGACAGGAAATCTTTGAATAGGATGCCTCGTTTCACTGCCCATTTGGCAGCCTCCCAAAATATCAAGTGAAGAAATGAGGTGCCTCCTGCAACAGATATTCTTCTGGCAGGTTGTGATGCTGTGTTCCACGGTCTGGGACTCGACCACAGTGACACGTTCGGTTGACAGTCTCATCTTCCATTCTGGAGCAGATGGTATACCATTTTTGCTCTGTCTTCATGGCAGATTGATGTCAGGAATCTCTGCTATTGGGTTGGAGTCAAAGGCTTAGACGTTTATGGTATTGCACACCGTTGATGCAATTCTTGCTGTTTGCAAAGTGGATTGAGAACAGTTCGATGAATATTAACTACTTTTTGCCAGAATGGTTGGCATGATTAACATTGCTTTCATTGGGGGTTCTTCAAGTCTTTGTCCTGTGGCAGACCAGTGTTTTTGCTTGTGGTTTTTTTGTGTTTCCAAGAGCATAGTGGTATTGCAGAGAATGGCAGATAGGTGATTGTGGGACATCATAGTGATTGAGTCAATTGGAGTGGACTGGAGTGTCCCTGATCGCCTACTCATGACATAGCCACAGGACTAGGAAGCTAGGCAGCATTCAACAGTAGATTAGTCTAGGGTCTGTATTGTAGTCTGTCATCGGGCTTTGGTCCCCTATATCGCAGCGAGTTTTCAAACCAGACTCACCTTTTAACTGGTGTTGATAGGTGAGAGTGACAGCACTGAAACCTATTTAATTTTCAAATAACTATTCAGGTTGATGAGCTAAACCATCATGTTAAGAAACAGAATGGATATTTGGCAATAAGTGAATTATTATCGCAGTGTCTCACACTTCCTTGAGTATTTGGAGGTAAAATAGAGAAAAAGAAAATCACAAACCATATACCGGTGTAGCGTAGTTTTAGGACTGTTTGTAATCAAGAGATAGACCATCATATATGTAGGGTTGGTTGGTGAAAGCAGCACAGATTGGAATAGGTGCTACCATAACAAAAGAAATTGCCGTTACTTAAAAGTCAGGATTGTTTGTCAGGAGAGGGTAGGAGATGATTGAAAATTACCATCATGATGCTGCCCTCTTTTGAAAGGACTGACTTGAGGTATGGTTCCACAGGCAATTGTGCCCATCCAACATTCCCTTTACTATCTGTTTATTCTAAAACTCTTTCTTACCCACTGGTCGGAGTGATCAGGAGTATTAACCCTGTTTGATGAGACCATTTAAAATACTAGCTGTGATCAGCCAGCTTTAAGAAGGATGGCAGATGGAATCTGGGAACTTCCTGTATGAATAACTTGGTGGTATTATTATGCCAATCCAAGCTGTTTATTGTCAGCTCTGCTTCACAAAAGCTGGATTGATTTAAAATCACGTGTTTGCCAGAATCTTGCACCACTTTCTGCAGTTCTCAAACTGTTAGAAACACAGTTTCCAAGGTTAGAAGTGGAAACGGCTACGCATGATGTAATATATTGTCGGATTTATGCACATCTATGTCCAACTTCACAGCATCCAGCATCCAGCATCCAGAGTTAAAAGTCTTATTCACTGTTTGGTACAGCAAAGTACCAGACTTTTTACAACAAGTTGCAAATTTCAGGTTTCCACTTTCAATTGTGCTGTAATTCTTGACCTGGTCAATTTCTAAAGTTTGTGTGGCAAATACTGTATCACAGAACATCTACAGTGTACTTATTGGGTCTCCCACTTCTATTCTGTGACTTCTATTCAGTGTTAAACTTTACCTTTGTCATTCTCGTTGGATATCAGAAAACAAAATATAACTGGCATTATTTTTGGTTATTTCCCTCACCTTTCTGTACGATGTGCCAGATTGAATGTCGAATGATAAACAGTACTGTTACACTGTGCAACTTCATTGTGAACTGAGTGCAGTAACAGCGCTCTGAAGGGATTGTGTTCTCTGTGTTGTCTAGAAACGGTCTTTTAATTGACTTTTCCCTCTTCTTTCTCAAAAAAACAGGAATGGTTTAAAGCATCTGTAAATGTGTTATTGAGTATTTTCCAGAATATCTGCTTCTAGGGATTAATCCACTTGGTATTTTGTATTTCTTTAGTCTTTTATCCCTTTGTCACTTGAGCATGATTTGTTTTTATTTCTCCATTTGATTTTACTTTTATGTGTGCACCTTTATTGAACTACTTTTTCCTCTATCATCAATTGATAAACATCTTCAGAATTGAAAAGTGCATTGATTTATTGCTTGCTTCTGTGTCAGCAATTGTAACCTGACCGTGAGTTTGGGCAGTAGATCTGAAAGCTGTGCTGCAAGGTTGAAGCACACTTGGGTATGCGCCCTTGATTGTCAATTCTGCTGTGGAAGACTTGGAGCAGAGGGAAGAGAGGGGACGTCACTTCATGCTACTCTCATTGCTCTGTTGCCCTGCTCCTCCTCTTGGACCAGATTGACAGGGACAGAATTAAAGGTGGTAAATTACTTTGTTTCAAAAAAAAAAATTGGAGAAGAGTGTGAGTGTTAAGAGCCAAAAGGGAAAGACGTCCAAACAAGTGTGGATTAATCCCTAGATTTAAAGGTGTGCAAATAAACTAATGACACTAATGCTTCGGTGACTGGTTTCAGAGAAGCGTAACGTTAACACAAAATACAGCAACAATCCCATATGGAAGCACAGAAAGAGTCATAAAGGTACACACTGCAACATTCAGGTCAATCCTTAAATTCTGCATGAATTATCCTTTGCATAAAACCCCTTAGTTGAACAAGTCCTTTGGTCATTCATTTTGTCACAATGATTATTTGTTTTTTTTCTCCTGGCGGTACGTAAAGGGAATGAAGAAAGCTATTCAGGGCATGGTATTGTTCACCTGTGTGGTAGTGTTTTTTTTTACATTCTACCTAGAGTCTTGGTTTCTCTCTTGCTTCCTTTTGACAGCACTCTTCCCTGTACTGTCCCCTTCCTTTCATATTATAATTTGCTGTTAGTCTACTGAGCTAAGCTTTGCTATCCCATCAGTTGGTCTGCTGGATGGATGATGGGAAAACCAAGTGGACATTGATTCTGAACCTGTCTGATGGTGCACTGAGAAGTTGAAGGTAGCCACCAAGGATTAACAGCACCTACGGGGAAAGGGCCTTTTTGAATAATCAGCTCACTCTAATTATCCTGACCATGACATTCTTGCTTCACGTTAGGAAAACTGGCAGGTATTGCTGGTGAAGTTTAGCTTCGTTTTCGCTGAGGTTAGTGAGAAGGTGGTGGTGACAGCAAACAACAAAAGTTGTTACGTTTAGTAAGTGGGTGCTTTCTTTCCACCAAGTCTCCTGGACAAATGTGTGAGGAATATTACTGAGGAGAAGGTTTTTAGAACAGTCAGGGGTCCAATAGTTGCTACTAACAATATTGTTGAGAAAGAAACATGTTTACTCATATGTATAAAGTTGTTCGTTACTTGAACATGGAACCATTTTGTGTACAGTTGTATTCCTTCTCAATCCTCTTCCACCTTCCCAGGCTCCTGCATTTCATCCAGCAAAAAGTAAGGGATGAGGGTCTTTGGTGTAGAGAGACTGGAGCAGCTGAAACTGTTCTCCTTTTGAGCAGAGAAGATTCAGAGAAGGTCAAAGAGATATGATGAGAGGTTTTGAAAGAGTAAATTTGGAGAAATTATTTTCACTGATACGTAGAGTCAGTGAACAGAGAACTCCGAGTTAGGCCAACTAACGAAAGAAACATAGGAAATTCGGATTATTTTTCTTCAACGGAGCAAATTTTGGCAGTGTGGGATACACAGCCTGAAAGGATGATGCAAACAGATTTGGTGGTAACTTTCAAAAGAAAAGTAGGCATAGACAATATAGTTGAAATCAAATGAATAATAATTTGGAGATAGAACAGGAGATTAATTTTCGTAGGAATCAACAAAGATATGTTGAGCTGAATGGCCGTATCAGATTCTGTGATGCCTGCTGATCTGCCATGACTTCATCATTGTGCTTCACTTAGAGGATTGGTCACATTCAAGCCAACACTTGCTATTTGTTACAGCAGTTGATCTATATGCGACAACCCATAGCAGGAAATCAGTGCTGGTACTGGCCCACAAATGCCACCAAAGCACAGTGTAGTTGACTACTCACAGTATGAGTGTAGATCAGAAATGGTCACATTCTTGTTCTGCCCACACTTTTGGGATCCAAAACCTGAAATTGCCGGAAGTCCTGATGGCCATTTTTTTGTTCTGCTTTTGTCCTATGTGGTGTGGGAGAGGTAAATAATGATTAAAAAAAATTGTACAGCCCCTTGTGACCCTGTCAGATCTCCCAAAGTGCTTTCCGTTGAGGTTTAAACTTTGGTCATTTCCCCATTATTGTTTTTTTTCAAACATTTATCGACATGTTTATTGAAAGAGATAAATGCTTCTGACAGTACATGCTCATTGAACTGACAAACCCAAGTGCATACTGAAATTGTCAAGTAAACTCCTCAGTTGAAAACTGACAATGACAAATTTAAACTAATGTGACAGAGGGATGGGAACCAAATGAGGAGGTTAGTGGACTGTAAGGAGGTAGTAATTAAAGCCTGTAAGGAACTAGATAATGAAGTCAGTGTAACTAATGGGAAGAGTAGGCAGAGACCAGATGATGAACGCAGAGGGACATGTGGTCTGTGGTGCATTTGTTTTAATGTGAGAAGTGTAGTAGGTAATACAGATGAACTTAGGGCTTTGATTAGTACCTGGGACTATGATGCTATTGCTATTACTGAGACTTGGTTGAGGGAAGGGCAAGATTGGCAACTATCCCAGGATACAGATGCTTCAGGCGGGATAGAGAGGGAGGTAAAAGGGGTGGAGGAGTTGCATTACTGGTCAAAGAGGAAATCACAGCTGTGCTGAAGGAGGGCACCATGGAGGATTCGAGCAGTGAGGCAATACGGGCAGAGCTCAGAAATAGGGAGGATGCGGTAACAATGTTGGGGCTGTACTACAGGCCTCCCAACAGTGAGCGTGAGATAGAGGTACAAATATGTAGACAGATTATGGAAAGATGCAGGAGCAACAGGGTGGTGGTGATGGGAGATTTTAATTTTCCCAACATTGACTGGGATTCACTTAGTGTTAGGGGTTTAGATGGAGCAGAATTTGTAAGGAGCATCCAGGAGGGTTTTATAGAGCAGTATGTAAATATTCCAACTCGGGAAGGGGCCATACTGGACCTGGTGTTGGGGAATGAGCCCGGCCAAGTGGTTCAAGTTTCAGTAGGGGATTACTTTGGGAATAGCGATCACAATTCTTTAAGTTTTACAATACTCGTGGACAAAGCCAAGAGTGGTCCTAAAGGAAGAGTGCTAAATTGGGGAAAGGCCAACTCAAGCAAAATTCGGGCAGGAGCTGGGGAATGTGGATTGGGAGCAGCTGTTTGAGGGTAAATCCACATTTAATATGTAGGAGGCTTTTAAAGAGAGGTTGATTCGAGTGCAGGACAGACATGTCCCTGTGAAAATGAGGAATAGAAAGGGCAAGATTAGGGAACCACGGATGACAGGTGAAATTGTGAGACTAGCAAAGAGGCAAAAGGAAACATACATGAGGTCTAGGTGACTGAAAACAGACGAAGCTTTGGAAGAATATTGGGAAAGTAGGACAAATCTGAAACGAGGAATTAAGAGGGCTAAAAAGGGTCATGAAATATCTTTAGCAAACAGGGTTAAGGAAAATCCCAAAGCCTTTTATTCGTACATAAGGAGCAAGAAGGTAGCTAGAGAAAGGGTTGGTCCACTCAAGGACAAAGGAGGGAAGTTATGCGAGGAGTCAGAGAAAATGAGTGAGATTCTTAATGAGTACTTTGCGTCGGTATTCACTGAGGAGAGGGACATGACGGATGTTGAGATTAGGGATAGATGTTTGGTTACTCCAGGTCAAGTCGGCGTAAGGAGGAGGGAAGTGTTGTGTATTCGAAAAGGCATTAGGGTGGACAAGTCCCCAGGTCCAGATGGGATCTATCCCAGGTTACTGAGGGAAGCGAGAGAGGAAATAGCTAGGGCCTTAACAGATATCTTTGCAGCATCCTTGAGCACGGGTGAGGTCCTGGAGGACTGGAGAATTGCTAATGTTGTCCCCATGTTTAAGGAGGGTAGCAAGGATAATCCAGGTAATTATAGACCGGTGAGCCTGATGTCAGTGGTGGGGAAGCTGCAGGAGAAGATACTGAGGGATAGGATCTATTTACATTTGGAAGAAAATGGGCTTATTAGTGATAGGCAGCATGGTTTTGTGCAGGGAAGGTCATGTCTTACCAACTTGATAGAATTCTTTGAGGAAGTGACAAAGTTGATAGACGAGGGAAGAGCTGTGGAAGTCATGTACATGGACTTCAGTAAGGCATTTGGTAAGATTCCCCATGGTAGGCTGATGGAGAAAGTGAAGTCGCATGGGGTCCAGGGTGTACTAGCTAGATGGATAGAGAACTGTCTGGGCAACAGGAGACAGAGGGTTGTAGTGGAAGGGAGTTTTTCAAAATGGAGAAGTGTGACCAGTGGTGTTCCACAGGGATCTGTGTTGGGACCACTGTTGTTTGTGATATGCATAAATGATCTGGAGGAAGATATAGATGGTCTGATTAGCAAGTTTGCAGATGACACTAAGATTGGTGGAGGAGCAAATAGTGAAGGGGACTGTCGGAGAATGCAGCAGAATATAGATAGATTGGAGAGTTGAGCGGAGAAATGGCAGATGGCGTTCAATCCAGGCAAATGCGAGGTGATGCATTTTGAAAGATCCAATTCAAGAGCGAACTGTATGGTAAATGGAAAAGCCCTGGGGAAAATTGATGCACAGAGAGATCTGAGTGTTCAGGTCCATTGTACCCTGAAGGTGGCAACGCAGGGATAGAGTGGTCAAGAAGGCACACGGCATGCTTTCATTCATCGGACGGGGTATTGAGTACAAGAGTTGGCAGGTGATGTTACAGTTGTACAGGACTTTGGCTCAACCACATTTAGAATACTGCGTACAGTTCTGGTTGTCACATTACCAAAAGGATGTGGATGCTTTGGAGAGGGTGCAGAGGAGGTTCACCAGGATGTTGCCTGGTATGGAGGGCACTAGTTATGAAGAAAGGTTGAGTAGATTAGGATTATTTACATTAGAGAGATGGAGGTTAGGGGGGACCTGATTGAGGTCTACAAAATCATGAGGGGTATAGACAAGGTGGATAGCAAGAAGCTTTTTCCCAGAGTGGGGGACTTAATTACTTGGGGTCACAATTTCAGGGTGAGAGGGGAAAAATTTAAGGGAGATATGCGTGGAAGGTTCTTTATGCAGAAGGTGGTGGGTGCCTGGAACACGTTGCCAGCGGAGGTGGTAGAGGGGGTGCATGATCGTGTCATTTAAGACGTATCTAGACAGATACGTGAATGGGCAGGGAGCAGAGGGATACAGATCCTTGGAAAATAGGCGACAGGTTTAG
The DNA here is from genome assembly GCA_024137785.1 of Ginglymostoma cirratum. Taxonomy (NCBI): domain Eukaryota; kingdom Metazoa; phylum Chordata; class Chondrichthyes; order Orectolobiformes; family Ginglymostomatidae; genus Ginglymostoma; species Ginglymostoma cirratum. The sequence continues at coordinate 9,864,805 of JAHRHZ010000003.1, forward strand.
ATGGAGGATCTGGGTTGCTGCAGGCTTGGAGGCCGAAGGGCCTGTTCCTGTGCTGTAATTTTCTTTGTTCTTTGTTCTTTGACAACTCATTCATCGCGTTCCAATCAACTACTGATGGCTCCAAGGCATGTATGACACAAGCAAAACACTGGGTTTTCCAGTAACTTAAATTCCAAGCAAATAAGAAAGCAAGGTAGCAATTTGCTAAAATAACAACTTGCAAAGTCTTCGATCTACCAAAAGTTTGACAGAAGGTGGGTTCTAAAGACTTTGAACTTAAAACAAGACGTAGAGAGGTTTAGGTGGGCTCCTTAGCATAGGTATTGATGGCTGATGGCACCATCACTAAATGTGGGACAAAAAAAATGCAGATATTTAGATCTGAAGTCACAGGGATACTTCCCTTGCTGGAAGAAGTCATGTCAATAGGGAGGGACAAAGACATCATGAAATTTGAACAGAAGCGTGCAAATTTTAACTTGGAAACATTGGAGGAGTGATAGCCAATCTGATCCAATCAGTGTCATATCAGTGGAACTTGGTGCAAGATGGAATACAGCAGCAGAGCTTTAGATGAGGTGAAATGGATAAAACACACAGTGAGGAGAGCCGTGGAGTTGAGTAAAATGAAGCTGGCAGTGAAGGTGAAAGTAGTATGGGCGTGGCTTTTAAGCTGACATGTTGTAGCATTGGAAGGAATCAGCCCCTGCGATGGAGAGATGATTTAACATGAGAAATTCATCTGAGGGTTGAATAAGCGAGCAAGGTTGCAAGCAATTGGGACAGTGACCAGAGAAATGAATGGAACTGTAAGTGAGGGGATGGTTTTTTTTTTAAAAAAGTGTTTGAAGGACCTGTGTCTCATACAACACTGAATGTTGGAGAAACAGTGTAGAATGGGATGTTGTCAGCATACACTGTTGAAACTGAGCACTTGTCTTCAGAAGATGTGACAAAGGAGACTGAGGCCCAAGAAGAGATCAGGGTGCTATAACCTCGATAGCAGAATAGTAAAATTAAGCACATGGAAAGTATGAGCAGCAGACTCTACGGACATCCAGAGAGAACCTAAATGTCACGATTTGTGGAAAAAAACTCAAAAATAATGTAAAATTCTTGGAGGCACAATACAAAGGGACATTGTAGTGAGGTTATTCAACAGCGCAGTTGTGATTTTCTAAAACGGTTTATTTAACATTTATCACAACACAGATGTGAGACAAAGAAGAAACATGTTTTGATCATCTCAGAAAGTTAGAAAAAACTCTCAAATCTCACTTCAAGAATGCAACTGAAGTACAGGCCAATTGATTTGTTAATCTAATGGACTGATAGGTCTCCATCTTAAAAATGTTGAGTTGAGATGCCTTGTCATAAATAAAGACTCCCTTCTTGTTAGCTCACACAGCAGTTTAACTAGTGTTGAGTGGTAATGAACAACACAGCCATTGTTCCCATTTCATTCCCTCTGGCATTGAGGGTCTTTGCTTAACCAGGCAGAGGTTAAACACTGAAGCTTGACATTACCACAGTAATATTCAGAAGCCAAGCCAAGCCACACCAGGCTCCTCGCTTGCATTAGCTATAGTTATGAAGAGCATTCTTTGGGGAAGGAAATTCACTGACACAGTCAGGTGGACAATGTCGCAATGAAGCAAGATTGAGAATACAGGGAAGGTGCGTGTGGAGTATTTCTTTCCCGAGTATGCTTAAACAAATTATAGTCCACATGAACAACAAGTTTTCCATGTACGTTTGCAATGATTGCGATAGGGCAGAAAGGGAAAAGAAGCTGCAGCAATCTTGTTCCCATTAACTTAGATTTTGCAAGTTCAAAGCATAAGCTACTCATATTTGGAATTTTACTTGATAAAATGTATGCACAAGATCAGAATTGTGACTAGAATGTGTAGCTACAGTGAATTTTTATTTCTATGTTAATGGACCAAAAAAAGGGGATGAGGAACTTGAGTTTTGCGGATAGATTGGAGAGGTTACAACTGTTCTCCTTGGAGAAAGGAATGTCGACAGGAACGTTGATCAAGGTATTCAACATCTAGAGGGATCTGCACATAACAGATGGGGAGAAATTGCTGTCATTGAGAGAAAGTTTGGGAATGAGAGGGCACAGATTTCAGGTAATTGGCAAAAGGAACGCAAAATGAGAAAGCTTGTGATGGTGAAAAATATAGTGAAATTCTGCAGAGAGTGGTTGGGGTTCAATCGAGGCATTCAGAAGGGAGTTATATTATACATAGAGTGGAAGAATGTGCAGGATTACGGATAAAGTTGTTGGGGGGGGAGGGTTGACAGAAGGTGAATTGTTCCTTCAGAGGACCAAACAGAGACAAGATGTACCAAATGCCCTCCTTCTGTGCTGTAATAATTTTATATAAAACAGTCCTATTCAGAGAGACTGTGCCTCATGGAGTTGTCACATCTCCACATCTAAATTTGAGCAGTAGTGAATTGGACTTCTGTGAAGGAATGAAGAACATACTTGGATTTGGGAAAATAACACGATTGTTCATTAACTCATGCATTATAAGAACTGTGAACTTGCATGTTTGAAAGAGATTTTAAAATCCAATGTTATATTCGATAAACATTAATTTCCATTATTCATTTCAAAAAACAGGCAGAATTCTTCAAATCTCGAACATCTTTGTATGAAGTAGTGCTGACTGAGTGAACAGATTCGTTTTGCTCACAGGCAACACTCCTGCTTAAAAGGCAGTCTCTTGACCACAGTTTCCCATCATCCCTTCAAGCAATGTCACATTTAAAGATATATTTAGCTAGTTCTGTTGTTACAAGCACAATTAAGAATATTGGATTGTCCGCAGGAAATTCAACATTCTTTTTAACACGGTCCTTGTGGACAGTATTTCAGAGCTGTTAGCAGTCATTATTAATGAGGACCAACATTTTATGGCAGGGTTATTCATCCAGGCATCCTGCAGTTGTGGACATGAAGTGTAAGGGTGACAAAGCCTGTCTGTGATCAAGAATCTGGTTCCGTATTCTCCAAAATTGCTGCAGACCGATTGAGCTCCATGCCAGAATATGCCTTGGAAATCCTTACTGTCCAGCTTAATTTTGTCCAAACTTGTTTGGACAAGTACTTTCAACTAAAACAGCTTTTGTAGGGGCAACCACGATTTAAATAAGGTCCAAGCATGAGTTAGAAACCTGTCAGAATGATTAGATTGCCCACTGATGAGTGTTCTTTGAAGATGTTAGGAGAGTGACGTTTGTGTTCAAGAACTACAAGATACAGCAGCATTGGGTTCAAGAGATATCTCACCTTAGATCTTTATATAACATGTAAAAGGAAATTATTACTTCTCCAAAATATTTAAACAAGATGCAAGCACTGACATTAATTGACTAACTTAACGAAAGGTATGTCCTTTCGATACAAGCAATTGTTGAGGATAATTGATCCAGTTTCCCACTCTGAGCTTCTGATTGTACTCTGTAGGCTTTTGAGCAGATGAGTCTGCTGTACAACCATCCAGTTCGAGGCTCTTGTTGTCTACCCTGGTCACAATTAGGTACAAACCACAACTGCCATTATTGGAGCAGCTTTTAACAGTTAAACACCCCAAGATGCTTGTCATGAGGCAGGATTTGATAATAGAGCAGATGACCAAAAGTTGAGTGTAATGGAGGCCATTCCAGCACTTTTGGGTTTGGTGGGTGAAGAAATGGTCCCACCCATGGAACACTGAGAATCATAATTGCTTGAGTGGCTAAGGTGTAGGAGTGCAGAATCCTTCTGGCAGGGAATGCAAGACTGAGGAATTGGTTACAGAAATCAGGAGAGGCAAGGCTGTGGAATGAAAATGAGAATTTTAATATTCTGCCGTTAGTTAGCAAATGAAGCATTGCAGGTTGTCAAGCGCAGAGGTGATTGCTGGGTTGGAATTGATGGGAGCCACGACACTGGCAATGGTTTGAATTGAGTTTCAGCTTATCGAAAGTAGAACAGGGCAGGCCAATCAGACACACACTGAATGAGCCAAGTCTCAAGGTAACAGGCGGAGATGAGGGATTCAGCAGCAGCTGATGAAGGAGTGGAGTCCAGTGAGATTACAGAGGTGGAACTGAGTGCTGTAACTGTTAGAGAATACTTAGTATCAGAACATCAGCTCGTGGTGAAATATGGGAAGACTCCAACAGTCTGGGTCAGCTTCAGATGGTGTCCAGGGAGAGCAATGAAGTCTGAGCTCAGGATGGGAGTTTGTGGTGGCCTTAGACATTCGTTTTGACCTTTGCAATATTTGATTTGAGCAACTTCTGCTCCACTGGTGCTGAGTGTTGGATAAGCATTATGGCAAGTCATAGGCAGTGAAGACTCAGGAAGAAGGGTGACAGGTTGTTGCTGGGCAGTTTTAAAGTTGAATATTTGGATAGCATTATTCAGAGACAGCATGGAACCCATTAAGTATCATGCCATGTGGTAGCAAGTATGGGAAGAGAAATTATTGTTGGTGTTTCTCCAGTTCAGACTGAATAGAATGCAAAGATACTTTCTGAGTGCAGTCCTGCTCACGTGAAGCATGTGGAGAGTAGCTGGAGGAAGTTGGCGTTGTCAGCTAGCTGGAGATAGCAAACAGGTTGAGAAATTTGAGGAGGTTTTGTTTCCCATAGTCACTTGGGCTGTCAGTTGTTACTCGTCAGTAAGATGCAAACCCAAACTCAAGATAAAATGAGGCTTCATTTCCTATGTCACATCTTCCTTCTCCGCTTGTTGTGCATAGTTCCCACACTGAGGAGACAGCAGCACTTTGAGATTTAAGGTGCACCTGAGTAACCTGAGTTCGGTTTCTTCTCCGTTCCTTCATTTGACTGAGTGTCTCTCACTGCGCAGAATCTTTCTCTCAAATGCCCAGCTGAGGTTTGGATAAACAGAATTAGGCACACAGACTTGTGAAAGCGTTGCTCTCTCCACAGACAATCCTGTTCTGTTGATATTTTTGTAGGTTTCCCATTGTGACAGAATTGCTGATGTACAACAATATCCCAGGAAAGGTAAAGGAGATTTCCTTTTACTTGGCCAAATTTCACCTTTCCCAATACCTTTGAGTATGTTCTGCCCCTTCCCTTTTTAGGCTTCCTCCTAACCATGCATCCTGTGAGGAGCGAAGGAGAGAAAGACTACATGAAAGGCTGTCACAGTGTGTATTTCATACGGGGGCTGCTCAGAGTGATGGGCCCTCCTGTTTTCCTTTTCATGCCAGAGTGGCATGTAAGGTCATTGCTCTAAATGATGCCCTGAAAGCAAAACTGTGAACCAAATTGTCGAGTATCAGCATTCTTTACTTTGTGACAAGGGTCATTTCAAAATTAGTTTTATTTTGTGAAAACTTGCTCTGCCATTTTCTTTTTTCTTCCTCAGTTTGAATATGGCTTCACAACATGCCACCTGCACATGAGGGTCAGTCGGGTAGGGGAACCAGTCCTCAGCAACTGCCATTGAAGTGTGCACAAGTGTCCCAGGTACCAAATCTGAGATTGGGAATTTAGTGTGGAGTATTGAAGCTGCTATCAAATTCCTTTCGAAGACATTGTCTGTTGGTACCTCAGAATCACATCCTGAAGTTATGTGGGCTCTTCCCTCTCTCAAAGGGAACAGTACCTACTCGGGTCATCTTTTGGTAATGGAATTTTGCCTAAGTTTGTCTCAAAAGATTCAGTTTGCACTGGAGCACATTTAGTTCACTGATTTAGATTATACTTTGAAGCTGCAATGCTGAGTTTGCAGGCTGACTGTTTGGAAGGGCATTGGAAGAGGTGAACACACACAAAAACTCAGCTGGCCAAACAGAAATCCTCGAGAACACCGGCCACTGAATTATGCTCCTTCTCAGCTCTCTGTCTTCTTTTGAAGCAAATGCAGCATAGACTGCTATACCAGAGTCACACCAGTCATGGCCTAAGTCACACCACCCGATCTTGAAAGAGTAACCACCGCAGCAAAGTCATCATCTTCAGAAAGAGAAGGCAGCTACAAACTAGTTCAGTGTGACCACAGCTTCAAAAGAATTAAAACTTAATAATACTTGGGTGTGATCACATTAGAAACCAACTGGATTGCTTTGAAATGAAACTTGGAGATGTAATGTGTAGAGTTCAGGACAAATTGCTTTTTTCCTGTTGAGAGCTGGTTGTAACTGCCAAACTCTGGTCAATCAGTGATGAGTCACTGTTTCTGAACTGGAAACTTGATCGGCTTTTTTGGGATGGTAGAGAATTGAATTGTAGCCCATGCAACTTAATCACACTGTGTCCATTGCCAATCAAATGTAGAACAGCCAATGGTAGATAAGTCAGTGACTCTGGACCTTTACTTGTTACTTAGGATGAAGAAAAAGAATCGTGTCAGTATTAAAAACCATCAGTACCTTTTGGTGATAAAATATCACCTTCAAATCCAGCCCTTGTGCAAAGAAACATGAAAGAAGTTACTTGAGTCCAAGTGTTAACAGCTTTGAAATACTAAAATTCAGTCCATACCAAATAACTGGAAGGTCACGAAGGCTTTTAAACTCTTGCTTGTGTTTTTATCCCTTTATTTGAACTGCAAATGGGTAGAATGTTCAAAGACCACATTCGTGAAAATCTGAAGTACTGTCACTGGATGCAAAAGAGAAAATGATGGGTTCTGTTCTCCAATACTGCCACATTGGTTTGCCTCAGATTGCCAACAAAATTGATGCAGGAAGGTACTTAGTGTGCTTCAGAAATAAGATGGTGTGTTTATTTTTGTTGAAATTTTGTTTCCGTGAGAATGAAAGGTTGTGTGGTTCAGCCTGGCTCTCAGGAGGCTGGGCACACATAACCTGAACCCTGCCAAAGACTTCACTCTCCCTATTTCAATTGGGAGAGCTTTGCCACTTTGCCTTACAGGTACCACATAGTGTTCCATGAGGTGGTGGTGGAAGGCTGCCCGAGGTCAGACAAGAGAACAAATGAGCTTTCCTTGCTATTTTCTTCTGCTGGTTTGGTGAACGATTAGCTTGTTACTGTTGGATGGGTCTCTGAGGCACCAGTCACCCTCCCTGGCAAGGAGGGTAGGATTCCACCGAAGTGGCGAATGTCAAACAGGAAGTAGAAGAGATAAGAAAATGGCCAAATTAAAGACGAAATGAAATAAATTGAAAAAGAATTGTCCCCCATTAGGAACTTAAGTTGCTTGAGTTTGTTTGGGGCTGGGTGTGGTAATGGGGAAGAGAGTTTACAAACGATCATCAGTGATGTCTCACATAAAATGCATGATTGATAACAGCTCAACCACTGTCATAGTTTATACCAAAGTGTATGCATGTTCACAGTTCTACCTTTGAGCATTCTACCTTGTGTCTGACATGAGCCCTTTCACCAGCGCAGGCATCCTACGGATGGCTCCTGCATAGAACCATCTCAGATTTAAAATTCACAACATAAGGATTCGCTGCCTATGGTACAAATAGATTTGGCTTGAATTTGGCATTCTGCCTGTGAAGCATTGCACAGAGTATTAATTTGAATTGAAATGTGAACAAAAAGAACACTTGACTTTAAAATGAATCCTTCCAACAAGTTATCTACTGTAAGAGATTGACCGAATCTACTGGGCTGATGAAAGGGTGGTCAGAGCTTAGTTCCATTCTGTGATTAATTGTAATTTATGCTACAAAGCTGCAGCATCCCTTTTGTTGTTAATCCTGAACCATTTAGAAAACAACATTCTTGACACTTCATTTGCCATCTCTGTCAGTCATATCTCGAGCCACATTGCCAGAGATCCAGGTGATATTCTGACTTCCTGCCCTGGATAATGGTGTGAGCTGTTCCAGAGATCAGCAATATTATCATGGATTCACTCTCACCTGGCTTGTCTTCCCATGGAAGGTCACAGGTAACCGATATGACACCAAGTGCTTGTGGGAAGACATTTTCCCGTCCCGCCTGAGCAGTAAGCTCATCTGGAAATGCACACAGCACATAGATTTGTTACCTATTGAACAGAGCGACTGATAGAGAAAGACTCGCAAATGGCCCTGGCCAAGCAATTTGGTTGACAACCTGGTCTAATTCCACTGTCATAACATTGTGTTCTTATTGGCCACATGTCCTCTCTCTCCTTTGCCCAATTTTCATCCATGTTGTTGCTTATGTTTTTTTTCTCTGCCATGGAAGGCCTTATTTCGACCCCTATTTTGTCTGTTTTGTGTTCAGTCACTGCCCAAATCCATCAGACAACAGTGGAGCTTGAACTAAAACTGCCTTCCAAGGATACTTTACAGATTGGAATAATTCTGCTTTTATACGACACATTTCTTCATTCCCTTGCACCCCATCTTGACTAGGTGACTCTAAGACTTCACATCTTAATAAAGAGCTCCTAATGAGCTTGAACAAGCACAGAGTGTGAATGTCCAAGATGAGAGACTGTCAAGAACCTATGTGTAGGCTACCTTGGTTGAACAGTCACTGTACATTCTCCAACAACCAAATAGGTTACACGTGATGAATAAATAAGGTGCTCGACCTGCATCCCAATACTTCACAGGGACAAAGCTGTCAGAAGAAGCAAACATTGAAAACCTTCTAACTTGGCCAGTATCCTCAGCATTCATGAGATCGGTGTTAAGTTTTTTGTGTCTTTGAAATGCAGCCTTAAATTTTGAGAAAGGGATACTGCAGCTCAGCACTTGTACCTTAAGTCATATAATTTGTACTTTTTTCAGGATTTGAGACATTTTGTTTTCTTGACAATGTCCTTTAAAAACATTGACCATTAGACTTAGTCTTCAGGATTGTGTACCTGATCTGGACCTGGTGTTAGGAAATGTGCCACATGTGCAACAAGTCACAATTTCTTGTTCTTTTTTTTCTTTTTCTCGTGTTGGTCTCTATTCAGAAAAGGAAGTCAAGTTCCAGTGTTCAATTAATGGTGAGGACCCTTTTGAAATTTCAATTCACTTCACGTTAATTTTATTTATTCTTTTTCCCCTTTCCTCCCTGCCAGGAGATGACATTGTGTGTTTCCAGCTTTTCATGATTTAAGTCCCAATCAGAATAGAAATACTGAAGTCTGTGCATGTTGACAGCAATTAGAGATCCACTTAGTAAATGGCATTAAACTGACCTAATGCCTCCTTCCTCTGTCTCCTTCTCTCTCTCTCTCTCTCTCTCTCTCTCTCTCTCTCTCTCTCTCTCTCGCTTCCTTCTCTTTGTCCATATGCTTTTCACAAGATTCAATAATGCCCTTTGTGTACTACCACTGCAGTTGACAGTGGAATTAACATCTCGGTTAGATAATTCAACTGATTCAAAGTATCCAAAGCAGCAGCCAAGTGATTAGGTTGGATTCTTTGTTCCTCCTTGAACTTTGTGTGTTTATTATTAACATCTGATTCTAATGTTCAAATTCTTATTGTAAATGATCACTGACTGTTTTTGGTAATTTTATGCTACGTTACTTTCTTGAGATACGTGATCAGGATTGGCCATCAAATTATTTTCCAGTCACGAACAACAGACAAATCAGCTAACCCTCTGGAAATCATCATATGTAGTTTTTAATTATTAAACTTTCAGAAACTGCCGAAAACTATGCCTCCCCATCAAATCAAGAAGAAAGATTTGTGCTTCTGTCATGCTATTTGTGACCTCAGGTTGTCCCAAAGCATTTTACAGCCTTTGAAACGTAGTAACTGTCCAAGAGTCTAAGGTAACACAGAAGCCAAGTCAAGCAAAGCAAAATTACACAAAGAGCAATGTGATAATGACAGTCTGTTTTGGTAATGTTGTTTGAGGGATAAACGGTGTCTCAGACAATGGAGATATTCTCCACTACTGTTCTTCAAAATAATGCTGTGATTTCCTTTCTGTGTACTGAACAAGCTGAAAACTAAAATTGTGAGCTCTCCTCTGCCCCTTTGAGATTTTGACTTGGCATAGAGACATTATCCAAATTCCATCTATTCATAGTCTCTGTCCTTGTTCTCACATTTCTGGTAATCTTGCTTTAAGGACAAGGTCTCTCAGGATAATTCTTTGCAGCAAACCTTTCATCTTAAAGCAGTCAGGCTGAATCCTTGCCTGACCGAAAATTGAATGCAAACTTTTGATAGCACCATGAGATATGGCCAGAATATCATTGAATGCTATTTTATGCTGCAGGTCTGGACAGGAAGAAGCCACTTGACTTGCTGCTTACATCAACTGTTTCCTTTGTTGTTGATCTACATCCCTTTTGAGATCCAAAATATGAGAAAAATAATTTTATGGAACACCTTGCTTGGTCCTGCAGAAAGACCCTGAAGTATTCGACATGTAGTCAATGACTTTGAAATACAGTCACCTATGTAATTAGATGTGGCAGTCAGTTTCTGCACAGTGGGACTCATAACCATCCAACATGACTTTTGTAATTTTGACAGTAGTGTTCGGAGAAGGAGTATTGACTATGGCACTTCGACATTGTTTTAACAGTATCATGGGACTTACTAATATCGACTTGACCGAGTACTGAAGACCTACATTGTTCAAAGAAAAGCAGAAAGTGCGAGACAAACTCAACCAGGCTGCACGCAACAGCTTTGGAGAATCATATTGGACTGAAACCCTTAATTCTGTTTCTCGCTCCACAGATGCTGCCAAGACCCAGCTGATTTTCTGTGACACTTTCTATATTTACTTCTGATTTCTAGCATCCTCTGTATTTTGCTTTTATCAGCATTGTTCATGTGTCCTCCAGTAATGCAGCACTCCTTCCAAGAATGTGCTCAACACATCAAGTTGGGCTCGAACTCAAAATTTTCTGAGGTGAAGGCTTTGAGCCATTCTGAACTAATTGGAATACTGGTGATTATTTGAAAGGTCAGACATGCAGGCAATACAGTCCTGGCTCCAACAAGAACAGAAATTGCTGGCGAAACGCAGCAGGTCTGATAGCATCCGTGACAAGAAAGCACCATTAATGTTTTGAGTACAGTGATCCTTCAATCAGGGTTTTGATGAAGGGTCACAGGACTTGAAACATGAGCTGTGCTTTCTTCCCACAGATGCTGCCAACCTGCTAAGTTTTGCCAGTAATTTCTGTTTTTGTTTCAGATCTCCAGCATCCTCAATTCTTCATCTTATTTCAGTCCTCCAACCTTGGACTCCAGTGTCAACTTATGTGATTTGTCTTGCCCCAAAACATTGAGTAGTTGTCAAAAGTCCCATGTAAAAGGGAAGCAAATACAGCGTCAATCATGAAGTGGCTATGTGCATGTCCTGTATTTTAGTAACTAAAATGAACACCTTATTACTCATTACTATTGGAATGGATAGGAGTGATGGATGTATTAAGTACAACTACTCAGAGAAATATGCCATTCAGGACTTGAGGCGAGCTGTTCTACTAAGGTATCAGCAAGTATTGTGTTTTGTTTGTGATATCTGAGCGTTCGAATGAAATTATTATGGTCCCCAAAGCCTCCTGGTTTTCTGTATATCATGTCCCGTGTTTTGGAGCGACCAATTTGGTACTGAGAGATCATGCACACCCAATCACTTTGACAGCTGAGAATTTTGTATGGTCTTCAATCCAAAAGACAGGAAAAATTTCTGTTGTAAAGTGAAAGCAATTGACTAAAAAGCCATTCTCTGCCTTGCAACACAATTTCTGACTTGATTGGATTTGCACTCGAACTCACTAGTTCATCCGCTCATTTAGAACTCCAGATAGTTCAGACTGAAACACTGATTCTTTACTCAACTCTGAAATTCAGGAGGTGTTAGTTTGTCAGTCCCTGTGTTCGAGATATTTAGGGTTATGGGACCAGGCGGGTAAATTGAGTTAAGATGCAGATCACTCCTGATCTATCAATGTCATGAACAGCCGAAGATGTTCAGGGGAACAAACGGTTACCTCCTGTACCTATCACATGTTTTTGCAGTTTGCCATGTGGATTCTCTGTGATGCTTTGTATAATCTCCAGTGTTGGTGGGCACATGTCATAGGTCTTGCAAGATTAGTTCGAATAGCTAACGTTGATCAGCCCATAATTGTGTTCAATCCGAGGAAGTGACCACAATTAGCCAAAATTGTGCCAGTTTGTGAATTGAGGTAAAAAGATTTTTAATTGAAACATGATTTTCTCGAAAGAGCAGCAGTTCCAGACTGTATTTTAGAAGATGGTAGTTAAAATTGAACGCTCGTTTTTCTGTGAAGGTCACTGGCTTCCAGCAGTATCACACTACACAACTGAGCTCCAAGCTGTCCTGGAATGACTGCTAGCTTCTGTTTTTCATTCCTCCCTGCTTGGAGCAATCCAGCTTCTGTGCAGTGTTGGTCACTGGAATCTGAATGAGAAAGATGAACTTAACAACACAAAATACATGCATTTATAAATTGCCTTTAATAAAATAGAATATCCTTTGACAGAATTAATCCTCAAACTAAATTTGACATTGAGCCACTTAAGGGGCAGATAGATAGAAATGCATGGACAGAATTCCTATCTTGTTCCAGAAAACAGGGCTTAAATGGCTGGATGCAAAGAAAGTAGGCAAGTACAGAATAGGTCAAAGCTCAGGGGATCACAGGGTTGTCAAACCAAAGGAAATTATAGAGATAGGGAGATGCCAAGCCATGGTAGGATTTGAATAGGAAGTTGAAGATTTTATTCTTGAAGTGTCTGTATTTGGAACCACTTTAGGTCAAAGCATCATGTTGGTGGGTGAATGGCAGTCACTAGGTTATGGCTGTAAATGAGCAATGCTTTCTTTGCTTTAGATCAAGTCCTGCAGCATGTGTCGCTCCTGTGACACCACACAACTGAACTTGGAGGATGCTGCTAAGTTAAGTGGGATATTAGAGCAAAGGAAGAAGGGGAATCTTCTGTCCTCATAGCAAATGTTGTTAAGAGTTTTTTGAACTGGTGTGCTGCCTTTTTGTTGGGAACCTGACTGGCAATGGATTTGTTATGATGCTTTTGTAGTTCAAATGTTAATTCTTGGTATTTGTGAAAATATTTAGAATGAAGAAAAGTTTCTTTTGAAATCTAAGCCTGAAATCCCAGAGAAGTTATTCCAGCAGTTTTGTGAACACCTACAAATGCAAGACGAGGAAAGGTTCATGTTGAACATAAAGCATTCTCCTCCTTTCACTTGCCAAGTGACTCTGCCATCATTCTCCAGCATTTTCATTGACTTTAACCCAGAAAACAAAAAACTTCTCATGGCTAGACCAACACACATTCTGTTTCATGTTTAAGTACAGATTCTGACCAAAAGGCCAAGAAACTTTGTGTGTCAGTGTTACATCATTGGAAAATGAACTGAAGCTTATAGTTTTGGCAGTCAATTCCGTGGTAAATCTGTGGACTTGGAGCTAGAAGGTCTGAGTTGTGTTGAAAAATGCAACTGGTTTAGGCCCGAAACGTCAAGTTTTCCTGCTCCTCTGATGCTGCTTGACCTGCTGTGTTCATCCAGCCCCATGCTTGTTATCTCTGAGACTGACCTGACAGGCAATTTTGGATTGGATTAAATTTGAAAACATTGCACCCAACTGATTGATTACTTCTGATCTGTTTGGAACATCCTGGTATACTTTCCTGCTGCATCTGGCTGATGCCTTGCATCAAAAGTCTCCTTTCAGCCTTGTGCAGTGGCAGGGACGGCAGTTGACAAGAGAATTTTTGAGGATTGACTGCTGTGACTACCCCCTGAGTAATGAAAGGCCAATGAAGACCATGCCAATCAAATACAAAACGCTGAGTTTAGACAACATTCTGTAAATTCATATACCTTCTACTTTGGAAGGAATGTACTGCCATTTCATGGTTTTTTGTTTGAAATTGTGTGGTGCCCTAATAAAAGGCGAGACCTTGGCCCAGCTCTCACAGCAGAAAGGTCTACAATTGGAACATTTCCAGTGGATCTGGAAAGACTTATTAATGAAGCTATTCACTTATCTGTAGGTAATGTTGGGTAAATTTTTAAAAAGATAGCAGTTCTCTGCTAGTATCTTGGAATAAGGTTTCATGTCCACATTTTGGGAAAAACGGATCCAACCAAGATTTTAAATAAAAAGCAAAATTCGTTTATCCTTTGTTGGGTGACTTGATTTTGGTCCAAATATTTAGCTATAAAGTTTATTCATGTGCGAGAATATATTAAGCCCTACTTCTGCAAGTATGGAAATGAGCAATTTCCGATCATCCATGTTATTTAATAAAAGAGATTGCGCTTGGCAGCATTGTCAGATCACCGTTATTCATTTTACTCAGTTTGTAGGGTTTGACAGTTCTGACTGGTCAAATTTGGCAAATGAGGAATTGTGAAGCAATACTGGAAGTGGTGTGTCACTGACTTTGGTGTTCATAATTCTTGCTTTTCCTTGTCCACAGAGATTGAACTGTCCATGTTACTACTAGAGCCTGTGTCCTATGGAACACAGCTCCCACAATTGGTAAAATAAATCTCAAATTAACAGCCATGATATGATTAATGTACTTAAAATTTTAGTGTACCTTGCTTTTTGTGGCTCACATTTAGGAGCCAATTCATAAAGTACGAAAGCGAACCTGTTCCAACCAACCAGCAGTAGTTGTTCACGGCTGGATCAAAGTAAGTCCTGTACCTGAGACAGTTCAATATCTGCCGCCTCAGCTTGATCTCCTGGCCCAGGCGGGCGAGGAGGTAAAAAGTGGACGTGAAATCAACCTAAATCCTCTGTTGTTTTCTGCACAGCCTCAGACAAACAGCACCAAAAACAACGTAGTAACCAGTCCTAAAGGAAACATTCCCTGCCCTGCACTGGTATTGGTTCTCTTCTTCTTCTACCATCTTCTCCTTCCATGAGGCACTGGTGAAACATGGCTAGAATGTGAATTAACTTGATTTGGAGACCACACTTGGAAGTTGTATGGAAGGATTTATGTCCTTAATAGCACTTGTTTCAAATAATTGTCCCTATTTTGTCTCCTTCAAGGAGCCTGGACATTTCTTCCTTTGTCTTGCCAGAGCAAACAGTTTACTGCAGCTTTGCAAAATGCAGTACTGCAGGACACAGTCTCTATTGAATTGATAACTTAGTTGCCAGAAACTTGAACTGTTGTGTGCAGTGAAATCCAAATATGTTTGATGATTTTGTTTTCTTCCCCATGACATCACCAAACTGAATAGTGAACGTTTCAAGTTGTGTTGACTTGAGTTAGTTGCTAAGCATTTAAGTGGACTTGGTGCCCATATTCCATGGGCCCAATGAAAGAAAGCCATGTTTCATTAATACCTCCTGTGTTAGTTGGCTTGTTGTTACCTTGTTCTGACTTTTCCTTTTGCTGATGACTGTTATACGATTATTCAGAATGTAACGGGTATGTCAGTAGGAAAGGACATGCAGTGACAATTATCATTGGAGATGAACCTTTTGTCTAAATTTGAAACAAAATTCTGATCCAACCTCCTGATCAATATTTTGGAACATTGGCAATTAATGGAACACTTGGCTTAGTCAAAGGAGCATTTTTCTGTGCATGTCCTTTTGATTTGTTGTGATACAAAGAGCCAGAGTAATGTTTGTTTGGCCTCTGTCTTTGTGCTTGGATGCAACAAGGGTTGAGCAGAAAGAGCTACAGCCATGGTTAAGAGAAGAAAAACTGAGATGACCCCAAATAAATATAGCAAAAATGCACAAAACTGAAGTGCAGGTAAAATAACTATCACCTTAATGTTCAAAGCCTACTGACAATCCAAACTTTACATTGGCAGGGTTTTTACTTGGCTCTTGTTTCATGCATATTGATGTTTTGGTCTTTCGAAGGGTATTTTTCCAGCATTTGGCAATGTATAAGTTCTGAAATGTTCGTGAATGTTATTCACAATTTATTGTTAAGACTTGGCCCAAGTATTTAGAATCTGCGGGAGGGTTTCTTTGAGCCATTTAACTGCTGCACATTCCATCCTTGGTCAGAGCTGTATTTTGTTAGTAAATATGTTTTAGTCATTAGCACTGACTTGAAAAAACAAGAACCTCATCAGCTGTGTGAAAGGTCATTGGAAGTGCTTTGTGGTGCTGGTTATGTTCCTGTATGAATCTGAGAGTTCAAATGGCAGTTTGAGCATTTTAAACTCCATTAGAAAAGGAATGTGGGAATAAGAAGAGACTGTGAAACTGTCATATTATTGACAAAATCTTACTGGTACACTCTTTTACTTCAGGGAGATGGACTGTCCTCATCAGGTCTAGCATTTCTGTCACAACAGTTCTACACTGTAGGAGGCTTTCAACGTCTCCCTGAAGTGGTATACCGTGTCACTCCATTGTATCAAACCAGAAGATCCTCCTGCTTGTAGAGATACGCAGAGGGTTTGAGAGATGGTTAGAATTTTAGTGAATGGGTAGGCTTCCCCCAGTCTCACATTTGGATGGGTCGTTTCAGGTCATTATGCAGTTATCGTAGACAGGACGGGAAAGCTGGTGATCTTTCAGACACTCACTCTTAATGGCAACAGCTCCAATCTACTGTCTGTTTTTTGCTGTCTTAATCCCTCCAAAGAGTGCTTGGCCAGTACATGCACGTATGCCACCCCTACTCAGTCAGTGCTCAGGTATTATCTGTCTGTGCTGTGTTGCTCCCCACTTTGTGCTAACAGCCTCCCCTACCAAACCAGCCACAGTTCATGTGGTATTGAATGTCGAGAAACTGCGAGATAATGCAAATAGAATCGATTTTCATTCTAATTGGACCCTTGTGGCAGAAAAGATAAGACCAAGCCGTGAGCCAATTTATGACTTTGTGTTAATTGTAAGTTGAAATATTGATGTAGGTTAATTTGTAAATCCTTAGCTTGATCCAGTTCTGCACATTTCTACCATTTATTTATCCTGTGATTAGCAGATATTGCCATGATCTGTGTGATAGCTTCACAAGGGAGATTCATTACCAAGCATGTATTTCCCAGTCTAGTACTTGGCATGGAATGCCTGTCAGTGGGCTCTCTGTTAATGTAGCCTGTGCTACTTAGAGATGAAATGTAGTCAACTTTATGATGTGTCTTAGTCTGGTAGTTCCTTAAATCATTCACAGTTGTTATCACCAATTGTTTCCTTCCACCCTTCCCATCCCCCAAGGGAATTCAGAGAGGACCAAGTTCCTTGAGCACTCTCTAGTGATGGATAAATCAACCTTCTGAGGGTCCCCTCACAGACATGTATCATCCCATCCACTGGCTGCTGGGGGTATGAGAGGGATCCCTACAGACAGCTTTTCAAATGAACTGATCTGAAACCAGACAAGCTAACCCTCCGGGTTGCATTATTGAGCTGGATCTTTCACACAGTCACCCAATTTCTTGTGCACTGTTTGGTCTCGTGCCACCTTTTGGTCTACCTGAAAAAAATATCATTCAACCTGATTGTACAGATTCTAACATTACTGTGAGGCAGGTGAGACTTGAATTCAGGCGTCTGGCCCAGAGGTAGGATAACTGCCACTGTGTCACAGGAGTTTCCAGTTTCTCCCCTTGCATGAACTTAAAGTGTGGGAGCTGTACTGGGGACTGGTGGTGGGGTGAGCTGGGGTCTGTCAGTCCTCACTGAGTGAAACTGATGTTAGCACCATTTTAATTCGGTTGTCTAAGCTACTCCAATGTCCAAATCAAGCTGCTATTTGGTCCCAGCTGTGGGAATATTGAGTACTGATTTTGCAACTTAGAACAGGAATCAGTTTAAGCAGCATAGTCGTCATCCCATTCAAATCATAATTTGCAGTTCTTTCATTTTTTATCCATTTCTAGCCACTCAAGACTGTGTTTGTGTATATAGGTAAAATTCTACAGGAGACAAGTGCCGAGCTTTTTTTCTCTTCTCTCTGCTTTTTGTTTTTTTCCCTCAATCGTTTCTGCTTCTCTGTTTTTTGTTTGGTTTAAAACCCTCTTTTCTCCACACTAAAATTTCCTTTTCTATATCTGCTTTCACTCTCTTTAGGAACCACAAACTACTGTCATCCATAATCCTGTGGATGGGATAAAGGTACCATCTGTCTGTGCTGTAGTCTTTCCCATCTTTGGAATCTTCCTTTGTCAAGTTCTGTGATAGAAAATGTATCCCTGTTGTGAAGCAAGAGTTCCAGGTTCTGATTTGTGTTTTTGATTTACAAATATTGAGGATCTCCCACATGGAACTGGTTAGACATCCACAAGTGAGTAGGGAAACTGAAGAGCAGGGTTTTGTCCTTTCATCAGCCCCCTGGTCCGCTGAAGATGAAGATTTCCATTTTCTTTGCCATACTTAGATAAATTTGGCAAACATGTCTCAGTTATTTGTCAGTTGTCGAATCTTTAATCTGCACTCACACCTCAACGTGAAACAGACAGTTAATGAGCATGCTTTGGTTTGCAGGCAGATTCAGTAGTATTTCAAGTGAAACTGAAGGAAAGTTATTTCGTCATTGATTGAAATGCATTGAAAGTTTTGAGATGGTTAAGTTCCAACGTTATCCTGTAATAGTAAAACAATTTGACAAGTTTTGTTCCTGTTGGATCTAACTCCCCATTTGTTTCATACCCAATGACATTTATGTGTTTTGAACTGTAATTACTGTAGGTATAAACTATTAGCTAGAGCATGTGTGGTGAGAGTCATGAGTTCTGCTTCTTTCTGGTCTCGTTGAATCCAACTTGTGGCACAAGATTCAAAATTCCCAAATTGCATAATTCTAGGATTTGATTTTTAAAAAAAACTTTTTGAATGATATGTAATCTTTACATCTGAAATATATATTGGAAGTGCACAAATACCAAAGCATTCAGAGAGTTAGAACAACAATAGATAGGAAATGCTACTATCAATGTGAAATAGAGTTTGAAATTGATTTGGCATGTAATGCAGAGACATCCCTTGCCAACCGTAAAGTTAGTTTAAAACTCGTCACTCCACTCACATAAGCTGAGAACATTAACGTCTCGCCAGCTTCCCTTCTTGCAATCTTTTGCAGTTAATCTGCAGGAAAATTCTTAAAACTTTAAAAGGCGTCAGTCTTTTATCAAGAGCTTAGAGTGATTGGCTAGCATTTTTGGTGGAACAGTTGTTTTATTAAGTTTTGCCTGAACAAGAGCATTTTGCACAATGAGATCTTCAGAGTGTGTAGCGCTGAACTTATTAAAAAAATAATTGTCAGATGGCACATTGGCAATCTCAGTATGCACTTAGATCCTGTTGTCCCTCTTGCTTCAAGTTGGTTTTCTGAGAATAACAAGTTACTATTGAATTCGTGTCCACTAAACTCGTGACTTGTTAAAGATCTAAATTCTTTATTAATCTTACTTCCCTTTTCACCTCACCAAAATTATTCAAAGGCAGTAAATAGGACACTTGTGTTCAGAAAAAATGCATGATTCAAATTATCAAAAGTAGCTGCTTTATTCTTCTCTGCTTCGTGGTCATGCTTTCTCCTGCTCTGTTTCACTCAAGCTTTCACATAAATGCTTTTCTTTTTTCTGCACTGAGTTCAGTACTTGTTCTGTTTAGAGTTCAGGTGATGAAGACACACATGGCATTGCAAGTAAGACTCTTTCTGTTTTGTTTGCAGGAGTCCTCTGACAGCAGTAACACGACTATTGAAGATGAAGATGTTAAAGGTGAGCAGTACCTTTGAAAATATGCCATTGCAGGGCTTTGGAGGGTAAACTGAGGTGTGCTGCATTTGTTCTGCTGGTTTTCAAATTGGATAAAATGCTCCATGACCATCAAAAGCTCAAAATGAAGTGACAACTCATTCAGGTTTGGTTTTCCATTTCACCTGCTCATACGTGGGGCTGTAGCGTTCAGAAACAAAGCTTTCTCCTCCTGACAGCTTCAGTCACAGTATTGAGTACTTGGAATCATGAACAGGATGAACAAACAGCAAGATTTTGAGCTGCCATAAATCTGAAATGAAATAGAAATTGCTGCAATGACTTGAGCAGCATTTGTGCTGAGCGATAAACGTTTTTGGTGTGGACATTTTAACAGAAGTGAGGGATGTCACTGAGGTATTGCATTTTAACAGGAACTGAGTGCGAGGAAAGAAAAGCAAGGAACAGAAGACCAGAAAAAGTAACTTGTAAATGGTTTAAGTTAGCAACCAATGTTGAAGTCTTAGATCAGTCATAACCTTGTGCAATGGCAGAGAATGATAAAGGGTCTGTTTGGCCTATTCTTTGTGTATTTTGGAGATAAAGAGATGGAACTATTGACATTGGTGTGAGAGAACAAAGAGGAAAGAGGGGAAATATAGCATGTACGGATTGATAAAGCATCGCAGTGACCAGCAAGCTGAGTGCCTGATAGGTGGTCGGTACAAATGCAGACCATCTTGCCAGTGCAGTGTTCCAAATGAGAGAAAGGCTTCCAATTTCTGTTTGCAACCATCCCACCCCCACCCCCAACCACCACCCCAGTGTGTGATTGTCAGAAATGCCAGCACATCTGTCTTATTAAAATATATTTTTTTCATAGGACCACCATTTGTTAACCGTTCAAAATTGCCTTCAGATGGTGGTCATGAACCTTGGTGAACTACTGCATCCACATAACCTCAAGCAGAGAACAATGTTGTTACTAAATTTTAACACTGCAGCATTTCCTACCAGAGAGAAAATTGAAAGTACAGGTCAAGTGTGACATTATCAAAATCAATATTTTATATTAGACAATAACACAGTCTTTATTCACATAGATAAGAGATAAAAGGTACTGCAGATGCTGGAGAATCCGAGATAACAAGCATGGGGCTGGATGAACACAGCAGGTCAAGCAGCATCATAGGAGCAGGAAAACTTGACGTTTCGGGCCTAAACCCTTCATCAGAAATGGGGGAGGGGAAGAGGGTTCTGAAATAAA
>JAHRHZ010000003.1:9886073-9971540 GCA_024137785.1 Ginglymostoma cirratum
TTCCCCTCCCCCATTTCTGATGAAGGGTCTAGGCCCGAAACGTCAAGTTTTCCTGCTCCTATGATGCTGCTTGACCTGCTGTGTTCATCCAGCCCCATGCTTGTTATCTCCTTTATTCACATAGTTTGTTTGTGCTTTTGCATCTCTACATTGTTTGGAAAAATAGTGCTGAGGCTGAAACAGCAGTATGGCAGCAACTAAGATCCTTGCAGGAGTTCAAGCAAGAGCTTGAGGAGTGAAATTTCAAGTCAGAACAGAGATGTTCATCCAAACTGCATTTGGTATTGTGATACAGTGAAGTGTTGAGCAAGAGCAGCACTGATTGTGAGCTGGATTCGATGTTTCTGGGAATTGTTTGGAATCCTGGATGGTCTTGTTTCACCACTGATCTTGTGCTGTAAGGTGCTGGGGCAGATAGTCCTGTCAAAGAATGAAGTGTGGATATGTGGGGGAACAGATTGTTTTGGAAAGTGGAGAATGAGGGGCAGCTGTGTCTTTAGATCGTGTAATCGCTTTGCAAGTGGTGAAAATAGCATATAAAAATATATACGAAATATATAAATATATTAGGCCTATTAAATGAGGAGGCAGAGGAGTAGAAAATGAGAGTAAAAGGAAGCAACACAGCTCTGGAAGGAAGAAGAGAAACCAGAGAAGTTCAGCATATAGACTGAACAACCAGGATTGTTTTCTTTTTAAAAAATACATTTTGGAAAATCATATATGGTAGGTGGAATCAGCAGAGACATTGTAGTCAAAAGGAGGAACTTGAGGAACAGCAGAGGGTGCGGGCATGAAGCAGGCTGGGAAGAAGTGTAAGCTGGATGTTTTAAGTATTCTTCGACAGCACGTGGATGTCACTGGGTTTGCTGGTATGTTAAATTTAGTTGACCTGGAAAAGGTGGTGATGAGCGGTATTTGGAATTGCTGCTTTTGCATCTAGACTGCTTCAGCACCCTCAGTGCTGTTAGGGACAGATTTCCAAGATTTTAACCCAGTGACATTGAAGGAAAATAACTCTAATCCGGGAGGGTGTGTGATTTGGAGGGCAGCTTGTAGCTTCCTATGCATCTGCTTCCCTTGTTGTCCAAAGTGGTCAAGTTCACAGGGTCAGAAAATGTGTTAAGGAGCTCTGGTAACTGCAGTGCCTGTTGTGCATGCTACACACTACTGCCACTGTGTATCATTGGCGAAAGGAGTGAACGTTGAAGGTGGTGGATGTGGTGCCAGTCACATGGGCTGCTTTGTCCTGGATGGTGTCATGCCTTTTGAGTGTTGTTGGAACTGCAGACAAGTGGAGAGTAATCCATCACACTACTGACTTGTGCCTCGGTGGTGGTGGATTGGCTTCAGGGAGCGGATACGTAAGTTGCTTGCTTCAGAATTCCAACCCTCTGTTCAGTTTCTCAATTCAGTTTCTGATGAATTGAACCTCCCCCAGAGGAAGAATAGTGGCATGTTCAGCAACTGAATGACAAGGTAGTAAGTAAAGGTACTTAAGAAAATGTAAGAAGGCCTGGGAATTAGAATTACAGTGTGGATTAATAGAAACTTGAAATACTAAGGCCATTCCATCTATCAGGCCCGTCTTGGCTCTTTGTCAGAGCAGGTGCACTTGGTAACTTGCTTGCATTATCCTTGGGTTATATTCAGTCATGAACTGCTAAAATGATGCAACAGGCTGAAGGGGATGAATGGCCCATTCCTATTGGTGTGGAACTTTGTAGTCAGTATGTACATGCTTCGATTTGTGATTTTACTGTCATAACTCATGCCATTCTGTCATGAGTGAGACTGATTACATCTCCTCGAAGATACAGCTTTAAAAATTATCTAAAATTGTGTTTGAGGGCTTTGCAGTCTGTTTCAGGTTGGAAATAAATGTGATTGAGTAAAGAACGAGTATCTGATTGTAATGAGACCATTATCTGAGGAGGGAATGCATGAACATCCATACCGCTGGAGAAGAGAGCTCAGCATTATGGGTTTCTCCCAGAATCCAAAAATGATAGAGTGACCTTCCCAGCACTGCCGTTGTTTCAGATCCAGTCACTTCAATTTTACCTGTTAAATTTTGCTCACTGTCCTGATAGAACTGTCCATAGACATTATTTAGTTGGTGTATGGTAATATTTGCAATGGATGCCAACAGTTGGGTTTCCATTATAGCTTGTTTTCACTTCAATTGCTCATAAACTTTGTCATGACTCCCTGGGATAGTGTGTTGAAAATCGAACCTCACTATTCCTGGAAATCATCACGAGTTCAAGTTTTTTTAAAGAATTATTCAAAATCGCCAAACTGCCTGATATTCAGACCCAGGTTGGTAGAACACATGGATTAGGTTTTTGCACTTCACAAAAAAAATCACTCCTAATTGCCAGTCATTTCTAACTGCAGGTAAATAATTCAGCAAATTTAAGTAAATTCTACAAATTTAATTCTAAATCCCTTTTAAACGTCCTGTTTCACTAAAACACACAGACCAACAAAAACCAATGGAGAGATGGAAGACTGGGAAAACAGTTCCATAGTCTTTGTCCATAAGATCTGTCAGGTTGGATCTTACTGGTGAGCAGATTTCTCCTCGACATGGCTTTCTCTGAATGCTTCTACTGGTTTGCAGGCTGCACAGTGCAGCTGATTAGGGTCTCTGACTTGCCAAATTTCAAAGTCACAATTGAAGTATCTGCTGATGCAGAGAGAAGCTGGCTTCCTTCAGGTTTAATGTGGCTTAGTGCAGACAGCTGAGAGGGAGAGTTTTTGACTGCAGTTTATCTGCATGGTTTCTCTTCTGTTCTAACTTTGGTGCACTGTCTTAGTCTGAGCGTCAGCTGTTAAGCTACCTGGCAACCTATCACTTAGCAATTGGCAGGCAGAGGGCTTGTGTCATTGATAACTGGCTAGTAGTGCATGAACCCAACAACTTCATTTGTAAATAACCCCTTCAGTTCATCTGTGCCCTGCAGGAACCCCCACCACACAGACAGGTTTCAATATGGTTATCAGATTCCTTGTTTTCAAAACAAGCTGCCGTTTGTGTAAATTCCTGGCTTTCCAAACAGTTCTTCCTCATTTCAGTCCACAGTTTTAAAAAGCTCAAAATAAAAAAAATGCTGTCTTTACAACTTGTTGGTACATGCCTGTCAGCCAGACCCTGTCTCAATGACCAGTGTCTGAATTGGACTGCTGATTTTACAATTCAAACTGATGTGTCTAAGGATGGCATTCAATTTCATTGCACACTGTTTCTTTTGGAGGTAGAGGTAAGCAGGAATTTTTTTCAGTTGTAAATGCAGAGAAGCAGATTGGTTTAAGAAGGAAACTAAGTCTGATTTGAGAGCTGATATGAACCAGGATGAGCTCAGCAGCCCGAAAAGTTTTCGCTCGAGTCCCAAACAGAAATAGCTTTAAAAAGTCATTCCTGTTGTTGTTCATGTTCATCTATTCCTTAAAGAGGAGGGGTACTGATGGTAAATTGTGACATCAGGCAGGAAATCTACTCTGTAGAGTACTGCTGCAAAGTGTGTTAAAAATGCAACCTCACTTATTAGCAAGATCATTGTGGTTTGGTTGAACCTCAGCAATCTCACACAATATTTGAGGGAATTCTGATGCCTGTGGCATGTACCGATGAGTGCATCAAATTATTCAATAGACCCAAGGGAGATCAGATTGCAATTGCAATTAGAACCAGGTAAATGAGTTTCAGTGTGATCTATCCCACATGCTGTCACAGTTTATGTTTGTTCCTGAGGGGCTTACAGACTTAATTTGTCTTTGTGAAACTGATGGGAAGGTTCAGGGTCCTGCTTTTAGATTTTCCTGTTTGTACGATAACCCTTGGCCCTTGGCCCATGTATATATTATCTAAATATATGTGTGAATCTGGTGCCAGAATTTTACAGGTTGCATCAGTGTAATTTACACACGATGGTCCTGAAAGACTTGAAACCATTTCGGTGTTACAAAGACCGAAAAATGACAAACCAGACTAAATTACTCGTTCTTGAAAGAAATTCAATGACTTTGCCAAGGCTAGTGGAAATGATGCTGACCCTGACTTGAGTGTTACTGCTTTTTCAATTCTGTTCCAACTCAACCTGTTTGAATTCCCCACCTGTCTCCTCCCTTGTGGTTAGCTCCAAACCCAGATGGGTATTTTAATTGTATTCATTTTGTGAAATCACCGTTGAGTGCAAACACTTTGTGTCTACTAATTAGTACATTTGCCAGATCTGAAGGTCCGTGCTCCTTAAACGTGAAAATATATTAAGTAAAGAAATCAAAACTCTCCAAAGAATTCTGTTACCTTTCTGCTCCACAAAGAAACATTGATTCATTCTAAGATATATGTTGACCAAGCTGTCAACAGGATGCTTGAAGCTTCATTGAAGTGGAGGAAAACTCAGTGCCACAGGTTGAACTGAATTTTTCATTTAAAATTCATGATATGTTTGCGACACAAAAAATAAGTTCATACTGATTCCTTTTATACTGACAAATATGTGAGACACCATTGACTTGAAGTTGACCATTTTGATATAATTTGGCATTAAAACTTTCTGCAGCTGACATGGTGAAGGAAAATGTAATTGAGCCACTAAGATTCTCTGGTTGACTCTTTGTGGTGGAATAACTGATCCCAGCCACTGAAAGAAGTTGATATACTCCAAATGACTTCAGTTCTTTCGGCCGCAGAGGAGAAAACCAGTCAGGATTATACTGTCCTTGTTAAAAGAGTGTGGTTGTGGATTTGAGGAGTGAGTAATAGCAGGAAGATCTTCATCAAACAGCCTTCTTTCTTTCATACTTGAGTTTATATGTTGGTTATTGACATGTTAGAGGTGCCCACGAAGCAACTGACAATTAAGACTTTTCCATCTGTACCCCAGTATGACTAAGGTCTTTAGATGAGACCAGGTAAGATGATAAACTATTATATAGGAAGCTTATCACGTTCTTGTGCAACTTTACAAGTGCGTCTCCACTTTTTTCATCCAACTCATGGATTTATGTGCTGCACTTTTCCTCCAAACAGACTAAGTTCCTCTTCCAGCTGTTGTGGACTTTATCATATATACACTTTTTCTTCTACGATCACTAGTTTCAATTTGAAAAACAGCAATACAACATCAACTTCAGGAAAGTGAAAAAAAAAACTTGACTTATTCTGCTTTCAAATGCCATTTACGATGCCAAACAAGACTAAATCATTCATTCTTGAAAGAAATTTGATAACTTCATCGAGAATAGCACCAAATGGCTTGAGTGTTGCTGCTTTTTCAATTCTATTCGAAATCCATCTGTTTTGAATTTCCCAACTATCTCCTCCCTTTTGTAGCTAACGTCCTTCCATCATAATCAAAAGTATTAAGTTTAAAGTAGCATGAGGATTTTAAGAATCAGCCTCCCAGTTGATGTAATCTGATTTGTGTTTCATTTAGCGTGAAGCGGCATGACATCAGAATATGGTTTCCTGCCATCAGCAGTTCAGGTGCATGCCAGTAAAGTCTCTAGCACACTAACAGTGTAGTGTTCTTTCAGAAAACTGAAAATAGTGGAAATGAATCACTGATCTCACAGAGAGCTTTCACTTTGGTGAAAGGTCTTACCCAAGCCCCAGATGCCAAGCATTCATGGTTGAATTCCAGATTTATGTGCAACAGCCTGACTCATGGAATGATGATTGCAAATTGGTAAGATGTGCTGGTGCCATAAAAATTGAGACAACCGGAGCAGAAGATTTTGTGACGAGTTCAGACTGGATGTGTGATTGGCAGTCGCAAGTAATAGTGAGTTGATGCATGTCAAATATTGCGTCTTATTTTGGAGAAGTACATCATTCAGCAAACAGAAATGAATCACCAAAGTGTGATTTTCAAGGAACCAGGGAGTGGATTCATCATTATCCTTACTGAGAAATATTGGAGAACTGAATCAAACTCCTTGATATGTAGCCAGAACAATCATATGCATCTTTGAGGTTGTACTGTGGGAATCTCTTCAATGCACCAAAATCCTACATACTTGCATGAGAAAGGAGAGAAGAAGAAAATTAAGATTGATCTGAAGTGAAACAGATGGTGAGCATTAAGCAAACAATAACTCAGTTCAAGTTGTACAAGTAGTCCAGAACGAAGGAAGTAGGAAAGAACTCCTCTTCCAGAATGGAAATGGTTGTCATTGTTTTGTACACAAGGTAAGCCCAGAACATGATGAGCAAATGGGATGTTCCCAACTTCAACTCTATTGTTGTGCAGGACAGTGAGCAGCAAACTTCCAGGTCATTTGCAGTCGCTTTCACTCCAGCTGGCATCTTGAAGGTCCACTTTAAGTGTACATTGCCAAACCTGCGTTGGCCAGCCCCAACTTGTTTTTCCATCAGGTGGTGTTCATTTTACCACCATTACAGCAAGATGTACATTCACAAGAAACATTGAGTGTCCTGCCAATCTCAATTGTCTCTCGTCACAATGTAGTCTGTAGTACTTAATCATTTGTGGTGATGTCTCTCCATGTACCACCCAGGATTTTGCAAAAGCAGCAGTGGCCAAAGGTGTCCAACTTGGGTGACAATTTCACTGTTTTCTTCCATATCTCACTGGTCTAGATTACAGATGGAACTACTCTGCACATGGAGAGTTGCAGTTTCATAGCCGTACTGGTTGTGTTGGATGCCCAGATTGTGTGCAGCCACTGCTGCTTTGCTAATTCTTGTGTGGGTACCAATCTCTAAATCTCTGCCTGGAGATGCTGCTCCCACTGTTGGTGAAGTGATTGTCATCCTTGATACCTTTTTACCCTGTGGTGATTGGAGCCTTGTCATTGTCTTCGTCAGCTTGGAGATGGTACATAGACCAACTTTGGTGCCACTCCCATCAAGACTGATTGTCATGTCTTGAAACACATTCAGTCCTTCAGCCAGCATCACACCTCAGCAGCTGAATATCAAGCTCTGAGAAATGACTAGCCTAGAGGTCTAAAGAACCATGAAAAGCCTGAAGAAGAAGACCAAGTGTCAGCACCATACCAGCAAAGCTGTTGGAAGAAGGCAGGAATCTCATCGCAGTAGAACACAGAGATGTGTGGGTAATGTCCCAGAAAATATGAAGCACAATGCCTTGGGAAACAGGGGCAGCGTATCATACTGTGAGCAAATCTTTATGCTCAGAAATATCAAAGAGTAAATTCAAGGATATCAGAGGCAATTTGTTCTGTAGGGAAAGCTTTTATTAATCTCCATCAGCAGTCACTCTCATACTTGGCATAATGGCAGTCCAGGATTGTCGATTCAAAGCTTTTTTCCAAAGCTTCAGTTGCTATGTCAAGACCGGTCTGGGCACCACAGTCTGCTTGAACATCATCACAGCAGAAGTACCACCGCAAGGTTGGAGATATTTTCCATCAAGCTGTTCAGGAATATCATGACACAACACAGGAGTAGGTGGACTCGAACTTTTAGCTCAGAGGTAGGGACAATACCAGTGTGTCACAAGAGCCCTTCAGCACAAATGTATACTTAGCCAATTCCTGCTATACTTGGTGATTTCATCCAGAGGAAACTGATGGTGGCTGTAGGCTTGGACATTGGATGGATCTGGATTTTGTAAAGGATGTTGCCCTACTGGCTCAAAAGGAATTGACAAAGGGATGGTAAATCTAATTAATAAGTACTTTCTAATCTTTGTTTTTAAAGTGTACTTAATGATTAGAATTGGCTTTTGGACTTGGTTTAAAATTTGGATCCCACTTAATGCTAAATGGAGGGTAACTCCAAACTTGAGTAAAATTTAAAAGTAGGGAGAAGCCAGACCTTCCTGTTGAGGTATTTAAAATATGAAACAGGGACGATACAATCCCAGGTTCTTCCTGGTATCTTTTTTAAAATTTTAATGTGTATATATAACTTTCTTAGATTGATCTTGCCTTTGCCATTTAAGAATTTAACAATTTCTTTGAGATTCTCTCCTTGATCTTTCGAGATCATAGAGCAGTATGCACAGAGGCTCATGAGTAGCATATTATTTTTAATGTGCTTACATTCAGTGGTATCTAGAAATGGATGAAGGTAGAGAAGACATGTCAGGCTGCCTCATTCTGACGTTAGAGTATGCTGTCTTATTTGGGATAAAAGCATCTAGTTTCTTTGACAAAATTATTCCTAATTTCACAAGCCATCAGATAAATCATGTCACTTCCCATGAGTTTTGCAACTGAGAGTTAAACTCAGCTAAATCACTTTTTATACCAGAGCTACGCTTTGGCTTATTTTTGAGAAATGACTGCAAGGGCAAACAAATGTAACTTATTCAAATGTTGAACAGTTGATGTTGTGCTGGGAATCACTATTGCATCTGCCATTATCTCATGAGAGTGTCTCAGCAGTAATTCTGTTCTTATCTTAATGTAACTGTTCACTTGACAACAAATAAGTTTTGAGTCAACCCACCAATGTTCTCATTATTCTGGCCAGATTTAAACATGTTGTGACAAAGTGACACTTGCCATGATTTTGGAAATGATTAGTTGTAGTTGTAGTGTGAAAACTGACATACGAGGCTGGTGTTATATGCTCTAGAAATTGCTCAGTGGGTAGAAAGCAGGGAATTAATTTGTTTGGCAAACGCAGGCCCCTAGGTGCCTTCAGTGTGGCTGATAAAGGAAATGTGAAAACGCCTACAGTCAATTATTCCCCTCTGGAGCTTACCTTTTAGACTTCTAACAAACTGCATTACTGCTGAGGCAAACAGCTAGTCTTTTATATACATCCTGAATTATTTCTGCCTCCGTCCTCCAGCTCAGCTGTGAAGAGAGTAGTTTCAAATTAGTGAGTTACAGTTTTTTATTGCGTGTATGAAATTTGTTGTCTGTTGGTCCTCAGTGCAACACTAAAGTTTTGGTAGGGCAAAATAAGTTTTGTAAAGTGGTATATAGTGACTGTGGAACAGGTTTTGGAGATTATAAAATAAGACAAGTCCAAGACTGTGCAGTTTCTGAACTTAACCCAAGCAGAGACACATTGCTGGAGCTAGCACTACGTGAAAACTGAGTGAGTTAGTGTGACCGTGCATTGATATCCGAGCTGGATGTAAAATGGCTTAGACCCTAAGTGAGACCCTTGGCTAGAACTGGGTCTTGTGAATCATCAGGTCTACAAGTTTGACTTCAAGCAGACCAGAAATTCCACAGAGCGTGAGCAGTTCCTGAGGCATGGATCTTACAGAGCAAAACTAAAGCTGTTGTTTGTATTCCTGGGTTTGGGCCTCAGGCTAGTGTTAGGTAACTAGCAAACGATATAGATATAGGTTTGATGAAGGTCAAATACTTGTCATTTTCATCATGTTTTTATATTCAAAAAACAGATTCTAACTTCCACGGAGTAACTGGTGTTGTCAGTCAGGGTGTGTATCTAATACCATTTCATCTCAACGGTGAATTTCACTCCATCAATCGTCTGCAGTTTTGCAGCAAAGAGTATCCAAAGGCCAGAAATTGAAGCTGACTTGACTGTGTCCTGTGTCATTTGTCTGAATTGTTTCTTTTCACCCACTTGAGGACATGGGCCGATGTTGGAGATGAATTCTGGCTGCTGTCAGTGTGCTCACTCAGTGGCAGATCAGCACTTTATGCAAAAGTTGGGAGCCAAACTGCTCTTTCTGTCTTGCTTTTCTCCCAATTCCCCCATGGCCAAACCAATAAAAAAATGTGGTTGTTGTCTTTCCACCAGTCTTTACAGCTACTTTGTCCAGTGGGTTCATGAAATAGGAAACAAATGGAAACGTGCACTCTTAAAATTCCGTGGGTGCCACTACTCCCATGGCCTGAGAGATGCCACAGACATTGGGCTTGTGCTTTTAATCAACAAAGTTCGTCAATTGTGAATCGGGAAACTGCTTTTTTTTTTAACAACGGCATTTGCAATATTTCTGCCTTATCTCTTAAGTGCACATTCCCACTTCAGACCTTTTATACGAAAAGTCTTTGAATAAGCAAAACTATATTTTGAGCTTTGTTGAAATGTCCCGTCATTATTTTTTGCCCTCTCACCTTGTGGTGTTTTTCATCATTCATTCTGTTTACTGTGTAACATGCTCTGTATGTTTGTTTCCATCGTCCTTTGCATGCTGCCTCCAGCCAAGGGCGCTGAGAGCAGTGCTGTAAGGAACCAGTCAGGTGCTGGGCCTCAGGCCGAGGTGCTCCAGTCTGCTCACCCTCCGCCTCCTGTACTCTGTAAGTTGTCTGGGCATGCTGTGTTCTGCATTTCACGCGACAGCCTGTGTGTGTTTCCAAGTTGTAGAAAGTGGCCATTCATAAAAAGAAAACATGAAAACATTTTTATGTAGTTTACATACATTGGAGGTACAATTTCTTCTCGAAGTTCAAGAGATTAATTTCTCCTTCTGAGTCATGTTTTGAAATCCAGCTATTGATTTGTCCCACAATTAAATCTGTGTTCAGTTTACCCACATGAGCTGGCAAATGTTTAATTTCTACCAGACCAGTTTAACCTGAAATATTTCAATATTCACACTGTGAATGATGAAATTAAATTTTCTTTCTGAAAATTAGGTTAATTTTGTAATTCAACTTGAAACAAATGCGCAGAAACCAATGTGAAGCATCTGGGACAAAACGTAGCTTCTCCAAGAAAAGTCGTGGATGCAAAGGCAGTTGACTTGACATTATCTATTTACTGTAGTCATATACTGACTGGCAGATAGCCAGTCTGGCACATGACTCAGATTTAGTACCTCAAAAGAAGCTGGCATCTGTATTCACACAAGATGTGAAGTCAGCTTGATGATGCATTAAACACTTCCACAAAATGTTTAATACATAATGCCCACTGTACCAGTTAAATGGTAGAAATAGAAATAAACACCATGCAAATGATTCCAGAACAGTGTCTGTTCATCTCCCAGCGGTGATCTGAGGATATTTCACCGCACTTCCGCAGTTTCACCTCACATCTGAGAAACTTCAGGCTTGTCATGTAAATTATATCAGTAATACTGCCCAGATCGTGCCCAAACCGTGCAATATAACAATAAGGTCAAAAACATAAAGTGAGAAGACACAGACATCGTCACCGTTACCTTTGTACTGGCATCTCTTTTAGTAGTCTTTAGAACCTGAGATACCAAACAGGGACACACCCTGAAAAACAGCAAAGAAAGTTCGCTTACTCAGTTGTCATTCCAGCTTATAACACGTGCACACAACATCACAAATGTGTTTGGAAAACATGTTTTGAAATCCTTCAGTCCTGGAATTAATTCTAATCTAAACTATTCTGAAAATGAAGCCGAGGTTATTTTAATTGAAATAATTCAGCAACAAGAATTTCCAGAAATTATTTGGTTTTACAGCTGTGAAGATGACACAACTATGGGCCGATCTACAACTGATCTCATTAAAAGAGTTGACGAGCTTTGTACTAAAACGTTTAAAGATATTATATATTACACCACAGAACAAAGTGAACATTCAAAACATTGAAAACTTCATCAATCAACCCTGTCATGACCGTCAGTGTACTTAATTCATCAGAGTCTGTAATTCATCAGCTTGTTGAATAACGAATGATTTATTATGAATGGCCTAAGCTCAAAACTGCATGCTGTTCAGCTTCATCACCTTTGGCTCGAACCATTAGACTTGTTTTACGTGGCTAACTGCAATCACCCGAAGTACACCGTCTCATCTCGGAAGCTGCATGACTTGTAAATTTTGCTGTTGTTGAGTGGGTGGAAAAGGAGGGTATTGGTACACTGTTTGTTTGTAAACACCAAATCTTAGACTTCTACGGTTCAGTTTACAGCCACATTTTCCCCACATGGTGAATTTATTGGCAGAATTGGGAAGATGCGTTCTTGCAACGTGTTTCAGCAATTGAAAATGGAACCATCAGTGTAGAAGAGGATCTGAACATAAATAGAGATGATAATGTTTCCAAAACCATCATTTTAGTTTGTCCGTTCCATCTGTGTAAGTTGGTGAGGTATCTCTTCTGTCTTCCAAAAATGGATTTCTCAACCTTTATTGCTTTGATCTGTTGGATAATGTTACCATTGCCAGCATGAAAAGCTAATGCCCCAGAATACACAAAGTGACTGCTTTTGATTCAATTCTTTGAACATTGTGTATGTCAGAACTCTTTATTTCTTGAGAAAATCCTTTACACATTTTCTCCTTTTCTGCTCCCCATCCTGGCTTTCACTCTGTCAAAGAGCCACTTCTCAGTTATTTTATTGTTCCAAACTGTTGTAAACTATAAAATGAGGCTGTACATATTACTCATCCCAAGGGACCCTGAGAAACTGGTTGATGAATTGGTTTACAGCCAAGTAACTTGAAAGGCCACTTCCTCAAAGGACTTAAAGTGTGGACCACACAATGTGACATTGCAGTCAGACCAGCTAGAGGTGACAGATCTCCCGTCAAAGCCATTTGTAAACCACTTAGGTTTCTAACAACGACCTGGCATTTCGAGCCATTTGTTTTAGACTACAAATTCATGTTGCTAGGTTTATTGAAGTCAGTTGTAATGTACCCATGCTGGAATTGAATTTACAACCTCAGAATTGATAATCTCATATTAAAACCATGAATGGACTGTGATAGTCCCAGATGGGTGCATTTTTAGTAAGGCTTTCTTATTTAGCTGTGATTTGTGGCTTTCCCAAGCATCGTAGTTCAAACTCCAGAATAGAATGACACACATATACCCATACTCCCACCCCACCCTTTATAGGTTCCCCGTGAGGGTCTGGTCTTGACTTTTTTTGTTTTTTTTTGTTTCTTGAAGGAGTATGTGCATCAGTGGCAATGCCAACATTTGATGCTCAGTCTGAATTGTACTTAAGGAGGTGATGATGAGCTACCTTCTTAAACCATTGCAATATGTGTAGGTCCTCCACAAGTGCTTTTTACGAAGGGAGTATGATCGTGACTAGGGAAGGCATCAACTGCTTTACCTTGTTACGTTTATCCTACTCCAAGCAACTGGAAGAGAACGAGATACAGCAAGCTTCATGGCAGGATACCCAATAATTCACTTGGCTGGGAAGGTATTGGGAGCATGGAAGGAGTGAACATCTGTTCAAGTCTTCCATTTGAATTTGGATTTTTAAGAAATTCTGTCTGTGGCGCATTAATAGACATGGTAAAATGGCACCAAAATGTGGGTTCATGCAGCTTTAAATTCATTCACATGCAACATTCTGACAAAACTCACCTCATTTGTCTCAATCACCTCCAAAGTTTCCTATATTTCTATTGTCTTTAAAAGGTATTGAGTGTATGCCAGCTTTAATGGCTTTGCTGGGTGGGGAGGGGGTTGGTAGAGAGGGGAACCTGATTCCTGAACCTGAGTTATAGGAAACTATATGGAATTGTAGAAAAAAACAGTCATCTGTTAAAAGATTTGTTTGCATTTTTTATTATTGTTGTACAAATTTTAAAATGTCTGTTTCAACAAACACCACTGTTGTGTTAGCTGAAATATAATGGATAGCTGACTGGGACAGCATGGTACCATTCCTGAAACTTGGTTGCTCCAAGTGCATTGCATTCCTGCAGTGTGCTAGAGTGGGCACCGACCTATGTCAGGAAAATGTACCACATCAGTTCAAGTCAGCTGTCCTACTTTCACAGTGAAGAAGTCAACAAGGCTGACTGGTTTCCTTGAATTAAAAGATGCAATCCCTAACTTAGGAATTAAAACAAAAACTGAAACCTCTGGATGTTCTTGATGCTGCAGTGTTTGATGCAGTGTGAAACATTAAAGGATAGTTGTCATCAACCCAAAACTTTTCCTGCATTGGCCACAAAGCCAGTTATGCAAAACATTCTTCATCCCTGTTAGGAGATGTCCCTTTCTGTAAGTGACACAGTGTCTCATTCCAATGATGGTCTTCATGGTTAATTCAGATAATGTAAATAACGATTTGCAGTGTCTGGTCTGAAGCCGTAGTCATTAATCAAATCTAGGCTGTTCTTTGTCATTTTTACTTAAAACTGAAAAATGTTGTAGTTAGAGTGGCTTGGAGATCAATTACTATATATTTCAGCAGATGTGGTCCGTGTCTCATTGGTGCAAGATGGAATACTTCTCATAAATGGATACAGCACAGAAGGAGGCCATTTGGCCCATCATGTCCACACCAGTCAGCAATGATCTCATAACACAATCCTCATTTGTCAACTTTTGGCCCGTATCTCTAGAAGCTATGGGAATGCAAATGAATATTCACAGGCTACTAAAACATTTTGAGAGTTTCTGACTCGCCCACTCTTTTAGGCAATGAGTTCCAGAGCACACTACCCTCCGAGTGACAACATTTCTTCTCAACGCTCGTCTTTGCCAGCTCCTTGTTTTAAGTTTATGCTCCCTATTTTTTGACCTTCTGCTAATGGGCAAAGTGTCTTGCTATCCACCCTACCTATGCCCTCATAATGTTATACACCTCTATTCACTGTCCTTTCAACCTTTCTGCTCCAAGGAAAACAACTTGAGTCTTTCCATTCTTTCTTCATAGCTCACATTTACAGGAGCTCCCTGGTAAATCTCTGCACCATTTCTAGTACAATCAGACCCTTCTGATAATGTGATGACCAGAACGGCGCACAGCATTCCTAATCAGCACTTTATGTAGTTCCAGCATAACCGCCTTGTTTTTCTCATCTGTGCCTCATCTAATAAAGGCAAGTAGCCAAGATACCTTCTTAAGCACCATATCCAACTGCCTTGCTCCCTCCAGGGATTTGTGGATGTGCACACCAAGATCCCGCTGATGTACAGAACTTTCCAGGGTCGTACTTGTTATAGTATAATCCTGTTCGCCATCCCTCATTATTTCTCACCTTCCAAGGTTGACCTCAGTTCATCTTGTCCATTCTGACCAAGTTTCCCCAACTTAACTAGTCCCACTTGTCTGCATTTAGCCCAAACCCCACTCAACCTTTCCAGTTTAGGTATCTGTCCAACTGCCTTTTAAATGTTGTAACTGTACCTGCATCTAACACTTCCTCTGATCATTCCTTCCACATGTGAACTATCTTCTGTGTAGAAACATTGCCCCTCAGACCCCTTTTAAATTTTTCTCCTCTCACCTTAAAATTATGCCCTCTAGTTTTGCTCTTCCCTATCCTAGGGAAAAGACATTGGCTGTTCACCTTATCCATGCCCCTCATGGTTTTATAAACCTCTGTAAGATGACCCCTCAACCTCCTATGCTCTAGTGAAAAATGACCCAGCCCCTCATTATAACTCAAACCCTCTAGTCCTGGCAACTTCCTGGTAAATCTCTTCTGCATCCTCTTCAACTTAGTAATATCGTTCCTACAGCCAATCAGAACTGTACACAGTACTCTAAAAGTGACCTCACCAGCGTCCTGTACAGCCTCAACATGTCCCAACTCCTGTGCTCAATGGACTGAAGGCAGTGAAGGCAAGTGGGCTAAATGTCTTCTTAACTACCTGTGATGCAACTTTCAAAGAACTATGAACCTGAACCCCAGATCTCTCTGTTGTAGAACACTACACTGGGCCCTAACATTAAATGTATAAGTCCTGCCCTTGGTCACTTTATCAAAATGCAATATCTCACATCTCTCCAAATTAAACTCCTCAGCCTATTGGCCCAATTGATCAAGATCCTTTAGTAATGTTAGACAACTTTCTTCACTGTTGACTATACCACCAATTTTTGGTGTCATCCGCAAACTTAGTAACCATGCTTCTTAAACTCTCATCCGAATCCTTTATACTTCACTGGTTTTGAAATTCTGTCCAACCTTTGACCAAGCACTGATTTTCACGGAATCATATACTAACTTTGTTTCAATTTTGTATGAACATAAAGATTATTTTTGAGTGTCCCTACACCAAATAGACTGTAGTGGTTCAGAAAGGCAGCTCAACACCATCTTTTCAAGAGCAACGAGGGTTGGGCACAAATACTGGCTCAACTAGCAACGTCTGTGTCCCATGAATGAATTTTTTAAAATGTTAACATTGAGCAATACAGACAACAAAACCATCTGACTGCCACAAACCCTGAGACCCTAACTTTATTTGCCATTGACTTGCAATGCACAATTTCTGGCTCTACACACAAGTGAGTGATGGACTGTTTAGGACAACAACGTGATCGCTAATTTCTCCACTTAGTTTGTTTCCATTTAATGTATTTCAACCATAATCTATATTTATTTTAATTAAAATGTTTTCAACTAAAGGCACCTTTAATAATATTTCATTTTGCTTTAGGAGAATGCATTTCATATAAATATCAGAAATATATGTTATGTAACCTTTTCCGGGCAAACAAAAACATATGATTCCTGATGCATTGTTCGGTAGTTTTGCGTTCTTATTGACTGGCCAACCTATTCTTTTGCATTGAACTGACTGACTTTCTAACAAATTGCCAATGAGCTTAACTCTGTTTTGCTGTGGTTATGTTCCCTTTTTGATATGCTTCAAATACATTGAAGTGTAGCTGTTCCCTCCCTCCATTGGACAGCAGTTTATTATTCTCGTTTCTGCAAAAGAAAGTTGTCAACAGGTGTGCTAGGATGCAGCAGCAGCGGTAATTCGGGGGTAACCTGTACCTCTTAATGCATGTTTTCACCTGGAGATCGAGATGATGATGGGAGGCAGTCCAGTTTTGTTTCCATCATTTGGTGACCAGGAATCTCTCCTCCTGTTTGTTCTTGTTATTTAAATGGTTTTGGAAGGTGAAATAACCCCACAGAGACCAGTATCCCACCACCAAGTCACCCTGTATTCACAAATCACTAGTCCTTGACTATAAGTATTGCCTCATACACAGTCAGGCACCAGAGTGTCAGTATCAATTACACTGCTCTTTTTTATGTCAGCCCGGGCTCCCTGATTGAACCAGATTAACAGCCCCAATTAGGGAACTCTATTCTATCAGATCCATCTGGCTAACTTTGTTATAATCACTACAGAAGGATTTGCAGGTTGACATCAAGTTGTTTATTTGTATTCTGAATCCATCTTTCTTTTCCTGGGGTGGGACTCTTAAACAAAACTGCAACAGTGGATGCTACCCACTATCTATAAAATGCATGTACTTCTGAGATATAGCACATACTTTCTTCCAAAATATCAGGGTGTGAATGCAGCAAGTTAATTTTCACATACCAAATGTCTGTTCAAGGGAAAGACCAGTATCCATTGGTGAGCAGAAAGGTTAATTTTCTTTAGACTAAAGGTGTCTTACATTGTTGGGTATGAAGGGATACAATCACCCTTCAAGCTTTTTCATGGTCTCAATCTTGGGAGTTCAACTTCTGAACATGTTCTTATGGGTTCCATGCAGCAAGTATCAGTGGTGATGTTACTCATTGCATGAAAGATGATGTTACGGCAAGCAGGGATCCTGAGATTAAAACCAAATGCTGAACTCGCTTGTGCATAGTAATCGGGCCGCAGCAAATGTTGATTTTGTGCTGCTTATCAAAGCATGAATACATGGTGTCATTGATTTCCTGAACCAGACAGTGTCTTCAGCATGGAGTGAAACAGTGTGATCTGCACTTAATCTGAATCCAAACTCTCAAGTGTTACCAAGCCATGAATTATTAACCTGTATTCAAAATAGATCCGACGCAAGTTCTCATGCTAGATTGCAGTTTGATGAACTTCCCTGTCTCTCTTTTCATCCAGCAGCACTCTGCCTGTCAGTTACTTTGTTTGCTTGTTCAACTTGGGGGAAAATAAAACATTGAAATATGTTGGTAAATATCATGCAGTAGCAAATACAGTTTTTGAAACAACCATTTTACTAAAACAGCACAGAAAATGGATGTCAAACGTACTATGTTTTCATTGAGCTCTTGTCAATTCACATTCATAAGGATGTAAGAAACACATTTCATCTTACTTCAATTTTCCGTAAAGATTGTGCTTTTTACAGCTTTTCATCCCAGCTTCTCTCCATCTCCCATTATTAGCTGCAAAGTTCACAGATGTCCTTAACAGTGTGCGGAGAGGGTCAGGACCCTTTCCTGAACACGAGGGGCTCCCGACTCCTGCTGCACAGCCTCCGCTGCCTTCTCTCACTTCCTCCTCTATGCCCAGTAAGTAAGTGTGTGATGAAAGACCATTGAGCATGTGGTGTGCATGCTGGGAGCATGCAAGTCCTGGACACACATGTCGAGCTTTATGCAGATATTTGAATAAAAAGACATGTCGAGCTTTGTGCAGATAATTGAGTAAAGAGACATGCCAAGCTTTGTGCAGATAACTGAGCAAAAAGACATGTTGAGCTTTGCGCAGGTATTGGAGCAGAACGACTTGATGACCCATAAAGAGTACAGTTTTAAGTTACTGCATGGCCAGTGGGGCAAAAGCTGTTTTCCTCACTGGGAAATAAATTTCGGAACTGAAATGCCATGGCGCTATCACTGATGTGATGTTGTCCCATTAACACGCAGAATTTGGCACTGACTAATTCCATATCAGTGGATGTGATACAAACCTGTTCTGACGCCACTATCATTTTGCAACCAAACCACAAACAACAGTTTGCATTCCTGTCAGTACTCCCTGCTGTGCCTCAGTTTACAGAGCAACTTTGCCATTGAAAGCTACATAAGATATATGGTTAACAAGCTCATTTTGAAAATAAAACCGAACACTGGCTCAGTGACTCTTGACTTTACTGTCAAAGTAACATGCTAGACCTTCTTTAAGCCCACAATGCTATCAATTAATTTGATCAAAAATTTGGAAACTTAGACTTGAGGAATAATTGTACCCCGATGCTGTAGAAAATTCAATTGCAACTTGTTCGGAATTATATGGAGTAATTATATCTTGTTAGACATTCTCAGTTACTGGCCTTGTTAGCCAACCACTTGCATACTTTGGAAGTTAGGTCAAACACAGCAGTGCATTTCCTATCACGGCTGTGCTTGAAAATCTAAAGTCACAGTCCAGCAACACCTTGATCTGAAATGTGCACACTTGCTTTCAGATCCCTCCCTGAAGTCTTGAATGTTGGTTCTCAGGTGCAGATTGATCAAAACACAAGACTGATGAATAATTTACTGATGCAGTCAGTTGTACAATGAACCCCTTAATAGCTCAAAGAAAGTTCAGATTTTAAAACTTCAGCCAAGCATTACGGAACCATCTAAAGTGAAAACTTGTGGAAACTGAAAGTAGATATGGTTAAATTTTTTACAAGTCTTGGAGCTTGCTCAGCAATGCAACCTGTGTAGCAAAGAATAGCACACCATGCTTTCACGTCTGCCAACTATTTTACAGCCTTGTATATTATTACATCATATCTTCACCTTCCATCCTCAGCTGCGAAATTCACAGATGTTTTCAAGTGTGTGCCGCGACAGTTTGCACCTTTTGCTGAATCTGAGGGTGGCCAGTCTGTTCAGGTACCACCTCTCACTCCCTACATCTCTATCCCTTGTAAGTAGCAAGCAGTGCTTCCTGACTGAGATTCTGCCTTCTTTACAAGGCTGAATGAATGCAATGCACTTTTCAGCATGTGGAAGGTGTGTGTCTTGCAAATTTAAAATGCAGAAAAGCTGACGGTGATATAAAACTGATGCTGGATATTAATTAAGGACATTAGTCTGTAATTAAGCTTCACTTGTAACTTGATTGTCAGATATTTCCAGACGACAATGAGTGTACAGTCCTTAAGGACGATGCAAGCAGTTTCAATACTGAGTTCAACTTCAGCTTTTAAACATAATGTGAGCCCAGTGCCAAGATAGAAACAGAAGGGTCTAATAGTACATTAAATTGACCAGGTACAAAACACTGCTTCTTGAAAAATGCTTGATATATTTTCATTCTGAGATGATTAAGTCAGTAATATTTGAATGTAATAACTGCATTGCTATTTCCTGCCAATAACAACTGGTCAGTAATAAATCCTGGTCCCTCGCTCTTGAATTAAATTTTCTGTCTGCTTTGAATGATCCGAGTTGAGAAGATTTCTAACAAATGAAAAATAGCTTCGTGCACAAATGTTTATGTTTCTATTCTCAACAAGGTGATTCGAAGCTTCAAGTTGCTGCTCCCAAACTCTTTGGCACTGTGATTCTGATGTATTTGTTGAGTGCGCCATGAGTTTGTGTGTTGAAATTCAGACACATTTGAATGCGTGCATAGATGTGGAAACCACACATTTTAAATTCAGAATTCTGTTATTTTTAAACTAAAGGTTATCTACTTGTAAAACTTGGAATCTGTTTTCCTACAGGCAGCATCACCAGTTCTTATAATCCAAAATCTTTGTGAGAAACTGATGAACTTGAATTCATAAGATTTCTTATTTTTGGGCTAAATTTGACATAAATTCATGACTAAACATTCTGTCTCTACTTGCAAAGTCATCCTGGGTCAGAGAGTCAGTGAAGGCAGCAGGTAACCTTCTGCCAGACCTCTGCCTCTGTGGGCCAGCCACAAACAGACGCAGGGGAATGGACTTAGAACAGACTGCCCAAGTCTACTCTTGTCTCATTATCTAATCTGCACCAGTGTACGTGAACACAAGTGACTGAACAAACATTGCAGTTGAATTTCAACCTGCTGTCTGTATGTCAGTTTTCATTCTTCCAACTGGGTCTTGCTTCAATTAAGCAGACTTAAGACATTTGTTTCATTTTGAGACTTTCCATCTTAATATGAGCTAGGAATGTTGAATGAGAAAACGCTGTGACTGAAGACGTACGTGCAAGTTGTTGTGGGGATTTGCCAGTAAGGGAAGCAGCTCATTTGTTCCTGACCACCTGTTCTGTCACAAAACCCTTTGAATGTTTTCTTCCTAAAAATGAGTCATATTCTTTGAATATCCATCTAGTAATTGTGCATGTGTAAGTTTGAGCTGTTAGGATCAATGTCAAGAACATGCGACTTGACACTGCTATCCAAAGTCGTAATCAACATTCATAAAGGAGCTTATCCACATAGGCAGAAATTATCAAGGGCCTGACTCTTCCCTGTTCATGTAAAAAGGATGGTGGGATATTTTATCCTCAAGATTGATTGTTCCATTGTTGCTGGGGGGTCAGATTTTCCTTTACGCCTCTTGACTTATCATTTGATTGATCAGCTTCCCCAGTGACTATGACAGGACTGAATGGCACTGTGGATAGCAGCACATAGTCCACTGAAACACAGTTGCTGGACTTAAACAAGCCACGTCATAGCAAATTTGTTAGCTCCCGTGCTTCACATTCAGGCAGAATTCAGAACGTGCCCCCAGATCTGCTGTTCGCTTCATTGAATAGTAATTCTTTCCATGTTGTGCAGCTTTTAAAACTCATTCATCCTGATCTGCAAGAATGTTCAGATAATGCATGTAAGTTTCGTTTGTCTTCTTTTTTCTCCTAAAATATACAACATAGCAATGCTTCAGTAGTATCCTCATAACTGATTTACTTCACACCCTTACTGTTGGACTCATTGGAATTCATGAAATAGGACTGATGAATCTAATACTTGTCTGACTCTTCAAAGATAGAGCTCGACATTTTAAAGTTAGTAATTCTACAGAAAGCTCATTGTCAGGTGTATATATTTTGAAGACGTTAGGATACCCAACATGTTGTTGACTGGATGTGTGATCACGCTTGCAGCCTGGAGAACATTATGAATTTAACAACTTATTCCAGCTAGTACTATTTCTGAAAGCAAACACTGGTGCCTGTGATCACAGTGCTTATTATGTCATTGCAATTGAAATGAGAACTCCAACTAATTCCCAAGGAATATCTACTATTTTTTAAAATTAATAAATAATCAATTAAAGAACAATAACAGTTCGAGTATTTTAAGATTGTAAAAGCTGTGCAAGTTTTTCCTCAGTGAGGATTTTAACATGACATGAATAACGCACAATCTCTGCACTTGATTGTCTAACTGAAATGTGCAGCCCGTTTTAATACATCTAATCACTGCAACCATTGTTACTTGCCTTCTGTGTAAATAAAACTTCAATCACATGCTTGTGAGATGCTGAATTCTGTCTCAGCCACTGGCCCAGTGTCCTGTCAATTCTTCATTCAGCATCATCAGTGCAACTGCTGACTTCTGCTTTGAGTTCTTTCAGTTTGCTGTCATTGGCTGACCTATTTCACATTTCACGAAAAAGAATGCTTAGTTTTCAGCGTAACTGTATTTTTAACTGACCCAGAAGGATCATTTGGTGCGACATAAGATCATTCTCTGAATTAGACTGTAATCCATGTGCATTAGCATGACAGTAGTATTTTTTTGGCCAATT
This sequence comes from Ginglymostoma cirratum, assembly GCA_024137785.1. Classification (NCBI taxonomy): domain Eukaryota; kingdom Metazoa; phylum Chordata; class Chondrichthyes; order Orectolobiformes; family Ginglymostomatidae; genus Ginglymostoma; species Ginglymostoma cirratum. Next base: position 9,908,369 of record JAHRHZ010000003.1, read on the forward strand.
TAATCTTGACTAATCCTGAAAGCCATATTCTCTCTTGTTTAACTTTAGTGATTGCAACAATAATACGAATGTTCCTTTTGTAAAATAAATAGTAGTTTGGGGACTTTGATTGTGCACACTGCTGCTAAGTACGAAAACTGTAGAAATAGCTTCCTGTCCACAATTCTGCACCCAGCAAATACCTAGTTGTGGAGCAAAGCAGGGTGGAGAAATATTAAGAACTCTTAATCTGGGAACCTCTGACAAGCTTGAACAGAGCTCCCGACAGAATGAGAGACCATTGTCAGCAGTTCATCCTTTTATAGGTTGCAAAATAGTGCTTCTCATCAAGGCTGCAAAGAGGGAAAATAGATCGATTGCATTCCAAAGTCCAGAAGATCCAGTGTCAATTAAATTAGTTTGCTTGTGCTTTGTATTACACCATGCAAGTTCAGATGTGTTCATTGGAACTAAAATTCCAATGGAGTCACATAAGGCAAATAATGTAATACTTCAAAGTTATCTGCAATATATACCTTTGTGAAGTCGGCCGTAAATTTCATCCATTCTGTGAGTTCATTTAATTCACAGCATGATTCCAAGGTACTACATTTTAGTATCCCTCAATCAGCATCACAAACATTTTGGTCATTATTTCATTGCCATTTGCAAAAGTCTACAGTGTACAAATCAGCTGCTTAGTTTTCTTCAAGTGCAAAGCTGCTTGAACCTCAAAAAATATTGCATTTCTTCTAATGCAGTTTAAGCGGTCATGAAAGGCACACAAGAAATGCAAGACTCTTCTCCAGCTATAACTATAGAATCAGAAGAGTGTAAAATGCCAAAACTAAGTTCTGTGTTTTGGAAACCAAATTCTATTCCATTTAAAATGGAAATCATTTATATCCTTTTTGAGAATATGGCTTTAATGCATTTTTTGGATACTTACCTATTCCGTCAATGTTTATCCATTTTTGCTTTTACTCTTGGATATTCCCTGTGTCTCTTTCACGTACGATGTACTTTTTTTCACAAACTCAGTTGCTAAAGGTATGGATCGTGTAAATGTTAAGAGTCAGCCCAATGATTACAAGAGACCCCTCAGCTCACCACCTCCAACTCAATGTAAGTGTTAGAGATATTGGTACCCAACTGTGTCTGAAGAATGGCTTTGCTTTACCATTCAAGTCATTAACATCAATGTAATTTTACTTCAGTATATGAATCTATTTTAATCTATTTTAAAGGAATCTATTTTAACTGGACGCTTAAAATTTATGCATGGAAACTTCTGTTTGCCAAACTTGCTCGTCTTTGTTGAGGATGTAATTAGCAGAATCGGTAGCAGGGAACCAGTAGATGTTGGTGTATTTGGATTTCCAGAAAATTTTAAATAAGGTACCACAGAAAAGATTAGTAAATTGGGAGTCAGTTAATGGATAGAAGAAGGGCAGGTATAAGTGGATCATTCTCAGGTTGTCAGATTGGAATGAGTCAGGTACTGTAAACTATATCAATAATTTGGATATGGGGACCCAATGTCATATTTATAAGTTTGCTCATAACGTAAAACTACGTGGCAAAGTGAGTTCTGAGGAAGATGCAAAGAAACTTCAAAGGTGGACTCATTTAGGCAGGTGAAGGGAGTGAGCATGAACATGGCAGATGGAAAATTATGTGGAAAAGTGTGAACTATTCCAAAAAATAAAAATGCAGAGTTATCTTTAAAATAGTGGACGATTTGGAAGTATTGATATCCTTGTTCATGCATCATTGAAAACTAATTTGCGAGTGAAGCGAGCAATGAGGAAGGCAACAGTTTGTTGTCCTATATAACAAGAGGATGTGAGTACAGGAATAAAGTTACCTTGCTACAGTTGTCAGGTGCCTTGCTGAGTCTTCACCAAGCATATTGTGTATACTTTATCTCCTTACCTAAGGAAGGGTGTATCTGCCATACAAGGAGTGCGGTGGAGCCATTGCTGGATTATCGTGTTATGAAGAGAGACACTAGATCCATGTTTTCTAGAATAAAGAAGAATAAAAGCTGATCTCATCCAAACATAGAAATTTTGACATGGCTCAACAAGGTAGATGCAGCAAGCATGTTTCTGTCACTGCAGGGTTATGCACAAGGGGAAACAGTCTCAAAACAAAAGCTCAGTCATTTCGAACTGAGAAGACGAAGACTTTCATCACTAAGAGGCTGATTGAGTCTTCAGAATTGTCAACTCCAGAAGCTCAGACATTGACTATGTTCAAGGTAAAGATTGATAGATTTCCAGATATGTAAGATGTCAAGGGAAATGGCAGTAATATTAGAAAATAGTGTTGAAGTAGAAGATTGGCCAGGTTTGAGAGGCCAAATAGCCAACTCCTTTTCTGATAAGAAATGATATACTCTGCACGTTAAGGGCTCCAATTTGTACAACTGGAGATTTGCCAATAGATTGCTTAAAAATTTGAATGCCAATTTTGTTCTAAGCTTTTAAACTCACTTTTCCGGTCAAGCTGAATTTGCCTGGCTGGAGGGGGTGTGGAAAGCAGAGAAGCACTGCTGTGCACAGCTCCACTGAAGATCAAATTAATGGAGTTGCTCATGGACCAAAATGTTCTAGTTTCCAAAGCAGAATGGGATTAGGATGGAAAAGATGGAAAGGGAGGGAAAAGGAAGAAAGGATTCTGCAGAGAGTGGTCACAATTAGGTTAAAATTGCCTCACTCATTATCAGTAAAAGGTTGTGGTAGAACTGCAGACTGTTTGCAGCAGAAACATTTATGACTTTAATCCTGGAAAGAAATCCTTTACATCCACACTATTCTTACTGCACAAACGCTGAACACTTTCTGAAAAATAGTTTTTTCAGTTAAATAATTTTCATCTAGCAGTAGCAAAACATTCAAATGCTATGCTTACTTTAGACTGCTTCCCTTAAACAAAATGTTTCCAAGTTTAACAAATTAGGGAGGAACATTTTCAAAGGTGTATACACCATTTAGAAGAGGCCACTTATCAGTGGGACCATGCTAGTTTTCATCATCTACAGTGTTTTTGATTGGTGTGATAGACAACTGGTACTTAAAAACTGACTTTGTGGAGTGGTAACTGCCAAATGCTTCCTCTGTTTAAAAAAAAATCAGGTGGAAAATTCTGGATAAATTCTTAGCTGTTGTCCCAATCATGACTTCTCCCTTGCTGCCAGCAGTGACCATGAATTTTGTTTCTCATTTGTAGCTCAAGATACACATATTCTAGGCATGCCAACAACAAAAGTTAAAGACTGGACTTTTGAACACTCCCAAATCTGTTTGATCTTTTATGCTTAACTGTTATGCTGTTGTCAAACAAATCTATGTCTCTGTCCATATGGTTACATTCCCTGCGATACAATGTCTTCAATTTCCTTTAGTCTCTTATAGCATCACAATTAAATGCCTTCCAAATGCATAAAATGAAAACAGTTCAGATTCACTGCAGGAGAATTACCCAGGACATAATAACGTATTGATGTTTGTTTCTGTTTGAGGAGTCATTACACATTTTGAGTCCCATGAAATTTTTAATCTCACTTCATACAATAGCAGCAGTGTTATTACAAATGTACAACCAGTAAACTTTCCTCACCACCGTGCCTGCAGACAAGATGCACTCATTCTGTTCTCAACGTATCCTTTGAGTGGGTGGTTATTATTTTAATCCTTTGACTGATAAACCCTCCCTTTGCTAAGTTAAGAACTTCCATTTGTAATGAACCAGAGATGACAGCTCGGATATCAGAGCATCTGGAAGTGCATAACATGTCAACTAAATCTGATCTGAGGACAAGTGGATAATAATAGCATGCGTAGGTCACTCAGTTTAAGTAACAGCTCAGTGTCATTAGCTGAAAGATATGGCCAAGCACGTAGAAATGACGAGCAAAGTGGCAGGTATGTCAGTCTGTAAGAACACTTAGCTGAAATGTTTTTCTTTCATATTTACAGAATGGATTTCAGTGTAAGAAAACTGTAAATATATTTCTGAAAGATGCTGAAATAGATTGGAAAATACACTTCGATCTGCCTTCAGATCTCTGTAACTGTTGGCATAAAGTGTTGTTTGCTTGTGTAGTCGTGAAAATGCAGGACTCCGATGATCAGTCAAAGCATCAGTCTTGGATAGGAATGTAGTGTTGCCTTTCATCTGCTGAGATCCCCTGTTGGAAGATCCTGGTTGATGACTTGACAGAGCAAATTTGTGTATTTGACATGAGGAGTACTGAAGTGGGCCAAGGATGGTTTAGTTCCAAGAAGGCTGATCTGATTGGAACAGGCATTGTGATGAGGCACTAATGTTGTGTGCATTGTTCAGTGGATGGCACTTTTTTCTTATAAAAGTCCTTTGATTCTTGTTACAGAAAATAATGAAACCAAAAGTTGTTTTAAATATATCTGTGTGTATTTTCACTTACTTTGTGGTGAATAGTTCATGTTTCCTGATTGCCGCTTTTCTCTATAATTCTTGTTTATTCTCAGTCAAGTTTTTACAATACTGACGAGAAAGTGTGTCACCACAGAACAGTAGTAAAGAAACTTGGTATAGCTATGAACGAGCACCATTCTCATGTGGATTGTGGCAAAATGGCTTCACAAAATGGAGATTTTCTTCATATTTCAGACATTTTTCCAGACCGTTCTTAGCCCATTCCTATGTTTCACCAGCTGTGGATGTTCGGCAAACTCAAAAGCGTTCATATATCTTTCAATGCCATCACAGATCATACTAAATAAAAAGATTGCTGCAAAAGCACAATAGGTCGAACAGAAACAAGAGTGAGAAAGACAGATTAATGTTCGTTGTAGACATGGTCGGAACTGAAAATATCAATTCCTCTGTCAGTGCTTTATAGTTGAATTGTCTGAGACAAGCACGCAAGGTTCTGACTTGTATTTTTGCTTTAATTTCTCCTGAAGAAATATCCTCTTAGTTTGTCGACCTTGCTAGAAGAGTTTATTGAATGGCAACTTGTAATAGTTTCTGTTGCTAACTCCCTGTCCTCTTTTAAAGTCATAGGTACTTGGGTCAATTATAGTAGGCTCACTCACATTTCCCTTTCAGACACCACCAAATTCATTCTGCATAAATCCAGAAACTTTGGCCTTTAGTGTCATGCTGCATTTGCCCAATCAGAGAAGTGCAGATGATCCTGCCATGCTTTCTTAAAGGAAATAACATTTTAAGATGAACCTAATGGATATGATTCGGACACTACTACACAGGCATCTGCCAAGCTTTGGGAATTCGCTGACCTGTTATTTGTTATGCGACAGCATTTCTAAGTTCTTCAAATGTTCAGATTGTTCTGTTGATACCATTTACCTGACGTGCATCAATCGATGTTTCCAGTAGAGGCGTTGTACCTTCTCTAGGCCATGTACTGGGCCCAATTTCTTGTCAATTATAATTGATGCAACTGTACCACGTTTCGTTTCAGATAAGCAATGAGACCTGTAAATGTTCTCTCTATTCTTTTATACTTGATGGCAGGGACATGATGGGGTATGGACATCCACTGGCATGGTTAGCATTTACTGCTCATCCCTCACTGTCTTGAGAAGGCTTGAAGTCTGTGATCTTTGTAGTGTATTTTCTACATGACACTCCCTCGTGTGTGTCTCAGAAAAGAAACTGATCCATCATAAATGAAACCGTTCTCAAATTAACATATTCTCTTTTTGGTCCTCAGTGGAAAGAATGCTCTTTTCTATTTAGACTTGTGCAGAAGAGAAAAATTTCTTGGGTTTCAAAGGATGAGTTGTGATAATGCTTTTAAATGTTTTGCTAAACTTGGTGCACTTGATGGATTTAAAACAAGTAGACTGGAAGGAAGAAAACAGAATTGCATTTCCAGCCAACAAGAAACCACATTTCAAAAGACAGGAATGTATTGTAATCATGGTGTTACTGAATGCCAAGCAGGCCTGGGGGGCTAAGTAGCCAACTTCTGTTCTAATTTGCATGTTCATATGTTAAATAAATCACTTTTATTTATTTTGTTTCTTTGGAAGGAATGGATGTGGAATCATCAGTTAAGTCAATGTCTTACTGCACTAGTATGGATTAAATCAAACACTTGATAAATTTTCAGGATAATGCGAGACAGTTCAGGAAGGAAGACAGCGGATATATCTCTCAAATTTGAAATGAACACCAAATTAACATCTTAAATGGATACCTTCGATTCAGTTACTCTGGGCAACGCTTAGATTGCACCAGCAGACGTAATTCCTGGATTACATGAAATTTCTTGGTGGAGAGAACATACTGAATTTGAATCGAACAGAGAGGAGTTCCAGCAAGAGGTGGGTGGAAGGGGAGATAACTGGTGGAATGTCAGACCAGGGTGTGGGCAGAGGAGGAAGAAAGTGGGAGGAGGAGATGACTTGCCTGTGCCACCGATCAAAACTTTATACTCTTTTGATTCTTGTTGAGACAAATAGGAGGGCTCCACCTGAAGGTAGGAGTTCTCTTCAGGATATCAGAGAAAAATCTTGATTTTTTTTTTTGCAAGTGCGATTGCAAGTAGCTGCTGAGAACATAGAAAATCCTCTCCTTCTCCGTGTGGTGGATGGTGACTTTCAGATCTCCTCTCCTTGTTCGCTGCGTGTTCTGTTCCTTCTGATCTAGCTGCTGTATCACACACTCCACAATCTCGGCTTTATGTTCAAGAATGTCAGGAGAAGATTTCTCATGAATCCATGTCGCCTCCAGTTTCCCAATGAGCTGGGCCGGGTTCATGGTTTGCTTCTCCTCAGTGTCCTCTCCACCCACCACCACCCTCTCCTCTTCGTATTCTTCGGCCATGGCTGATACCCGAGACTTCAACCTGTAACCTTCAATATCTGAACAAGAGATTTCAAGAAATGCCTGCAATTTATGCCTTAAGTTCCATTTGTGTTAACAAGGTTGGATATATCTACCCAACTGATACTACGTTACAATCTTAGGATGAATGCAAAAAATGTTAAACATTGATGTTTTGAGGGCGAGAGAAAAACCACAAATAAACCTGTTACTCCCTTGACCTCTGTGCTGACAATTGTTTTTTATGGGAATACATCAAACTGCATTTAGCATGTGAGAAACGTACTAGTGCCAATGGTTGCCAAGTGCAGGCCCCAGTGACAGATGTAGGTGTAATGGAAAACTATTAGTATCACTCCAAGTTGTTTTCACTGGACCATTTGGTTTCTAGAGTTGGCAAGATATACATTTAGCTTGCAGTCTGCTATGCTTGGGGATGTGGCAGCAGTCAAGCTGGTGTTAAGTGTAAAATCTTTAGTTGTTCAAGAATGACCCGTTGACCATCAAACACGTAGACTCACAGATATGCAGAACTGCTGTGCTCCATCTATGTTCTGTTGTTGAGGATAGTCTAATGAACAATAGTCAAATGAACAAGTGAAGAAGTTCCATTATCCAAATCTCATGCTCATGAAAGGTTCATCTCAGCAGAGCCGCTATGTGACCATGTGCCATTGTGCCTGAACACACATTGCATTCTACTTTGCTGAAAACCAACAATAACTCAAAATTAGGCAGGAAGACAGAAAATGTGTTTGTGAAGTCTGTCACACTGTGATTAATTTGACTGAACTTTGTTTTGTGCCAGTTCACGTAATTTTGACTGTGCTACTGTTTTTGGGCTCGGGCACTTACAACTAATAAACTTACATATCAAAAACAAATTTGCTGGAAAACCTCAGCAGGTCTGGCAGCATCTGTGAAGGAAAAAACAGAGTTAACATTTCAGGGCCGGTGACCCTTCTTCAGAACTGTGTTCTGCAGAAGGGTCACCGGACCTGAAACATCAACTCTGTTTTTTCCTTCACAGATGCTGCCAGACCTGCTGAGCTTTTCCAGCAAATTTGTTTTTGTTCCTGCAGTTCTTTCAGTTTTTATTTAATAAACTTACGCATTGATATACCGCTGTGATGTGAGTTACGTTTTTCAAAGCAACTTTATTACGCTTGTGGCCAAATAAAGTTTTAGTTACTATGATGCCGAAGGGACCTGATTACTTTTTTCCTTGAATAAAATTGAACCAGGATGAAACAACCCAAAATTGATGAGGATTAATGAGCATCATCAATGTCACAGAGCATGGGCTAGAGATCTATTGACATGCAGGTTTGAGAGGGTGCCTAGCTTTATCCCATGAGCGAAGACAAAGATCACACCTATATTCTCATGCTGTCACTCAGACCGGGGAGGCCAAGTGTGCTCTGTCTCCTATGGAGCATTTCAATATGTGAGACACATAGAATTTCATCTGTTTCTGTTGTGACATTTTTAAAATCTTTCTGTCTGTGATTATTGAGCAGTGTCACGGCAGTGTATTCTGTTATCAACATTGTTTAGTATTTCAAAGATCTATTAATAAAATGATTCTGGGCTGAGTTTGGATACTCTAGAAATTTATCAGTGAAGAGCATTTAAGCATGTTGACTTCTGTTAGCCCGACCTTTGGCATGGTGTATAATTTCAGGGAAAATGAGTTTAAATGGTAAATGTTTCCAGTCTTAAGGTAATGCCTGACTATTCAGGGGAAAGGATTGCAAAACTATGAGCAAGTCAAGTGACAAGACTTCATATAGTCTGGGATACTGTCTCTGACTTATTCACATTTTATTTTCTATTGCTTAGTTTTAAAATTCTCAGACCATCATTGGCATTGCATTTTTGTGTTGAAATGCAGTGTGTGACTGTTAAATACAGCAATTTCTGCACATTTTGCATTGTAACCTTATCAAATTAAAAATGCCTCACAGCAACCAACCCAATTTGGGTTTAATGCCAATAGCTGCTATTTCAAGAGGCAGAGGTTTCAGGTGCCCTTCTTAAATAACAACAAAGCAGTTTATAGCTTAAAAGTGCAAGCACTACAAACATTAAGCAATTTCAACTAAAAGTTAGACACAGCCCATGATGCATCTTGTTCATGGATTCTGGGAACGTTGCTTGAAGTATTGTCTGTTGTCTGTTATACGTCTTGTCTTTTGCAAACAAGCAACTAGAAGGACATCACATCTCGGAGAGTCGCAAGTCTTATGTAATTACCGTACTTTCACGAAAACAACCTGCAGGGTATATCTTTTAAAACGTATTCCAGAGGCAATGTGGCTTATATTCGTGGGCGGGTTATATGTGCGACTTTTTTTGCAGATGGCTGGCCAACTTCGGTCTTCCTACAGGTAAGAGGTAAGTCATTGCAAAAGTGGAGATGGCTAACATTTTAAACTGTCTGTGTGAACAAGGGAACTAGCTGTCTTCGCATGTTTATGAATGGGTTTAAATCTTTATGTATGTGGATGAGAGGGTAGTTTTATCAGGTATTGTATAGGGCCATTTTGAGGCGGGATGGATTCATTGTGCGGGATTACACATTTTATTTTGTTCTCAGAAGCACATTATAATAATGGTAATTAGGTTACAGCCCAGGTTTTTTTTCGTGAAATTACGGTAACAATCCAAAATACGAGTTTTAAGTTAATTGTAAAAGTTAGTGTAACCAGCTAATCTAGCACCAATTTTATTTAGCTACGTAAGAAAGTGAATTACTCTAAATGGGAATTGATGCCATTAAGCAGGGGATCAAACTGCTAATTTTTTTGTCCCCAATTGTGATGACATTGGATGGTATCAGATGTCCCATTTTCTTCTTGTTTTTTTTCCAGCTCGCAAGCAAGAAATCATCAAGTTAACCGAGCAGCTGATTGAAGCCATTAACAATGGGGACTTTGAAGCTTATGCGTAAGTGAAAAGATTACCTTTTTCATTCATGAACACTTGGTTACTGTTACCTCCCGAACATCTCTCATCTAGGGATATTGAAGGCAAGTGATATTCAAACCAAACGGGTGACAAGTGCCAGAAATTGAACCATCAACCCTTCACATTCAATGGTATGGCCATCACTGAATCACTCACTGTCAACATCCAGGGAGGTTGCCATTCAATTAAAAACTGAACTGGACTTCCTGTGTGAATACATTGGTGACAACAGCATGTCAGCGACTAGGAATCCTGTCACAAGTAACTCACTCCTGACCCTTCCCCCTCCTCCCACCCCACCAGAGCCTGTCCACTATTGACCAGGCATAAGTGAGAAGTGTAATGCGTGATTGAACAATCCCAGTTGCCCAGTTGAGTGCAGCTCCAAAAGTGCTTAAGAAGCTTGACACTCTCCAGGACAAAGCATCCCACTTAATTGGCTCCACCTCCATCTTCTTTGCTTTTCATTCCCTTCATCACCAATGCCTCACAAAGGCTCCTTCCACAGCACCTTCCAAACCTACAACCTAAATGAGCCAGCAGGACCTAAGCAACAGATGCACGGGAACGGGATCAACTGCAAGTTCCTCTCTAAGCCATGCATCATCCTGACTTGCAACTATATCATTTTTCCCTTTACTATAGCTGGGTCAAAGGCTCGGAATTCCCTTCTTAACAACACGGAGGGCGTACCCATGCTCCAAGGACTGCAGCCAGTATCTCTCCATCACTTCTTGGAGTGCAGTTTGGGATGGGCAACAAGTGCTGGCATTGGTAGTGATGTCCACCTTCCAATAAGTTTTTGGGAAGTTAACATGTTAAAAGTTTCCATGTAAGTCAATGCCTGGATATTTTGAAAATGTGTTCCCATTTTGGATAGATTTCTGAAGTGTAACCTGAACAGTGGTGAGAGAATCCTTGTGAAGGCTTGAACTTGGTAGCCAAAATCTCATTCTAGTTTGTGTACTGATGTGCAGCAAAGGTTGTTGAGCTTTCACGTGGAAAGAAGTAACAAATGCATCCTTATGACTTCTGGGACCTGAGCAACCATTCTAAGCAAAGTTTTCCCTTATACCTTTCTCCTGAACAATTGTATTTAAGACCTCAGTGGGAACAACAGAGCACTTGTGGAATTTATGATCCTCAGTTGTGTTTAGAAATTACATTTCCTGAAAACTTCTATTAATTTTATTAATTATTTTCAGGAAAATATGTGACCCAGGACTGACCTCATTTGAACCTGAAGCTTTGGGTAACCTTGTTGAAGGAATGGACTTCCACAGATTTTACTTTGAGAATTGTAAGCAATTTTTCACATTCACGAATTGGAAAATATAAGTAAAAGCACGCTTGCCTGATGTCTCCAGCAAAGTGCGTCTGAGCTTCAGTTACCCCTGTGGTTTCTTAACCTTTTTCTCAGAATGTTGTGGGACCATGATTCCTACCAATGGCAGTTCCTGTAGTCAGTAGATATTTGGTAGTAAGAGTTATTCCTGCTTTCTTTTCAAAAATCTTCCCTCATTTTCTACCTTTTGATGCCATCCCTAAATATTACAAGTCCTTGGGCAAGTATTTGATGAGAATATTCTGTTGTGCCGTCAATGAATACAATCTCTACATAAGCTGGATGGATTTGCATCACATATCAAAAGTCTGACTGACACCTCATTCAGAGGCAACCTCCCCAGTTAAGATTCCAAACACTAAAACTGTTGATCTGTCACACAAACACAGTCTTCTCCCAAATTCCAAGACAAGGATTGACCCACCACCCTCTCCGCTTCTGTTCAAGCCAGTCTCTGCACATCCTGAACTATAGAGAGGCAACTGGTTCCCTTGCTTGAAGTAATTTCATTTTCAGAGTTGTTGTCAACTTATGTGAAGATAACTCCTGTCTGCCTCTCTAGGATAGGGCTGCATCTCATCAGCACTGTCGCATAGATTAGGAATTCAGTGACCTATTTTAGTCAAATATACTACGTGCCCACACAACATACTTATAGACATACTAAAACAAGACAACTGAATGAGTACTTGCTGGTAACAACTGAAAATAGAGGGGCCTTTTTCTGTTTCTCTGTGTGGAGGATTCCTGTTGATGTGAAGTAAATGAACTTCTCCACAGTAGTTAATAAAATCAACAATTGTTCAACTCTTTCTGTTATGCAGTGTTATCTAAAAACAGCAAACCCATCCACACAACTATTTTGAATCCTCACGTACATCTGATTGGAGACGATGCTGCCTGCATAGCATACATTCGCCTCACCCAGTATATAGACATTCAGGGTAGGCCACGAACAACCCAGTCAGAGGAGACACGGGTCTGGCACCGTCGGGACAGCAAATGGCAGAATGTTCACTTCCACTGCTCAGGTTCTCCAGCAGCACCACTCCAGTGAAGGTATGATTTCAACATTGGAAATGAAGTGATGATCCAATGAGAGAAAGGGCAAAGGAAGTAGTTTGTAATGAGTCAGCGTCAATTCAGCACGTTCTTAATTTTTTTTTTCATGACTTTGTGTATTGAATTTGTGTGAACCACTGAGCCACCATGCCTCTGTTTGAAACTTTGCAAGTACGCCAAACTTTGCATAGTACAGTGAAGTCACAGACCCTCCTGGTGTCCTGGATGATGTGTGCACAAAGTGTCACCAACTGCAGAAACTTGAGCTCTGGATTTCAGAGCTTGACTGGCAGCTGGAGACACTGTGGCACAGCCACAAGACTCACCATTATGTGGATTGCACATTTAGAGAGGTGGTCACACTGTAGCTTAAGGGAAGGGGTGACCACCTGGCAGTCGGAAAGAAACAGGCAGGTAGTGCAGCAATCCCTTGGAGTCTGCTCTCAAACTGGTTTTCCATTTTGGAAGCTGGTGAGGACACTGGTTCCTCAAGTGATTGCAAACAGAGCTAAGCTTTTGGCATCGCAAGCAGCATGTCTGTACAGGAGGTGTGGAAGGAATGGCAATAGTAATAGGGGGTTCATCGGTTAGGAGGAACAGACAGGCATTTCTGTGGCCACAGAATGGCTGCAGGGCATCCTGAAGAGGGAGCATGATAAGTCAGAGGTCATGGCACATGTTGATACCAACGATATAGGTGGAATTAGGAATTCAGAAAGCTAGACAACAGGTTAACAAGCAAAATCTCAAAGGGTGTAATCTCTGGATTACTTAAAGTGCCACATGCGAACAAGTACAGAAATAAAAGAAAAAAGCAGGTGAATGTGTGGCTCAGGAGTTGGTGCAGGAAAAATGGTTTCAAATTCCTGCATTACTGGGACAGTGGTTGAGGTGGGACCTGGACAAGTGGGATGGTTTGTACGTGAATGAGAATGGAACTAACCTCCTTTTGGGAGGGTTTGCTCATGCTTTTGGGAAAAGTTTAAACTAGTTCGATGGGGGAAGGGACATACGGTGATCGTACAGCCAGGGGACAGTGTAGGTTAGGAAAGGAACCAAGACACAGGAAGTTCAGACATGTTGAGTTTGAAGGGAGTAAGGCAAGGTGGGATTGTCTGTAATGCTGGGAGTATTTTAGGTAAGTTATATGAGTTATGGGCACAGATTGACATGAGGAATTGTGAAATTGCTGTCATCACAGATGTAAATTAAGGGAGGGGAAGGACTAGCAACTCAACATTCTGGGATATGTGATCTTCAGGCAGGACACGGGTGGGGGAGGGAGAGATTAAAGAGGTGGTGATGCTGCACTCCTAATTCAGGAATCAGTTAGTGCATTAATGGTGGACATCAGCTTGGAAAGGGCCTTTAACGTGCTGTGCATTAAACAACACAGAAAGAAGACCAGAAAATTTGTTCTTCATTCACATTCTGTTTAGTGTCAGTCTGAAAAGAGGCTGTTGGACATGAACAGGTCACACGTCCAGTTAGCTCTCATTATGCTTTCACCATGTTCTTGCTGTTTAATCAAGCCCCAAGTGAACTTGCTTATCATCCATAAAATTCAAGAATCTGCTTATAATATATTTGAATCTTTCTCTGCAGAACTGAAGAAGTTGGCAGAATTCTGGCCCAAGCAAACATTCAAGCTGAGCCGCGACCTGGTGGCCTCTGAAGACCAGCAGTAACATGCACGTGTCCGCATGCACATTATGCTCCTGGTGGCTGCATAATTGTCACGTTCGTGGAACTATATGGTGTTTCTTTCAACTGTCTCAAGATGTAGACATTAACTTAAAAAAAACAAAAAAAACTTACAAAATCAAAAATGGCTACTGTATATGTACTTTATATAATTCACATTTGATGGCAGTGATTTGTACAATTCATTCAAAACATTTGCCAAAGCATGAAGGGTAAAATTTAATGGTGATCATCCTAATGTTGGAGGGTTAGTGTTCCATTTTATATTTTCTTGTACACTAAAGATGTGTCACTTATTCTTTTGGGAACTTAGGTCTGACATCCTTACACTTGACTCAGTGAAACTGTACATGAGGCCCCATCACAGCCACTGGTACTTCTGGATGGTATTAAGGCAGAAGGCAGTCAATCAAATTAAGGAACCAACACAATGCCAAAAAGGCATCACAAGCAATTTTTAAAATGTGGAAAATATTATTTCTGAAACAGTCTTCTGCCATCAACAAATTGTCACACAAGGTTGCTTCAAGTATATGAACAAACACAGCGACCTGATTTTTCATTTCTTACACTTTATGTATGCTGTATTGGAGGAAGAAAGGTAGCTATGTTCATCGATTTTTCTTCTGTTCCATGTGAAATGTATTGGTTTGATAGAACAACCGTCAAAGAAAAAGTTAATTTAAGAGGTAACAGGTACATCACTTGAAATAGCAGTAATGTGAGAAAATTGACAAGGCTCGGGCGAATACCTCCCTGGTTCTGTTCTTTTGAAAAATGAGTGAGTTAACTATAGAAGTAGCCAGATCTAATTTGGTGTTCTTTACTGTTTTGTTATACTGTGCTACCAACTCTAGGATTTAAAGAAAAACCTGTTGCCATCAGTTAAAATTGTATATGCATTTTTACAAATGCACGTTATATATTTATAGCCGATAATTTTTGTGTTTAACTTGCCATGGGTTCAGATGATGTACTGAGCTTTATTGTTTTCAAATTACAGAGTCTTGAATGCGTGTAGTGATACAATCTGATGTCTGAGATCAGCCTGCCTGGAAGGCCTCTCAGAAGGGCATGATCACTTTGTGGTTTCTTTGTTAAACTTGTGTAGAAAATAGCTTATTAAAATAGCCAAAAAAAAGTTCTTTTGCATGACATAATTAACCCTGTTGGTTTAAAAAAAAGTTGCCCGTAGAGCTCTACATTTCTCTTACCTTCTCCTTTATGAGCTTTGTAACAGCATAAAACCTTTTTTGTCTGCTGTGTGTAATGAAAACCTGGTTTGCATGCACTTGATCAACTGCTTAACAATTTTGTGCAGGGGCTGTGGAAACGCATTGAGAGGACTCCTCTTATCGTGTTTTTATGGATGTTTTAAATTAGACAGCTTAGGGATCTTAAGTGTAATGAGCTGTGTGTGGATTTTTTTTATTTTTTTTTACAAGGGCTGTGGAACCTATGAATTAAACAAATGAGTTTTACCTCATTTAATGCCTCGCGTGGCTTGAAGTGTGGAAGTGCTGATTTTGCTGGAGATATTTTTACGGTTGAAAATGATGGACTATATTTGCTTTTTACACAGCAACTTGCCTGAATATGAAATGTGATTTTTTTTTTTAATTATTCAAGTTCTCTGCAGCTGAAATTCTGTCAGGTCTGGTTTATATGAGGACAAAAAAAACAATATGTTACAGGATGTGGTCTATGTGTTCCTCTTACCATTTAAAATTGTTGATATGTCAGAAATAAACTTGACAATATGAATAGTGTAAACTCATTGTTTTGATCATGCTTTATATTGCAATAGCACTATCTACACATTCAAATTCAGCCTTGTTGCACTGCAGAATAATGTCACTTCTCATCATGGACAAACACAGTAAGAATTCCATGTTCTAATTGGGTAGAAATATTTTTGAGATTGAGCAAAAGCCCTTGGATATTCCATTTCCAAACACATTATTTTGTAGGGACAGACGTTTGGTTCTTCACTTAAATTATACAGTAACACTGGATTTTTAAGCTCATTTAATGGAAGAACGAAGTGGAGGAATAATGGGAAATGGAATATTATGTGAGAAAATGTGTAATTGTCCACATTAAGAAAAACTAAAAAGAAACAGGATTTAAATGATGACAGATTGCAGAGCTTTCAGATACAGTTGGATCGGGCTGTCCAAGGGCACAAATTGCAGAAAGTTAGTATGCAGGCACAATGACAAACTTTACAAGCCAATGAAATATTACTTATTATGGGCTAACAGATCCCAAAGGTAGGGAGATTACATAATGTAGCGATGTGCCATGACGATGGGCAGCTTCTAGCGGGATTCTTTATCAGTATTTACCATGCTAGCAGCCCCTGTCACAGCTCTAGGTCAACATTGAGCAGAAGGATTCCAGTGAATATTTTGCTGGCCATGGAGTGAGACAACTTTGTGACTTTCACGAGATTGGTGAGTTCCTTTCCAATTTTACAGGTCATATTGTTGTGGGTTGGTTCCTTGCTCCCCTCAAAACTGAGAGTTCAGTGAGCTGCTACATCAGAGGTACTGACATCTGGCCTTGTGGACTTCAGCTGATGTAACATCAGTTCCCAGAGCACTGCACTGTCACAACACAAGAATTTTAAAGTCTTCTAGTTTGAACCTGAGGCAAGGTTCCCCAATTTGTTACAATGTGAGACAGGACACCTCAAATCATTAAGCTTCCACAAAAGGAACCATGGATTGGCTCCTTTTGGTTATTCGCCTGTGGCTGATCACAGCCAGCAAATTCTTTTGTAAAGAATCTTTTTCCTTGTGGATGCCTTTCTCCCAGATTCCAATGAACAAATGCTCTAACTGGAGCCAATTCACCAGGCTTTTAAAAAAAAAGTGCTATTAATCACTAAATTGGAGAAGAACCAGTGGTACAACAGACTCAGAACAGAAATGAAAGGTGTATTTAAAAAGATAAAAACAAAACGAAGTCTCTGAATTCTTTTGTCAACATCCTACGATGATGCTGCTGCCATTATTACATGGGACCAGGAGCGAGGCAGTTGAGCATCCAAGATTCTTCAGTTTTGTCCGTTAATCAAAATTCCGTTTGAAATGACTGGCAACATACAGGTGTCACTGTATGCTCCTTTGCAGTGCAGTGGTGTGTAAAGTTTCGATTGTTAAAGCTCGACTGCTCACAGCACTCAGGCCCACGCAGCAGGACAGCCAGGCAGTGACAGAAACACAGACTACTGGTGCAGTCAGCTTCAAACCACGTTTTTGATCTCTTCCCAGCAGGAAGCAACATACCTTGGTTAAATTACTTTGTGCTATCCAGAGTTGTTTTTGGAGGGCAGGAAGATGCAGCCTACTTGCTGTCTCTGCTTGACAAACACCTTGGTTGTTTTGGGGTTACCCTGACTTTTTACTCATGTGATAGTCTTGGCTGCATACAGGACTTTGCCATTCACTGAATTTTCATCTGCCTTTCTTTATGTTGCATTTTTTTAAAAAAACATACATTTTGAAGTAATAAGTAAGAAAATGTCAACACTTTTGGATTCTGATCCATCATTGTAACAAAATTCTTCAGGAAATTTGTTAATCATTTAGCTCAAGCTTTCGAGCCGGAAAGAAGAATGCTGGAGGAGCAGCTATTATTATTGTCTCTCATTTATTAGGTTAATATTGCATCCCATCATTTGCAACGAAGTGATCATGAAGCTGCAGTTTTCCCGATTTGTTGATTGCTTCTTCATTACTGGATGATGGCCTGCTGAGGAAACTAAAGTGATCTGCCCATTTTTTTTTTTAAGAATCTGTAGTTTATCTGAGAGTAGTGTTGACTTGTTAGCACCAAATTTGTGAGAAACAAGTGAACTGGGACCTATAAAACAGATTTTAAAGCATGATAGAAACACGTGAAATTGAACACAAAGACTTACCTAAGGGTCAAAATGAAAAACTTTAAAATGAAGCACTGTGTCCTTTCTTTGTCGTCCAAAGGCAGAGGTTGTTAACAGCAGATCAAATTAAATTGCCAGAGAAACTCAGCAGATCTGGCAGCATCCAGAGCGAGAAAATAGAGCTGCCAATCCAGTGACCCTTTTTCAACACTGGTATCATTTTCTCACCAGTGATGCTGCCAGTCTTGCTGAATACACAAGTGGCATTTTGACTTTAACTTGAACACAGAATTAAAAACTGTAAGCATGTGAAACTATCAGGTGAAGAACTGACATTTACAGTGAATTATTCAAGCTTTGGTGTGAATTCCTGAGATTGTGACACCAGTTTACATTTTCAGTATTTAAGTATTTGCCCAATGTCTTCCTTTTCAGGCATGTGTCTGGTGGCCATGTGGTTAGAGTATTTGGATAGGATCTGAAAGGCACTGGGTTCAAGCCCTAGTCAGGCCCTTCAGTATAGCCTCAGTTAGGAAAGGTTAGCTGAAGTAATTTAGTTGGGGGGAGGGGTTAGTGAACATAGTGCAGAGTAAGATCAAATGCAAATTCAATAACTGCAGGGAGTGCCACCAGATACTGCTGGATTTTGCTTCCAAAAAGTTTTCCCAAAACAAAAAAAAAAAAATCACATTTTGCAGCAATTGTGTGATTTGAACAAGAAACTACTATGGCTTAAGACCCCGATACTACCATTATGCCACCAAAGCTCTCACATTAACAGCCTTTCAGAACTTAAAACTTAACATCTAATTAGCACAGATGTCCCATCAGAAGATGAATTAACATCGAGCCAATCCAATTCCTGAAGTAGACTATGGCCAAATGGATACAACACTGGTGTGTTGGCTCAGAACAGAACACTCCATAGGCTGGTTCAAAGCTTTCATGCTCTTCATAATTTGATCTGATGTACTTTTTTTAAGTCACTAAATTTTTCCAATTGAACTGATCGATTGGTTCAAATTTCAAATCTTGAACATTAAAGAGCTTCAGTAGAATACAGACATTCCTTATCAGCTCAGTTTTCATACATTTCAGAGAATAACATGATTTGGTAAAGTCTGCCTGTCTGATTTGGACGAGAACAGTTGAAAGAAGAGGCGGAGTGAGTAGTTCATCCCCTGGAGCTTGCTCTGCCAATCTGTACAATCATGTTGATTTCCATTTGCCTGCTTGTTTCCCCATAACCTGTTGCTTATTAAAAACTGGTCCATCTCCTCCTCAAATTTATTCACTGTCCCTACCTCCACAGCCATCTTGGGTAGTCAATTCAACAGAAACGTGACCCTTTGAGAGAAGGAATTCTCCTCCTCTGTTTTAAAACTGCTACGCCTTAAACTACAACTATAACTTCCCATTCTAGATTGCTCCACATGAGGAAACATCTGTTCTACGTCTACTTTGTCACACCCCTTTAGCATCATCTCGATTAGACCTCCTTGCATTCTTCTAAACACTGGACAGTATAGGCCTCAATGGGTCAATCTCTCCTCAAATGACAAGCAAATTCAAAGGTGAAATTGTCCACACCATTTTATTTATTTTATGAGCACACTGCCCAATTTAGGATATGTCATGGCTCAATGTGGGATTACATTGCCGCTCATTAGCCCAGTCTAATTTCCTGATGTGTTGTCATCCATTTTCACTGTGCTGTGGCATCGATTCAGACCACGTCAAGACAGCCACTGGAAATCCTGTGAGGGAGTAAAATCAAAACAGTGCAGTTGCTGAAGTTCTGAAATTAAGAACTGAATACACTGGAGAAACTCTGCAGCTCTGGCAGCATCTGTGGAGAAAGCAACAGAGTTACTGATCAGAGTCTAGTCTTACCCTTGTTTGGAACTCATGCTAGGGACAATCAGTTTGGTCTGGTCAAGTTAAAATCTGAAGGTTTTTGTGACAAACATAGTACAAAATAGAAGGATGTCACTTTATATTGAGCTTAAAATTTCATTTATAAGAAGAGCACTGTGTAGCTACAGCAAAATAAATTCCAATTTATGAGTTTAAGATTTTATGAGGAATAAGTTAATGGACTGACTTTGGGTTCAGAGCAATGTTTCCTTTGTGGCATACCAATGGTAAAATAATTATTGCAGGGAAGTTTGGTAATGGCAGTGATACCTCTCAAATGAACAAAGCAGCTCATCTCATCAAAGTGGCTGAAATAAGCAGAGGAGGCTGACGTAAACCAATGAGTAATCACTGTGCAGCAGGAAGAAACTGTTAAGCACAAAAAAGAACAAAGAAGATTACAGTACTGGAACAGCCCTTCAGCCCTCCAAGCCTGCACTGACCTGCTGCCCATCACAACTAAAACACCCTACCCTTCCTTCTAGTCCCATCCTATTCATATATTTATCAAGACACCCTTTAAAAGTCACTATAGTATCTGCTTCCACTACCTCCCCCAGCAGTGAGTTCCAGGCACCCATCACCCTCTGTGCAAACAACATGCCTCGTACATCACCTTTAAACCTTGCCCCTTGCACCTTAAACCCATGGCCCCTGGTAACTGACTCTTCCACCCTGGGAGAAAGCTTCTGACTGTCCAGTCTGTCCATGCCCTTCATAATCTTGTAGACCTCTATCCAGTCGTCCCTCAACCTCTGTCATTCCAATGACAACAACCCAAGTTTCTCTAACCTATCCTCATAGCTAACGCCCACCATACCAGGCAACATCCTGGTAAATCTTTTCTGTACCCTCTCCAAAGCCACCACATGCTTCTGGTAGTGTGGTAACCAGAATTGAACACAATATTCCAAATGCGGCCTAACTAAAGTTCTACAAAGCTGCAACATTACCTGCCAATTTTTAAACTCAATGCCCCAGCCGATGAAGGCCATATGTTAACTACCTTTTCCACCTGCGTTGCCACTTTCAGTGACCTGTGTACCTGTACACCCAGATCCCTCTGCCCTGTTGTATGGCTGAGCCAATGGAAGATACCATGGGATTCCACTCAGCGACAAAGAGCTGATCCTGAGGAAGAACCAAAAAGAAACTGAAAAAGTCTGTACCAAAGTTCTTCCAAAGTCTATTTATTGTTACCTCAACTACCCAACAGTCCCACAAAGCAGAGGTCAACCAAGCAGAAGTAACATGCATATCCACAGACTTCACTAGGAAAGACAGAGGTACCTATCCATGGGACCAGTTCAGCAAACATATGGGAAGCATGTCTACATGGAATATTCAGGAAAGGCAAAGATATACATCTATGGGAAATGCTCAAGAAGGGCATGAAATGCAAATCTAAAGGGGCATTTAGGGATGTCGAGAAGTATATCCACAGGGTAAAATTTTGAATGCTCTAATTTTCAGTCTGTGAATCTAATGAAGAAGTAAATCATGTCCAGATTTGTGCAACATGACAGAGAAGTATGTTTTCGGGCACAACCCCTTAAAGCCACATTTACCATCTGCTTCCAACATCCAGATGAGCAAAAGAGATGGCAGCTCATCATCCAACTGTTCCTCACTGTTCCTGATTTCTCTCTGTACCCTTTGATCCGCTTAATCTGAAGAACTGTATCCAACTCCTTTGGCCTCAAACATTTTCTGTGGCAAGAAATTCATCATTTTCTGGGTGAAGGTACCTCACCTCATCTCAGTTTTAAATGATCATTAGACTGTGACCCCTGGTTCTGGACCACGCACTTATTGGGAACATCCTTCCTGCATTTACCCTGTCAAGTCATGTTCGAATTTTGTAGGTCTCTGAGATCGCTGTTCCTCCTGGCACGGCCAATTTTCTAAACGCCAGTGAACATAATCCTAACCGATCCACTCTCTCTTCAGTATGTGCGTCCTGCCATCCCTGGAATCAATCTGGTAAACTCTGTCACTCTACCCCCACAGCAACAATATCCTTCCTCAGATAAGGAGGCCAAAAGTCTGCACAATACTCCAGATGTGGTCTCACTAAGGACCTGTACCAGCTGGGGTACAAAATTCCAAAGACTATCAACCTTCTGAGAGAAGGAATTCCTTCTATTCTCTATCTGAAGTGAAAAAAGCCCTTAAATCTGTGTGGCAATTCAAGATTCTGTTGAAAGTTTCCTCTCGGCACTTCACCAGTGAAGTCCCCTCAGAATCTGAGGTATTTCAATAAAATCACCTTTCAATGTTCTAAATTCTACTAAACTTCAGCCTAACAACCTCAACATTCCTCATAAGACAAGCTCTTTATCCCAAATCGTTCTCCATACTGCTTCCAATGCAAGTATATCTCTCTTAGAGAGAGCAAAACTCTTCACAATTCTCTGGAATGTGGTGTCTATACAGTTACAGAAAGGTGTCTCTATTTTTAAGCACCAACATCTTTGTTGTGAAGGACATCATTTCATTTGCCTCACGTCCCGGTGGACTTGGAGCTACGCTCTTCCTTCTGACACGCATGCAGGTACAAACTGTTGTCTATCTTTATATTTTTCTCACCTGGGTGCCTTACTCCTAAAGTCCCAACATACCACCGTTTTATCCCCTTTCTACTTGCGGACTTGACAAGCACCATAGAACTGAAACGGCGCAGGAGGAGTCCGGTCTGCCCATCATGTCTAAGATAACAAGCATGGGGCCGGATGAACACAGCAGGTCAAGCAGCATCATAGGAGCAGGAAAACTTGACGTTTCGGGCCTAAACCCTTCATCAGAAATGGGGGAGGGGAAGAGGGTTCTGAAATAAATAGGGAGAGAGGGGGAGGCGGATAGAGGATGGATAGAGGAGAGGATAGGTGGAGAGGAGGCAGACAAGTCGAAGAGGCGGGGATGGAGCCAGTAAAGGTCTGTCCACCATGTCTGTTCTAGTTACCTTCGCCAAATTAGTCGCGCAGACCCTTTTTTTTTTGCTGGGGAGGGGCAGACAAGACTGATGCTCAGCTACTGGCTAGAAGTCCGAAAAGAAAAAGTCAGCGATTGGCCGTTCGGAGGGTGCGCTGCTCCATGGGCCGGCTCAGGAGAGGACGCCGAAAACGCCGCACCCTCCCACCAGCTCCGACATCTTTTGCTCCTCCGTCTCGCCCCGTTACACCGACCACTGCGCCTGCGCAGTTGCTCACGCGCCTGACAATCGCGCGCAGCGACCGTTAAGGAGGTCGCTGAAGTCCTGCTACGTGTCGGGCTTGCTTTATCATTTTTATTTCCCCTAATATATTGACTGCAGATATATATATATATATAGGAACGTTAAAAACGGAGAGGCCGCTAACTGTCTTTCCAATCACGAAGCCCCACCATCCTGTGCGAATGTAACATGGCGGCGCTCGTCTGCCGGAAGCTGTCGGTAAAGTCAAACACACAGTATATTCACAGTTTCTGCTTAGGCGTTTCATCGTTATTCTCGCTGGCCGAGAGCATTCGCGTGTGCTCGGCCCCGCTTCGGACTCCCGGCGGGTTACTTTGGGTCAGAAAGGAATCCAGGGTCTCCCCGAGTACGATTTACCACCTGCATCATGGCGCAAAACCAGGCGGGCGGCTTTTCAGACCGTTGCAGAACAGGAAGTAACTAAGGGATATTCTTCGACTAGGTGAATGGGTAAAACTGTATTAGATGGAGATCCCTGCAAGCAAATGTGAGATTCTGCGTTTTGGACCAAAAGTGGTTAAATCTGGGTCCTTTACACATAATCCCTGCTGTGGATCAATGTCCAGTGACCCCGAAGCAAATTAGCTAGAGTTTACCATAAAGATTTGAGCTGCGAGGTGCATTGGGCATTAAAATTTCCCGACCAGATACAGGAAATAATTAAGGTGACTTATGGTATGCTGGCTTTTGTATGTAGTGGACTGGAGTACAAGCACGCAGAAGTTATGCTGGTTAGACGCTGCTTGCGGCACTTACTAAGAGGTGATCTGATTGAAATCTTTGTACTGTTTGCAGGAAAAGACGGGTAGCTAATGGTAAAATATTTGCACAGTTTGGAGATTCTGGAAGTACAGGCAATACTTGTAAGAATTAAGACCAGACCATTGGGAGAGATGTTAGGAAGCACTTGTACACAACGGATGATAGAGGTTTGGAACTTGGTTCCTCAAGTGGCTTGGATACCAGATCAGTTGTTAACTTTAAATCTGGGATTGGTAACCGAGTTTATCAAAGTTTAAGGAAATGGGCCAAAGACAAGTCTATGGAGTTCAGCCATGATCTCATTGAATGGTTTGAACAGGAGGGAGGGGCTGAATGCCCTACTCCTATTCCTTTTCCTATTCCTATATAAACACAATGGCTGCAAGAATAGGTCTGAGACTTGGAATCATGCACAGACTAACTCAGTGCCCAACCACGCCTCTGCAAAATCTGCAAGGAAGAAATTAAGAGTAGGATCAAATACACCCATTTGCCTCAATAGTTGCAGTTAAGCTGCTAATTTATTTGACATCCTATTCACTCCCTTCATCACCCAGGCACAATAGCAGCAGTGTGTATTACCTTCAAGATACACTGCAACGACTCAAAGAGTACCTTTCAACCCTGCAACCTTACTGGAGCCTGCAAGTTCCCTTCCAAGTCCCACACCCACCTGACTTTGAACTGCTGTCACTGGGTTAAATCCTGCAATGCTCTTACATTTAAAACGGAGAATGTAGTGGCTCTCATTCAACTTGTGATGGACTGCTAGGCATAGGTTATAAACACTGGTCTTGCCAGCAACGCCTGCATCGTGTGAATGAACGTTAATAGTGACCATTTTTCTTGGGAGACTTGACTAGAATTTGTTAAAACTATACACACAAACAGCCAGAGCTTACATGAAACACAAAATGAACATACTGGATCACACTAAAAGGCAAGATTGGGTAAAAATTCAAATTTTAACACATAGTTTTCCAAGGGCCAAATGGCTTCCTCTTTGTTTTAATATTTACTAATTCAGGACAGACCGTACATCAACATTCCTTATTTCTCTTCCCCCACTCATCTCTTTTTGTCTTTTGCAGCTGAGAAACTTGTTTTACAACTGAAATCTGTACACCACCTTTCCTGACCAACAGACTCCTCAAAGTACTTTACAGCAATGAAGTACTTCTGAAGTGTTATCCCTGTTTTTTAAAAAAACAGGAAAGCCACGTTATATACAACAACCTACTGCAAACAGTAATGTGAGGACAATCTACGTGCTGATATTCTATGTCGGGGTGTTAATTGAGGGATAACAATTGTTCAGTACCACACATGTAACTACGCTTCACTGGAATAGAACAGTGCCATGTGATTTTCACAGCCACCAAAGAGTGCTGACAGGGCGTCAGTTTAACGTGTAATAGTGCTCTGTAAGTGCTACACTGTCTCAGCACTACACTGATATGTTAGCATTCGCTTTTGTGCTCAACTCCTGGAGGGGAACTTGAACCCAAAATCATGTGACTCAGAGAAGGTGATCTACCATTAGTTTGAATACTTGAATAAAAGCAAAATACTACGAACACTGGAAATCTGAAACATCGAAGATGCTGGAGAAACTCAGCAGGTCTAGCAGCATCTTTAGAGAAGGAAACAGAGTTAATGTTTTAAGTCCATTTTGACTATTTTTCCGTTTTGCCAGACCTGCCGAGGTTCTCCAGCATTCTTTGTGTGCATTCTAAGTTTGAACACATTTGACAAGTTCTTATTTAATCTGTGTTCTGAGTTACATAATAATAATAATGAGGACCATAGACAAATCATGAAATCTAACCTTTTTATTCCAAGAGTGAGATGTCTCAAAAGTATGTATTCTTTTGAATATTAGATTTGATCCTCTTGTCACAGATGCCAATGACAAAACGTTGATATTTTCATCACATGGGCTGTTCATACTTCACAATCAGATGATTGTAATGCACCAATATTTTCACTGTATTCCTAGGTCTCTAAGTCTGAAACTGTGATGATAAAACAAAATGTATGTTTCTCCTGTGATCAACACTCACCTTTAATAGCAAGATATTTTGGTGCTGTTGTCCCCAAAATAATTATAAAGGGATCAGTATTAGGTTTCTAAATCCTTACTAAACGAATACTCATTGGCAAGCAAAATGAGAAGATACGGGAGCTGAAGCCTGATTTTCCCCCAACACTGCATGGCTATTGCTTGAGCTCCTTTTGACTTTTTCGCCACCTTACTCCTTGACTGCTGAATTCAAGTGGGGCCTTTCAGGGAGAAAATGCAAACTGGGGGAAACTTCCTGAAACTGCTGTGATTTGTAGCCCTGTGTTACATTTTGATTCTTGTTGACTGTTCGTTTGTGTTTTTATAATTATATGTTCACATTTTATTAACAGCAAAGTCTACAAACTGTGATAGTTGAGGGTGATTCTAATGGTACCAGAGGTTTGAATAGACAATTGGCATAACGTGTGTTTATCTCATTGAAGTTGTGAAGGCAGCTTCCTGCTCTCTTGCCAAAGTGTGAGCAAACTCTGCCCCGGGTCTTGGTCCATCTTTCCTCGTTTGTCTTCCATCTAAATAAAGGCAGCTACCTGATGAGCACAACCACCTGAAGAGAAAAAAAATCTGATGCATTCATTTCCAGTCCAGCCAGACAGTGCTGGGTCTAGTTCTCATTCTGACCAGCTGGACCAATCCTGTACCGTACCATCTGTCCATTTATTTATTTACTGCTGGTCAATCAAGACAGAGATTGATGCTGCCAGATCTGCAGACGTTGTCCATCATTCTGTGTTTGTTTTAGATTTCCAGCATATGCTGTAGTTTGCTTTTTTTTTTAAAAAATCGAAGCTATCAGCCAGCAAAGTGCAATTGTGTATTGCAACTATTAAGAGTTAAGGAACACGAGCTTTCACAAACTTTACTGAAGAGGAAAAGCCTTGATCTAGTTGTGTTTAATTGCACATAATTTTTTTTTCGCAAAAAGACAAGAACTTACTTTGAAGACATTAACACTTGAAAATTCAATTTCAGGTTTTGTCATCTTGGCAATGTGCGATTGCGTGGAGAAGGGCTGTTCACACAACAGGATCATGCTTCAAGGTAGAAGGTTTACATCAGTAATAATCTTAGTAGTGGGTGGATCTGGTGAACTCTGAGCAGGCAGCTGAAAATAATTATCAGGGATTAGACTGAATAATCTGCTGACTTGAAGCAATCTTGATTAATTTATAACTGGTGAAATGTTGAAGATTTACCAAACAAAATTAGGACAGTGGTGGGGCTGGGGTTCGGAGGAGAAACAGAGATAAAATTGACCAGAGGTTGTCAATTTCAGATAGTTCACAGTGGGCTATGATGTGGCTTAGAGCTTGCAAGTGCACGTGTTCCCATGTACCTGCTGCCTGTGTCTTGCCAAGTGCGAGAGATCTTGGGTTTAGAAACTGCCGTTTTTAAGGAGTGTCGGTGACCGACTGTAATGTGTCTAGCCTTAGTGAGGAACATGAAGTAGAGGCTACAGTCAGATCAGCCATACCTTATTGAACAGCACAGCAGGCTCAACAAGCCCATTGACCAAATCCTGCTCTAAATTCCTCTGTTCATCTGATACCACTGTCTCTGCATTGGAGGTGCACCTTCCAAATCTTGCGGATGTGACGCAAATGATCTAACCATATTTTGTGTTCTGATTTTGAGAGGGAGGTATGAAAGGCTGGATTAAAAGATGCTCAGTTTAACAAGGAACAAGCACTAAATGATTCTGCTTTTTCTAGAACCGAGCAGCCCGCATTCGTGTTGGAAAGGGCGATAAACCAGTTACCTACGAGGAGGCACATCCCCCTCACTTTATCGCTCACAGAAAAGGGTGGCTGTCCCAACACACCAGTAAGTGATGCAAAACTTAACTTTCTTTTTTTTTTAGAAACAGTGTCGTGTCTTCAGTATGGCTAGTTAAATATAAAATGCCCCCAAGAATTGGGTACAAGGAGTTGTACAGTTCATCAAAATGTGGATGTCCAGTGAATCTCCATGAGGCTTTAAACTCCCTGTCTGATTACATATAAATTTGAGGCAGAAGTAGGCCATTTGGCCCCTCCAGCTTGTTCTGCCCTTGAATGAAACCATGGTTGGTCTGATCGTGTCCTAAATTCCACATTCAATCCTACTCATTACCTTTGATTCCTTTGTTACCAAACTGTTTCTCTCTGCTGTAACAATTATCAGTGACCCTGCCTTCACCATTCTCTGACTAGAGATTTGCACAGACTCTCAAACTTCAGGCAGAACAAAAATATGTACTTTAATATTCTATGTTTTGCAGCGAACCACTTTAACACAACAACGTGAGATTTTATTAATATCAATTTAAAATTGAACAAGGTTGAAAGGTTTATACTTAAATTTTATGTAATCTGCTTTCGATATTCTGTTTTCAATCTGTGATTCATTACAAAAAAAAAAATCAAAACAACTTTTCACGCAATTGGTTCTTGTCAGACTTGCCTGAGAGTGGGGCTGTTGAGCATAATTTTGTCATGCTTGTGAGATCTGGCATTAGATTTCTGGTGGTTGAGGACTGCCAATGCAATTAGAAAGATGTAAATACCTTTCTCTTGATTCAGGCAATCTGGATGGTGAGGAAGGAGCTGCAGACCGCACAATTGAGGATGTTTTCATCCGCAAGTTTATTTATGGAACCTTTCACGGCTGTCTGGCCAATGAGGTGGTTGTGAAGAGAAGAGCAAACATGATTATCATCTGCGCCATCTTCATTCAAAAATTGCCACCTCAAAAGTTCTATTTCCTGATTGGCTACACAGAGACTCTCCTCTCAAACTTGTACAAATGTCCTGTCAAAATGGAAGTGCAGACAGTGGATAAGAAGATTGTATATAAATACATCTAACTGGAGACACAAAGGAAATAACTGAATAGCACGAGCTTTTGTTATTGACCGAGTATTGTAACCTGGTTTTGTCAATTTGGAAAAAATCTCAGCTGTACTTGGTATTTTGGGTACCAAATGGAAAGTGCTGCAGTCATTTACACGGTGTGTGGATATTTTTTGGTTGACTTTGCCAGTTTTGTCCCTTTGGCCACCTTCTCAGAAATTATACTATGTTGCTGGGTGCAGTTCACATTAGACTCTGTGAACTTTGTCAATGAAATACTAAGGCCACCGATTCCCACGCCATATCTTGTGACAAAAGGCAAAACAGAACTTAGAGGCCAAATCAGTGAATTGCTACACACTGCCCATCACCTCTGACTGCACTTGCTCATCGGACGCACTCTGTCCTGAGCCAAATCAGAGAAACTAGCGGTGGACCTATTTAGATGTGCCATCTTCATCCACTCTTAATTTTTCAGAAATAGTCATGTTGACCTCGGAGTCAGGGAATTAAATGTTGAGAACAATGTCCAACCATGGCTTGTTGTCATGGAATAATGGTGAATGCCAGGAGCCACAGCCCGTTTGTCTTATTCTGTGGACTGAGGTGGGACGGTTAACACTGGCAGCATTTTCCATTTGATAGCACCGAAACATCATGACTAGCCCCAGGCCTATAGTCACACCAGTAAAATCATGTACCAGACTGATCTGACATTCTTAAAATACCTGCATGGATCTCTTCCTGTGAGTAAACAGCTTACTGTCAGATCTTGATACTGCATTCACATGGCTGTAATCCAGATTTAATCATAGTCTGCAAATAGAAGAAAAATGTTACTGAGAACATTTATCAGCCACTATTTTGAAAGGTCAGGCTGATATGCTGCCTGCCTTTGGTGTTCTTCTTCATTACAAGGGTCAACAGCAAATCTGCATTTTATTTTTGGAATGTTTTGAGATTTTCTTCGCTGAGTCTTCACAAGGCAAGTTGAAAATCTGAAGTTAGTGTATTTCCAAGGTTAAGCTAACTTACAAACAGACCAACAAGGTTCTGAGGGCACAAATCAGTCTGAGGAACAGTGGACTAACCCCCAGTCATAGATCAGACCTGGCAGTCAAATTCCACTTTGTTTCTATTCTTTTACAGTAAATCCTGTGTATCTGCAAAATCAATCACGTATATGCTATTTTTTAAATGAGCTCTGCACTTGCAAATTTTATCATTCATGAGGGCTTACCAGGAACAAACCCTCATGGATACGGAGGAATGACTATCCACAGAATGTAGAGTAAATGGCAAGACTCAAGTTCATTTGCATGTTCCTCATCTCCTTCGCTGGTGGTAGCCACTTTCTCGAACAACTGCAGTCTGTCAGGTGGGAGTTCTAGAATTTTAATCTCATAACAGGGAAGGAACAGCAATGTTGTTCTGAGTTACTTGGAGGGGAGCTTGCTGGTGGTTGTTTTTCCAAGTGCCACAAAGACAAAGTGCTGTCAAAGTGTTCCCACAGTAGATCTTGTAAATGGCATACTGCTGTCCTTGTGCATCTGTGATTGAAAGAAGGTCAATGGTAGTGACTGGGTTGTCAATAAGCAGGCTGCCTTGACCTGAATGGTGTCAAATTTCTCAATTTTGTTGGATCACACTCATTTAGCAAAGAGCAAATATTCCATCACAGTTCTTATTGTGCTTTGTTGATGGTGGACAGACTTTGGAATGTGAGCAAATTCGGCACTTACAACAGAATTCCCAGTGTCAGACTGGCTATTGTAACTACTGTATTTATAAGATGGTGGGGGAATTCAGTGATAATGGTGCCATTCAATCTCAAGACGACAAGATTCAACTCAATTCTTGTATGGAGACGGTCATTGCCTGGTTCTTGTGTGGAATGCATATAATTAGCCACATACCAGCCCAAATCTGAATTTTGTCCACGTTGTGCGCAAAGACCGACTCAGCACCTGAGGCGTTACAAATGGAGCTGAACATTGTGAAATCCTCAAACAACAGCCCCACTTCTTGGGATATTCTCAGAGGGAACTTCATTGATAAAGCAGCAAAGGAAAGACATGACCATGAAGAACAAATAACTAGAACTTTGCTGCTGCTACGCCTGGTCAGTGATGGATTCTCACCAAGGCACACTCTTGCCTCACCATCAGACTTGAGCTCTTTTATCTTTGACTGGACCAATGCTGAAATCCTGGAGTGAATCCAAACTAAACAATGTTAAGCAAACAAAAAAAAAAATCACTTGAGAGTACTTTCAATATTTGGCAATTGTTTGACAATCAATAGGTTAGAAAATAATTGGTTTTCTTAGAATTTTACTGTTTTTCCAGACAGGATGCACCTTAGTAATTTTTCACATTTGTTACAGCAGTACTGGAACAGCTTGGCTAGTGAGCACAAGTCTTCAGCATTCTAGCCATAATGTTGTCAGGCCCAAGAACCTTCTCCCTATTCAGTATGATCTGCCATTTTTAATGTCACATGAAGTGATTTGAAGTCTGGCTTCTGTGATGGTGGAAACAGCAGGAGCTGGAATTGTATTATCCGTTCAGCCTTCTGGCTCAAGCTAGTTGCAACCTTTATGAGCATTTACAGTCTCATGCACCAGTCCAATTTTGAGGACGTGAATGCATGCTGTTTAATTGCCTGCATAATACAGGAAATTAAGCAGAACTTCGGAGCTTTGATTTTGTTTGTTGGCTGTGGGACTGCTTCGGTCTTGTCCATTACATGTTTTTCTCCTGCTGGTGGTGGGGTCAAATGACACCATGGCAATTCGTGGAATTTAAAATCCCTTTGTTAATTTGGACTATAAATCTAGTCAGCAATGGTGACCAGGAAACTATACCCGATTGTCTGAAGACCCATCAAGTTCATTAACCTGCCTGAGGGAACCAAATCTGCTAACCTTATTTTGTCTGACCTACATGTGACTCCAGATCCATAACCATGAGGTCAACACAAGTATCCTCTGAAATGGCCTAGCAATCTACTCGATGCAAGGATAGTTAGTTAAAGATGGGCATCAAAAACTATAGAGTCAGCATTCATATTACAGCTGATCACAGAAAAACAGGCTAGTCAGCCCAACAGATCAGCTTGAGAGTCTCATCTCTGCCGCATGCCTTGCGCCCAGGTTCACCTTGAATGGAGCTGTACGATTCAACTCAACCACTGTTTCCTGGTTTCTGGGGCCTGTCAATGTAACAGAAAGCCACATGTATTTCACAGAAAGCAAGCAGCAGCACACACTTGCAAGGTCTGTTTTCTCTGCTGTTCTTCAAAGAACGATCCATTTAATTGGACTTGTAAAACGTATCCGTTTCTATTTTGCATTCCGCCTTTGGAATCCATGGTTGGGTCTTAGTCTCTGAGGCTTCAGAAGAAAAGATAAACCTGATAGTTGTTCGAACCACTCAGACTTCTTGCCCACAGTAAAGGAGGATAGAAAACAAATGAAAATCAGGGAAAAATCTTTCGAATTCTACTTTTGCTACTTCATTGCTGGCACTGTGCCCTCTGATTTTACAAGGGCTGAAATGCTTACAGAGGAGTTGCTGAGCCATCATTAACTTTGCTCATCAATGCTCATCTCCAGCATAAACCATTGATGCTACATGGAAGGTAACGGTGGGCTCTGTCCTTGAACTACTGCAATCTTTCTGGTGATTGTTTTACCACAGTGGCATTAAATACAATACCAACCAGTGAAGTCGTTGGAGAGAGTACTGCAAGATATTACATTGTACATTAGATGCAATGAGCACCAACTAGCCTGGTCATCACCTCCCACCCTTCTTTCTTTATACCACTCTGAGACAGGCCAGCTCAGATTTTTCCAGAATGTTCAATAGGGGGATATAATTCTGGCTGTTTGATGCATCAAAGAATACAGGAAAGATTAGCAAGTTAGTGGATTGGCCATGGTTTAAAAAAAAACTGCCCCTTCATATCCTGTTTTGTGAAGCCTTGGAGGGTCAGCCATGGCAAAAACCCTATGCAGGAATAAGGTAGTGGTGGGGGCTTTGGGTGGGATGCTGTTGCGGGGGTCAGTGCAGACTCCATGGGTCAAATTACTTCTATCTGCACAAAAGGATTCTATGAAAAATTCCTTAGACCATCGAGCAGTTCTTTAACTAATCTCCTCGCGTTTCCACCTCTCTCCTACCAACTCACTTTACCAACTGGTTCCGTCCAGTTTTCTTCTGTTTTTCATTGATACCCTCCACTGTCAAGTCCAAACTATGTATCATTATATCTATTTCAATAACATTCATCTTCATTAGTTTTATTCCATTGTGCTGTCTGCTGGCATCTTCCATTAACTCCTAGGTGAATTAAGTTCAGCTTGTCACAAACTTGGCAGTGTTCAATTTACACTTACCTGTATTGGTTCTCCATCTCCACAATCACCCTCCAGCACATGATTCTGCCCTTAATATTCTTTTCCTCCAGGAACACAATATACTGTGCATCTAACTCTTTCTGCAGCCATTTCAGTCCTACATTTTCGAGATCGCTCCCAAGATTCCTCCAAATTTAATCCGTGTGTAATGCTAAACCTGTCTGGTTTGGCCTCATTACGAAGTACGTTTGGATTTTTGATGAACATAAAAAGCACAGTTTGCTAAACTGAAAATTATGCCTCTATTAAACAAACATAGAAATCAGAACCTCCATTTAAACACTGAGATTGTTTATTGAAATTAATGTCAAGCAAGTCTGTGTATTTTCCCTTTCAGATCAATGGAATGTCATTACAAATCTCCAGAATGAACCTTTTATGAAAGCAAACCATGGCAAAATTCCAACTGTAACCTGAAATAAAATTTTCTTTAAGAAAAGGAGCCATCTCAGTGACTGATCATATACAAAAAGAATTCAAACAATCCTACATTCAAACACATAGAATACAGTCACAGGCTAGATTACAAGCAGTCCAATTGGTGAGGAAAGGGCAATGTCCATGTACATTCAGTAAAGCTCCAAGTTTTCGCACACTGTGCAATTACATGTGGAAATTACAAGGTTTAAGAGCAGCAGTCCTCAAACTCTGAACAGCAACACAACATCTTTGCAACAATACACCCCAAGTGGTTCAATAAGGGAAATTAGTGTTCGTCTGTTCTGTCAGCATTCTGAATCCTGAAGTCCTGTCTTTTTTTTTTATATAAAGCAGGTAGATTTTCTCAAAAAAAAGAAACATGCTCATTTATAACAAGCTGTACAAATGCCATTTTTTAAATAATTTGGAAATACGAAGAGAATCTGTTTTCGATTGCTATGCAACTTCATCCTATTGTACAAGGTATTTGCAAGAAACACCACTACTTGATGAGCTATATTGACTTGTAATTTGTCAACCATTCATGGCGATACAAAAATATACTGCAGCACCATCTACCTATAAATAAAGTTACAAAAACAAATATAACTGAAATGATACTGAACTTTCAAGTAATAATACCTTAAACACTTGGTGTGAAGCCAGGTATAAGGAGAGCGACTGTTTCGTACCAGTGATGATTCTTATGAATCATCGCCCTTGAGTTGGATTTTAACGCGTTTTTTTCTCGCAAATACAACTTTAGCATCCAAAATGCGGAAACTTTTAAGTGCAATATCTTTTCTGAACTTTATAGCTGATGCTTTTAAAAAAGAATCAAAATCCCTGGCTACTTCAGATGTACAAAACTGACAGATTATTTGGACCTCAGTGTCACCATCATTCAATCGCCATGTCGAAGTGATTGATTGATTGAAGAATAAAAGTATAATTCTGCCGGGCAAGTGGCTTTCAGTCATGGCAAGTGGAATTCTGGTGGCACGTGAGTTGAACTTGCTCTACCGTTAGGGCTTCCCTCAGATGCTTCCCCAGAAGTGACTGAAATCTGACCTCACTCAAGGCAACTGAATGCTGAAGAGACGGCAAAGGTACATTACAGACAGTCATATGACGGTTAACAATGCATCTTCAAACAAATACTGGAATTGAAATCTCACATGCCACGTGAGCTTACAACTCCAAGTCTGCAAATGCCATCTGAGCCAATTGCCTGTAGTCTCTGTTCCTGCGGCGTGCCCAGCCTGCCTAACCAGATAAACATCCTGTCAATGTAACTTTACACTCGATAGTGATTTCCTGGTTTTGTTTTGTACGTGTGAACTGTTGTTCAGAACAAAATAGACGATCAGAAAGTGCTTCATTTTATGGCATTTTGTCCATCCACAATACCACCCACCCACCCCACTCCTGAACCCAGTTCTGAGTCTTCAGTTCGATTTCCAAAAGCTGGCAACTGAGCTTTGGGTCCTCGGAAAGTAACACTTAACTGAACATAACGGTGGACACAAGACATTCACCCCCAGGGTTGGTGAGGACCATACAAAATTATCATACAGTCAGTGTCCCTACCAAAAAAATACCTCCATTGGGTCGACTGCAAAGCCTGCTGTGCTGCACTGACTGAAACCAATGACAAGTCAGGCTGAGTTTATAAGTCTCTTATTGAAAGGACACTCTGGACAGTCAATGTCAATCTGCCCCTTTTATCCATGTCATAACTCGCTTCTCTTGGAAGGACACAATACATGCCATCCTTTTCCCAGAATTGCAATGAGTCAAGCACAGGCAAGTCATTATCATCCCTTCTGTTATTAGTTTCTAGAATATTCATCACTTCAGCTTGCTCAAACCTGACCTGCCCAATCTTAAGAGTACTTCAGTTTCCTATGTGCAACCTCAGAAAGACATCAGATGTCTCAATTCATGATTTCCCTCAATCCCTTCCAGACTGATTTAATCCTGTCATTTCCTGTCAAACACACACTCACTTTTGAACATGACTCATTATAACATTATGCTTGAAACAAGTATTGAAGTAATAATGAACTAAAGCAATGCTGTAAATGTAGAACTGTTCCCATTTCAAACATGGGCTGGATTAGTGAAATTACCCCAAGTTGCTGCCTTTTTCTTTTCAGTTTTTATTTAAAATATTTCTCCTCATTTCACTCAAATTCTAGGCTCAAATCTTAGTACTATACTTTCAACATTTCAGTTCTTATGTTCTCAATTGAAGCAATTCCACCACTCTAACCAAACAAAAACTTGGAAAGGGAATAGGCCAGGACCCAAGGAAGAATAAATGAACTTCCAGGTAAACCATCTCTCTGGAATGGAATATTTTATAGATGGAAATCCTGTTCACATTTCAGCTGTTCACATGATTATTATACAATAAAACAGCAACAATTGACAAAACAGCTGCTCTTCATTCAGCACTATAATCAAGAACAATGCTGAGATATCCTTCTCCATTTGGTGATGCAAAGCAATGGAAATATAACTAACAGAATGGGGAAGGGTCCTGGTAATATTCAAATCAGAAAAACAAAAACAAAAGAATGGCTTCTATTATCCTTCTCAGCTGCAACTAAGGTTTTAATGTAACTACTTCAACTGGTCCAGACCCCTCCATTAGATTCATCTCATCCTTTCAGTTTGTATCTCACTAAGTAATGACCATACAACAATAGTGTTCACAGCACAAATTTCCAACCAGAGGGAATTTTTCAATGATGCTCAAAACACAACGTGTACTCAACATTTTCTGCCTTTTTAGACACTGCTTCTTTTTGGGTCTCTTGTTTTCACAACTATTTTGTTTGCAAAATATGCTGTTGAGTCATGGAACAGCTTATGGACTCAATCATTGTGAGCAATCTCACAGGAATGAAGAAGTACTATGAAGTTGAAAAACTCCCTACCTTGAGAAAAATCATCCTGGGACTTCCTTGCACTCTTTGCTTCTTACTAGCATCTGATGACACATTTACACGGAGTATCCCTGATTTCTATTTCATTAACAGGCAAGGCTATTTCCTATCTCTTCCAAAGGACCCATCTGCAGAAATACTTCACTGTAAAATACAATCAGAAAACTTCCTAGGTTGCATATTCTAGATTCATCACTGTAATATTTTGTGCAATGGTTCCTCATTCTTTCATTCTAAATGCTTGCCATAAGCCACACTCAAGCTTGTCCAATACATGTTTGATGTATTTAAATTTATTAAGAACACATTCTGAAAAGTGTCAGTTTGGCAGCACACCCGATGATGCTACGCATTCTCAATCAGAACAGAAAGCTTCATCAAGCTTGAAAATACTCCTTTTTCCTCTCTACTCCCTCGCCTTCCCTGTATTGGGTAACAACTTGGCAGTTTACAAATGAAGACATCCAGGAGACAGGAATCAGCGTCTGAGTTTCTACATTGGTTTTTGTTTACATCTTAGTGAGAGATAAATCTCTTACCCACTCAATGAGTCACTATGTACCAAACC
Source organism: Ginglymostoma cirratum (assembly GCA_024137785.1). NCBI lineage: Eukaryota > Metazoa > Chordata > Chondrichthyes > Orectolobiformes > Ginglymostomatidae > Ginglymostoma > Ginglymostoma cirratum. Next base: position 9,945,354 of record JAHRHZ010000003.1, read on the forward strand.
AAAAAGAAGTTAGCATCACAGGACATCCAACCTAACCACTGACGTCACAAATGACAACACAACTGAATGTTAAGTCAGGGTGGGTGGGGCAAAGGATTAACCTAACTCATTGGATACGAGCATGTGAGCTGGTGATTAAGGGTTGAAGCCCAATTTTCAAATGATTGTTGGCAGAAAATCAAGTGACCTTTAGCATATCCTTCTCTGGTCTGCAAAATATTTCACCTTAACACTTGCTGCTCAATCGACTGCTGAGCGGAGTAGGCACGGCAGGAGTGGGGATACTTGGCTGAAGGGAAGGTGTGTTTCAGCTCACACATGGCATGGCACTGTTCTGCCACCAGTGAAGTTGGATATCATTGTTTGCAGCTCAGACCACAGCCATGTTCAATCATGAAACCTGGGCTGACATGAAATTATGATACTTTTAAAAAGTGGTTTCAGATGTATCTGCACAATTGCTGAAACAGTACTTTGTAAGAGCAGAGATGGGTGCCCTTGTATGGTTTTTAAACAAATAATAAATCAGTTTAGAAATGATACCTCAAACTGCAGATCAAAGACAAAGAGATGAGAATCACTATGGAACACGAGTTGTCTTGCTGAAATACTGGCACATTGCACAACCACATGAATCATGTAGTGTATTTAATGTTATAATTGCACAATAAAACCAAAATGAGGTGCAGATAATGCATTCTAATCACCCGTTCACTATCCAAAGCTCTGACCATGTGGGAAATGGGTCAAGTTGTCCAATTATGAAACAAAAAGTAAAACAAAACATCCTCAGTCTCTGTGGAGCACTGGTCAATGGGGCTATGGTGACTCTGCTTTTACAGGTCTGAGGAAATCCATTCCTCTTTCCAGGACTCCACCTTTAAGGAAGGCCACCCTAGAAGACACACAGCTATATTTTCTTAATTCTTCCCATAGACGTGGCTAGGTGATAGATTATTCACACTCTCCTCAATAAGACCAAAATGTCTGGCCAGAGTGCTAAGTGATTTATCAAACATGGCAAAGTGAGAGCAGTGTCCACATGGAACCCATTAAAACAACTTCCTGAGGACAAGACATGTTCACGTGTTCTTTCTAATGGTGTTGACCTAAAAGCGAACATCTGAAAGCCTTCCAACTGTTCTCAGGTACTGCCCCAGACTGAGCAGAAGAGATAGAGAGCTGAAAGACCAAATTGACATAGTTTCCTGTGAAATTCTGCTGTGAGAGCAGAAACAAACAATGGAAGGAGAAATGCAAAGTTGTGAAATCTGGAAGAGCCTAATACATCACAAGAATAAAAACTGGCTCAGGATAAAAAAAAAAAGGCAATAACTGAGAGAAAATCATTTGAATAACCAGCTTCTGACAGTTCCTTCCATCAAACTGTTTATGTCAAGTGGAAATCTCCCATTGTTCATCATGAAAACCCTACTGAAATTGTAACTGAGACAGAGACAAACCACCATCTCTAAAAGCAAGATGGGCCACCTAGCAGAACAGACTATGGCCATTTTATCAATATGGCAGTCCCCACTTGGAATTGGGGACAACAGTGCACTGAAATTGAGGGTTCCTTGCAAGTATGATGGAAGAGGCGGCTAGGATACTTCACCATTTTGGGAAGGGGAGCCAGAGCAAGATACCTCCTTTTCCTTTCTCTATCTCCTGTCAGCTACAACATTGGTATTATCCACTCATGTTCGTGCACAAAGCCAACACTGAAGTTGGGAGATGGAAATCAAATATTTTGGCTGGAAGATGCACAAGTAGAATTGCCTGTCTGTCCTGTAGGTTCAATATCCTGTCCACATTGGCCAACAGACTATCACAATGAAGTTTGTGTATCTAACTTCCATTTTGCTCATTTTCAAGGCAACACTACAGCTCACAATTAAGGAGGAAGTCTCCTCTTGTAGGCAGTAGCCAATGCTCACAGCTCAGCAATGCTCCATTCGCCAATGGAGACAAACCTCAAGTGGGAAAGCAAAGGAAAGTTAAAGATAAAATCCAGTCCATGCAACGGAGGAAACTTGGCAGTTTTACCGAGACAGTTTTTCAACAGATACCCTGAATTTGCAACACATAGACAGGTCATGGATGAGGAGGTTTCTCTGCCATTAAATACAATGTGTCAATAACGCTGAAAAACAAATATCACAAGTTTATTCTACCCAAGTTCTAGTATCAGAACGTGATAATTAAGATTATTTAAACATACAGACATATTTTAATATTTATTATATACAAGAGTACTATAGCATAGAATCATAGGTTCACAGGGAAGGCTATGATAAATCTGGAGGGGTTTTTATGAACTAAATAGCAAGAAACCTCTTGCATCAGTTTCAGGGTGGAGGGGTGAACAGGCATCAGTAATCCCAGGACACAGTTAATATAATTTGTAAAGAAAACCAGACGGAAGATGGGGAGAACTCATGTGTACAATGAGTTATGCTCAGACACAGACTGCCTGAAATGATGGCGAAGGCCAATTTCACAGGGAGAAAATCTTGGTGGCTCTTATAGAGCTGGCATGCTTGTGATGGGCAGAACAGTTTCCTTCTGAGCTGTGTATAATTCTATGGTTCTAGGAGTACTTTCACTCAGAAAGAGCTTTTTAGTTTGTCCATAAAACACTCTGTTAAGAGCAAAGATGACACTTATAAGTTTCAGTTTTTTTAAAAAAAACATGTTTTTTCGGTCATAATTTTTGCTTTTTACATATAAATGTATAAAAATAATAAAATCACATCATCGTAGCCATAATGGTAGTGCTGATAATGGAAAATCTCAACTCCAAAAAGACAGAACTCAAATTATAATACTCACTTATACATATGGGAAAAAAATAGCACTGTAAATACTAATAAAAATTAGAAGTAAATTGCGGGAGCTAGGTTCCACACTTCCATGTTAGACAATGTCTTAAGCCACAAGGGACAAAGCTCGGGTTAATGTGCATTATCTGAGCCTCAAATAAAACACAACACTACCAGCAACTGTTAGACTTCAAATCTACATTCGATACTGGAGCTCAAACCCCTTCGTGTTCTCTTCCTTGCCCTGTCAAATGTTGGGGCTCAATAAGTGTTGATTTGGCAGTTTTATGACTGCTTCTAACATGGGTTTTATTTTAACATTCCCGGTTCTGAGTAGATCCAGGTGGCCCCCTGCAAGACTGTTCAACATTAACAAAGTGCTGTAAATAATCCACTTTCCACCCTAGAAGGGTGTTGGGGAGGGGAGGGTATGCCCAGGGAGTGATTGCTGGGTGTTGAATTTTTCATTTGGATTACCCAATGGAATCGTCCATTGACTGTTTTTTTCCCATCACCCACCAAACCCGCAAATGATCAGTTATCATTTGAACATGATTGAAACAAACCGCACTGTCCTTCGATTTTGATTTTTAGTGGACAAAAGGGCATGTTTTCCTTCTGACAATAACTGGATACAAATACCACTAAACACTAACTATTTAGAGAAACACAAAAAAGTGAGTGCCATTTCCTGTATTTTCGATAATTCTTGAAGAACAGTTGTCACTTTGAGGTGTCCAAAATCAAAATGTAAAAGGAAAAAAACAAATCAAAACAATCTTTTGGTCATCTTTACTTACTCCCTTGGAATCTCTGAGCTTGCCACTCTGCATGATTTACAATCCCCAGAGCCCTTTGAACACAACACTAAAAGTTGCCCTGTTTATTACTGCAAGTCCATGGCATCTCCGTTTGGAAGTCTTCACTCAGTGGTTTCCTCACCGGTGTCCTCAGCTGCTGAATTGTTCTGAAGACTGACGGAGGAAGATGAGTCAAATTCTGTTGGGCAGTTTGGGTCATGTTCAAAGCAGCAGAGCCGGCCATCCAACGCTGAAGCAGTCAAAGCTCCCTTCTGATGCTCCTTGCAGTAGGAGTTTGGGCAGAAGTCGCAGAAGGAGGTTGAGGATTTGCCACACTCATCACAATGGTGCCAAGGGCATTCCCATTTTCCTGGGGATTGAAGGGAAAACATGACTAGTAACTATGAACAACACAAACAGCTCAGTTCATCATTTGCCTTGCACATCAGAAAACCTTGTACCCGCTTCCAACATATTTCCAAAACTTGTGGCCCTCCACACATCCAAAACACCGAGTTGTCTCCGTGATCCTCCACGTCAGCACCAGTTAACAGTTTCTCCACTGCTTTCTCTGATGAAGTGGAGCACCAGTAAACTCAGAAAATTGCAACACCAAAGACTGAGTTTCCAAAATATTTTTTTAAAAAGGAAAAGCACCGAGCCATACTACTGACATTTCTTCTATAATCCCAGCCTAGGCTTGTGTCAATGGACGGAATCTGTTCAGTTCCATGGCACTGATCATTTGTCATTTATATCTCCGCTAATAGGGAGAGACAATTCTGAATTAAGAGATATGGGTACAACATCGTTTGGGCCCCTCTTGTGGCACTGTGGTAGTGTCCCAAGTCCTGGCCCAGAAGGTCCAGATTCAAGTCCCATCTGCTCCAGAGGTGTGACACAGCAACTCTGAAATGGTTGATAAAAAGAGAGTGTTTTGTCAACGTTGTACCATCTTTCTTATCTCCGTTCTTTTTTAAAAGGAATTTTCTTCTTCATTCACAGGATGTGGGCATTATTGCCCATCTCTATGTGCCCAGTTAAGAGTGCCATTGTTCGTTTGCTCGCCCAGTTGGTTGTTCTGTGGTGTGCAGATGTTTCATTACCATTCCAGGTGACATTATCAGTGCGATATCCAAGCGAAGCACTGCTCCGTTCTGAATTTATATGATCCTCTGATGTGGTGGGTCTTGTCACTTCTGGTTCTGTTTTTTTGAGCAACGGTCTGTATACAACCAGGTTACACGAACACCAGCTGGCAGTAAAAAGACACAACCGATATTCATTTGTCTCAATACACACAGACAATGACGGCCATCAGTTCGACTGGGACAAAGTGACTATACTGGGACAAGTGAACAGCAGGCACGCAAGGGAATTTCTGGAGACCTGGTTCTCAGCACGGGACTCTATTAATAAACACATAGTAATAGACCCGTATACAGACTGCTGCTGAAAACCACAGCCCGAAGTGACAAGATCCCATCCAGAGGACCATATAAATTCGGAATGGAGCCGAACACCAATGCTTCGATTAGAGGTCGCACTGATGACGTTGCCTAGAATGGTAACAAAGTGTCTGCACACCGTGAAACAAACGAACAACTGCATCCACAACCCAAGCTACAAATTTTCACCAAGGCAGTTAAGAGTCAAACACATTGCTGTGGGGCTGAGTCTCATGTAGACCAGACCAGGATAGGATTGCTGTTTGCTCCCCATAGTGAACCAAATGGGTTTTTCCAAAAATTGACAATGGTTACACAGTCATCATTAGACTCTGAATTGTGTATTAAATTCAAATCCAAACCAGGTGCCCAGATCATATCCTGGCTATTTCAATTACTAGTCTCACGAGAATACCACTCAGCTATTTGCCTCCTTATAATAAAACAGAAGTGTCAAAACTAATAAAGATTTAATTATTGTATCACTACATTTCTTTTGCCTCCTAGCACCATGCAACCTCTGGCACTTTATTTACCATCATGTCCATAGTTTCCAAATGGAACCAACAGACAGCCAATCTTGGCTTTGCCCTTCACTGAAACCACAGCAGTAGCCATAAGATAATGTACGATTGTTCCTCCACTTCCTCATGGCATTTGCTAATCAAGAAATTTAGAACCTCTCCCCTACCACACTCCCAACATCCCAGCCACATCCACTGAAGTTATCCTGTTGATTTTGAGAAAGTACCAAACCCATGCAACAACCCAAATAAACTCTTTGCCAAAAGATGTTAAGCATGGGTGTCCCAATAGCAACAAGTAGTTGTAAAAAGACTCTCTTTTGGAAATCTTCAAAGTGCCACATTGTGATCTCCATAACCAGCCTTCTGATTGGATCCCCTCAGTGATCAGATCAAAGCCAGTGACTGAAGCAATGTAAAAGTGACACATGCTGTTTTTTTTCCCCCCCACGTTTCAGGTAGTTTCTCAGAAAGTTAGATTGGAAAATTATTCCTGGAGAACTCTGAGGTTCACAACATCACTATTCTGCTAACACACAAAATTGACATGGAAATTGAAGGCTTTAATCAAGCACTGAAGTCTTTCACTCATTCTCCACAGCTTCAAATCATGCAATACATCCTGATGTGACCGGTGGAAGAATAAAATTACAATAGATGGTGGTCAGAACAGCCTTGCTCAAATGGAGATCAACATCCAGGTCAAACCGCCAGGCTGGGTCTCAGAGCTGCAGATGCAAGCAGCACAACAAGAGTTGGACGTCAAAGAAACAACTGTTAAAATTCACACCCAACTTGGTTTGCAGTGTCTTCAAAACAAAGTCACATTTCAATATGCACTCGACCCATAATGTTCTGCAGCTGAAACAACAACATTAATAGTACCTCAAGTCAAATTATTTCAGAGATATATACTGTGCTTACCAAAAGGTGGTTTAGTCAAGTTTAAACATGACAGGTGATACGCTTTGGGGCAATCCTTCTTATCACACATCACAAGCTCGCCTCCATCGCAGCATCGGTAGCAGTAGTCCTCATGTGTTTTTCTGACATCTATTTTGGTTTTACGTTTCTTCATCTTTTTCTTGGCATTTTTTGCCTTTTCTTCATTTGCTGTTGCAGCAGCTGTCTGGTGAATCCAAGAGGCAAAACTTCAGTTTCATAATATCTCTACAGCAAAGGACCAAGCTTTTATTTCAAAAAAAATGTCACCATTGATAAAGTAACTTGCCTGCCTTTCTACTTTCACTTCAGTGCCACGAATGCTTCACAGTTCTTGGTTTGTCTGAGCTAGACTTTTATAAAGTAGCAGTCAAAATTGGAAGACGGTTATCTTCACAGTTTGAGAGGGGATCCAGTAAAATGGAATCAAAGATTGACCAAAATGGAGCCAAGCAATGAATTAATTACCTTTTATGAATGAGATGCTCCAGGTACAGGTTCAATCCAACAAGGGTATAAGGGAAGGGATCCAAAGATCAAGCTCCTTGGATGATAATGGAAATACAGAATATGAGGGATCAAAAAGCTAAGGGGGTTGGAGTCTTGTGAACTGAATTCTTCAAGTGAGAGCCAGGTCATACACCAACTATTAAAAACAGCGGTGAAGTGGAAAATAAAACTTGGAAAGAGAGTGTAACATCTTCAACACCCCACAGTAAATAGTGGCAGACACTGAGGCAGGCTGAAGTCCGATGCTTCGTCACAATGAAAGGTTGAAAAACTTGATGAATAATGTGGTTAGTTTTTATGAAGGAAGTGAATACTGACAAACTGGATTAGACTTAGACTGAATAAGACTCTGTCCCAACAGCTTGAATCCCAGGTTTATAAGTGAAGTGGGTGTAGAGATAGGGGAACGGCTAGCTATGATCTTCCAGTCCTCCCTGGTGAGGCCAGAGATAAGCGAGTCACAACATAACATGCTTATTCAAGACAAAAAAGTATCGGGGCACTTCTTGTAGTGGTATGTCAGTTTAATATCTATGGCAGAATTAGAAATAATCTTTCCTTTATCTTTCTGTTTCCCAAACCAAATAGCACATGTAGCAGAGATAAACATGTAGCAGGCCTATCACATGATTCCAGGCAACCCTGGCTTGCGACATGCCACTCGACATTAAGGGGAGCCTGGTAGTTCAGTTGATACAGCATTGGACTTTTAATCTGATAGTCCAGGGTTCAAATCTCTAGAGCTGGGTGCTGTTTTGGCATCATTTTGTTCTATTCGCTGCACCACAAGCCTCCACCTTCATTTACAATATGTTTGCAGCAATGGCAAGGGCATGGCACGCAAGGGTCCCAAGAAAGCAGCAATTAAGAAGCATATCAAGGGGTAAAACGAGCAACGGAAGGAGAGGTACAGCATCTGCATCTACATCTACATCTACATCTACAAAGTTCTTCAGCAGGTCCACCCAGGCACCAGCATATCCTCCGCAGCCATGAGTGTCATCAACTCATTCAATGGAAATATCTTCAAGTGCATTGCCTCCTGCATCATCCACTACAGCTAGAAGTGGCATGACCATCTCCTCCTGGGCGATCCAGATCACAGGCCATCTGCTGCTGCCCCAGGAGCTGGCCAAACATGCCACCTCCAAGGCAGTCAGCAAGTACATCAGCTGCGAATGAAGCCTCTCACCTGACAATATTTCATGAGCGAGAATAAAATAATACAACAAAGCCTATCTGACCAGGAATCTCTCCCCCTCTTACTGCATGCCATCCACTTGTGTTGTAAGGATTAGCAGATTGATACCAACCATTTGGCCAAGTTCTCAGCATGTAAATAGTCATACTTGGCCATGAAGTCATGGAGTGGAACTCAGACTTTGTTCTTCTGGCTTACAGGTTGGGATGCTACCAATAACAGTATATGATCACCCTTTCAAAATGAGAGTCAGAGGGGGAAAGGAAAAAACCCATCAGCACGCTTTTGCTAAAATCAGACTTAATTAAGCTAAGCCAATGCAGATATTTGCAAGGCAAATCATTTTCAAACAATGTAATTGCTACCTTATTTAAAAAATGTCAAAGGTGGCTGATGAAGCAAAAGCACTGGATCTTGTCTGTGTGGATTTGAAGAAAGCCTTTGACAGAGGAAGGACCACATGACAGGCTGTGGATATATTTAAGGCCGATAGAATAGGGGGTCAGTGAAAGCTTAAATGAAAGTTTCGCTGAAGGACAGAATCCGGTGAAGCTTGGAGAAGAGTTGGCATGGTTCTGGGATGGATATATGGATGATGATGATGATTCAAGGTCAAATTTTTCACGTTTCTCTCTGTCTATATGCTACCTGAACCTACAGAGTATTTCAGCACCTCTGTGTCAAACGGAGAGAGAAGATTATCACAGGTTTTAAAAGGATAGGCTGAGAAAAGCTGCCATGTTTAAGTTTAGACTTCAGGCTTTCATCAAAAGATAGTGGATCAGAGTGTGTGGAAATGCTTTGAACTTGCTGCCTCCCAGGGAGTTGAAGCAGAGATGACAAGTAATTTCCAAAGACAACAGAATGGAACTGAAAGGAAACCAACTTGCAGCACTAAGGGGAGACAGCAGGGGAAGAGGACTGATTGATCTGCTCTACAGAGAGCCAACAAGCCTCGATGGAGCAAATGACATATTCCTGCATCAGATTACCTCCATCACCTCTCTTTATACAGCTTAGCTCTCTTCCACCGATTTGTTGGCTGTTGACAGTTTGTTTCACAGTTATATTGGATGTTCTTGGCCAAGATTGGTGGAGTTAGTGGGAGAGAGGGAGTGTGACGGCATTTCAAATGCTACGCTTGTTTCTAGTATCCTTGCATTGGGAAAGAGCACCCGACACACTTGCCATGGTTCAAGCTCCTGACGATTACATTGTGGCCCGATTCTGGAAAACGTACATTTGTCAGGCCATTATCAGCTCTGATTGCCTTTGCATCAAAAAGCTAGTGGCGTAGTGGTAATCGTACTGGATTAGCAATCCTGAAGCCCAGGTTTCATGTTCTGTGACATGGGATCAAATCCCACTCTAGCATATAGTTACACTTGAATTCAATTCCATCTGGAATTACCACATAGCTGAATGGTGACCATTGTCAATTCTTGTATAAACCACTCTGCCTTCCTTACCTGATCTGGTCTACAAGTGACTCCAGACCCTGAGCCAAGTGGCAGACTCTTAGCTGGCCTGCAATGACCCAGCAAGGTACTCAAATAAATCAAGCCGTGTGGAAGTCTCCCCTGCCAATCCTGTGACGTACTCTTCACTAAGATCTGGCGACTTAGGCCACAAGTGAGATACCTGTTCCACAGACTGGACAAGCAATAGCGTGACATAGTCATTCTCACAAAACTCACACCAGATGGGCAATGTCCCAGGACACAAACAAATAAACCCGAAGAACTGCGGATGCTGGAAATCAGAAAAAAGAAAACAGAAATTACTGGAAAAACTCCACAGGTCTTACAGCACTCATGGAGGGAAAGCAGAGTTTACCTTTTGGGTCCAGAGACCGTTCTTCAAAACTTCTGCTTTCTCTCCACGGATGCTGCCAGACCTGCTAGATTTTTCCACCAATTTCTGTTTCTGTCCCAGGAACAACCATTACCTTTCATCAATACGTCCTGTTCCAGCAGCAGTCAGAGACAGTTTGGAGGGAATCACACAGGCAGTCCTGAACTGAAACTCCAGACCCCCCTGAAATCTCATAGCATAAGGTCAAACATGGGCAAGGAAACTTCCTGCTGATTACAACATATTACCCCACCACTCCTCAATTCATTAATCATTATTCTCTGAGTTCAATGCCACTAGAGGGAAAAACTCCGGGTGGCAAGGGCACAGAATGTATTCTGGGTATGGAACTGGAATGGCCATCACCAAGAGTAGCTTGGCAGCACCACAACTGACCGAGCTCAAGTCTTAAAAGGACATAGCTGCTCGTCTGGGTTTGTGGTTTACAGTAAAGGAATCAACAGGGAAAAATGTACTTAACGGCATTCTCATCTGTCTACGTGATGATTGGCATCTTCCCCATGTGCTCGTCTATGTCAGTTTGAACAGTGACAAACCTTGTTTGTGACAACTGCTCAAACATTATGCAGATCAAGTCCCTTCATAGTGGCGATGCTCTCCATTGTGTTCAGTGGCAATACCACTGTGCAAAATGGAGCACAAATCATACAGAGCAAGCAACTGAAAGAGGGACATCCAGGAGTGCTGGGGGCTGTCATCAACAGCACAACTCTGTTCAAATTTACGTGCTGTGATTTCACAGCACATCACATCCCTTAATCTACTGTTACCATCGAGCCAGGAGATAGACCCTGGTCCAATGATACGTGCAGGAGAGTATGCCAGGAATAACACCAGGTATACCTCAAACGAAGTATTAACCTGGTCAAGCTACAATACAGATCTACTTGCAAGCTAAAGTATGGAAGCGGTGTATAATGGTCAGGGCTAAACAACCCCCAAAGCAACAGCTCAGAGGCCTGCTCTGCCCTCCTGCCACATTTGTGCAGCAATGATGGTCAAATAAACAAAACAGAGGTGACTGTTCCGTAAGTATCATGTTTCTAATGATCTTGAGACCCAGCGTACATGTGTTAAAAGAAAAGGCTGAAATATTGGCACCCATGCACAGCCCGAGGCCAGAAGGGATGATCCATCTCAGCCTCTTTCTGAGGTCCCCAGTATCTCAAGTGCCAGTCTTCAACCAATTTGATTCATTCTGTTTGATATCAAGAAGTGTCTCAAGGCACTAGGATCAGATCTATGCTCTGCAGTCCTGTCACATCTCGTGTTGGTGCCTGACAACTGGTCAACCAACAGGAGATCCAAGTTTCACAAAAATCTCCATCTTCCATGATGGGGAGACCTAGCATATCATTGCAAAAGACAAGGCTGAAGTCTTTAAATCCACCTTCAGCCAAAAGTGCCAAGTGGATGACCCCTCGCACCCTCATCCCCAACATCACAGACACCGGTCTTCAACCCATTTGATTCGCATCAAGTAATATCAAGAAATAGCTGCAGGCACTGAAGACTGAACAGGTTATGGGCCTCGACAGTTCCAGTATTTCTGCTCAAGAGTTTTGCTGCATATTTTGCCAATTCCTATTTCAAGCTGTTTCAGTACAGTTAGAACACTGTGGAATATTGGCCAGGTGTGTCCTCCAAAAAACAGGTGAAATTCAAACCGGACAATTACATCAGTGTACTCGCAATCCAAGTGATGGAAGGGGTCATCATCAAACAGTGCTATCCAGTGGCACTTGCTTTGCAATTACCTATGTGCTATCCTTTAGTTTTGACTCAGCCAAGGTCACACGCTCAAGCTCATTTGTCTTGATACAAACACGGACAATGGAATTAAACTCTACTGGTGAGGTGAGACAGAGGCTGCCCTTGACCTCAAGGAAACAGTCCAATGAGAATGACATCAAGGAGCCCTTGCAAAACTCTTTCAGCTGAAGTCATTCCCAGAACAAGAAAGGATGGCTGTGGTTCTTTCATGTCACTCAGCTCATTCCCAGGATATCTCTGCATAAGATGCTCAGGGTAGTGTCCTGGGACCAGCCATCTTCAGCTGCTCCTTCCATCTTAAGGTCAGAACTGGGGATATATGCTGATGAATGCACAATGTTCAGCACCCATTAATGACTCCTCATATGCTGAAGCTGTCTCTGACCAAACTCTCCAAGACCTGGACAACATCCAGACTTGGGCTGGTAAGTGGCAAATAACATTTGTGTCACACAAGTGCCAGGGAATGACAACCTTCAACACAAGAGAATGTAACACCTGTTCTTTGATATTCCATACGCGACCATCACCAAATCCCTGGTATCAACATGCTGGGTGTTACCATTGACCAGAAACTAAAGTGGAGCGACTGTGCAAATACTGTAGCTGCAACAGCAGTTCAGGGCCGAGGAATTCAGTGAACAACTAATTCATCTCTAGACTTCTCAGTGCCTGTCCACCAAGGCACAATTCAGGAGTGTGATGGAATACTCCTACTGCAGCTCAGGAAGCTCAACGCCATCCAGGACAAAGCAGCCTGTTTAACTGGACCCACATTCACCATCTACCATATAATTCCATTCAAAAGCACCTTCAAAGCTCTTGAGTGTGACCAAACAGAAAGCAAACAGCAGCATGTGTAGATAAATAATGGCACCTACAGATTGCCCTCCAAGCAATGTTCCAGCCTGACTTCAAACGACGTCGTTCCTCTTTCAAGGCTGCTGGGTAAAAATCGTGGAAATCACCTGCTCTCATCACAGCAGCCCTTTTGTTTTTCCTTTATACATTCACAGGATGACTGTGTCGCTGACCAGGCAGCATTTATTGCTCATACCTAATTGCCCAACAGGCAGTTCAGAGTCAACCACATTGCTGTGGGTCTGGAGTCACATGTAGGCCAGACCAGCTAAGGATGGCAGTTTCCTTCCCTAAAGAACATTAGTGAACCAGATGCGTTTTTCCGACAATCGAAAATGGATTCATGGTCATCAACAGATTGTTAATTCCAGATACTCATTGAATTCAAATTCCACCATGTGCCATTGTGGGATTCGAACCCGGGTCCCCAGAACATTATCTGGGTTTCTGGATTAACAGTCCAGTGACAATACCACTCGGCCATCGCCTCCCCTCACCACCATCTTCTTAACATCAACAAGAAAGAAATGCTACCCAAGGCAGCAAGCCCACATTTCATGGACAAATAAAACACAAGTCCTTGTCTCAATTGAGACAGAGTACATGGGAATGGACTAGAGTGTGAGATCCAGATCAGGCAGAGAAGCACCAACACAATAAAGTAGCAACTTCTTCCCAAAATGGAGAAAATAGATTGATGGAGAAAGAGTAAACAATATATTAAAATAAAAACAGTGAACTAAAGTCTACAGTAACAACGGAGTACAAATGGGACAGCTTGAAAACAGTACAGACAACTTACTTGAAGCAAAACACCTGATGGAATAAACAGCAACAAAATGCTAATGCTTCAGCTGATATCTAAGATCGTGCAACCAAAATTCGAAGGAAATTTTGAGTAATTGTACTGATTGCAGTTAAACATGTCAGCCTCAAAAACGGGCAGAACTTAACAGCTGGCAAAATGCACTGCAACTCTTGGGTTAGCTGGGTCTACTGATTGTTGTTGGGTTGTCCTGAGATTGGGAGTTGGGGGAGGGGGAGACAGACAGACAGACAGACAGACAGACAGAGAAAGAAACCCAGGGATACTTCCTGCACCTGTGAAGTGATGATTGGAGGTTGCTTTTTGTGAATCCTCAGGAAGGAGAAGAACATGCTAATAATCAATGTCCAATTTCACTCATCAAAAATCTCTGCTTGACAATGGAGCTGAGGTTAAATGCCACCAACTGACATGCACAAATGCCTTTGGGCAATAAAACATCATGTGTTTGGATAGACTACAACTGAGCAGAAGGTTGGCTATTCCTTGCTTTGCCCTGGCTGTACTTCACTTCCTTGCAGGAGGACAGTAAAGAAACTGTTGTGGAAACAGGGAACCTCACGCACAGAGAAATGGCAAGTTGTCTTGTCGCACATCGGATAGGAATGTTGTTTGCATTCACAAAGTCTAATGAAGAGGTCATCTGCACTCAGGGAAGAAGGCACTTTTCCCAAATTTTTTAAGCTGCAAGTAACAGTGAACTAGACAGTTCGAAAACCACTTTAGACTTGATAAAAGCTGGTGACTGATAGCACATTTGCTTGCCACCAACTGTGAAAGCCAATTGGCTGTTACCTATGCGTAAATAACCCCACTGAATTTTGAGAAGAGAGGGACATGTGTGAAGCAACTGCAACTTTCTTTTGAAATGATAATCCCTACTTTCCTTCATAGCCTGTTTTAGTTTCCAAGTAACTTGCTGCAACAGAATTTATTTCGCACTGACTTTCCTATTCATAGAAACATAACTAATGGGAACAGGATTCAGTCACGCAGCCCTTTGAGCCTGGTCCATCATTCAATACATCTATGGTTGATGATCCAACTCAGTCCCCTGTTCCTGCTTTCACCTCAGTCTGATCTTTTTAGCTCCATCCCAATGCTTAGCTCTTGAAAAAGATCTCACATTACACAAAGATGCCTACAGCAAACACCATGTCACTTACCTTTGGACGCACACCCAGGTACCCGCTGCAGTTGGGAGCTCCACACTTACACACTGTCTTTCCGTTGCCCAAACAATCCAAATTATAGTTGAAGGTTAGTTCAGATCCTAAAAGTAAAACAACTGGGCATTATTTTGACAATTAGTTAGCACTTTGAAGGCAGCAACCTGTTTGGAGGTTTCAAGAGGTCAAATCAAAAACCTATGCTTATAATTGCTGATGATGCTTCAGAACATGACATGTTTTAATAGCCTCACCTACCCGGGTCCTTGATAACTCAGTAACCATCCACAGCAGTTTCCAACATCGTCCTGCAATTGTACGGTTAAACACCAAGTACAAGGCTTACTGGATGTCATGTGGGAAGAACAGATGACATTACTGATGTTGACTTACCTGTCTGTGTTTAAGCAGACAACTTTACTCAACATGAAAACCACCTGCTTCAGTGAAAACAATGATGATGATTGGGCTCTGGTATGCCGGGAAACAACTGTGCAAATACTACTGTTCCTTTCTATTTTACGCCACTTGAATTATTTGCAATCTAATAACGAGAGGGGAAATGACATCATCCAGGATGGTCTGAAACACATGTCACTGCAATTCATTCCCTCATTTCAAGACACAGTAACTTGATGGTTTTCAATATGTATCTGTATGTTCCTAAGTGGAGTTTCCCATCAACTTCATAACTGCTTGCAATAATGCAAAGACCCTGCCTGGCACCCAGTTTTCATGAAGACCCCTTCCCTCCCATGTACTCTCACCTGCTTGAATGTCACAAAGTGCAAAAAGTCCAACACGTGTGTCACCATTCACTGTCCATTTCTGTGTCTCGCAGTTTGGATTGCAACTGTGGTTCATGAAGCGGGAGTAATTACCTTTGGGCCCAGCATCAATGATACGATCCTAGGAAAACATAAATTGAACAATTCCTTTCAGCTTCACTCTTAACTGGCGACAATCACCTTGATTCCCAAAGCCTTTCCTGTTCCGAGCTTACAGCCAAACCCTCATCATGGCCCAAATATCCAATTCATTTGCAAAGGATACAATGCAAGGCATTGACAAATTTACACATGAAAACCTAGCTCTAGGCTGTTCTGATGACGAGTCATCGGACTCGAAACTCTGCTTTCTCCCCACAGACGCTGCCAGATCTACTCAGTTTCTCCACCAATTTCTGTTTTTGTTCTAGGCTCTTCTTCATTTCAGACAATGGACTCTGCAGAGTTTGCATTCAATACTTTTATTTAATTCAGGGCTTCATGCTGTTTGCTAGCGATAGCATTAAGATGGATACCAAAAGGATCAGGTGCTATGTAAGAATTGATCTAAATATTAATGCCTCCAACAAATTGAATGCCATTGATGGAAATATTTGGATATGACAATAACAATGGCTGTCAAGTAAGGTAGTGAGACTGAAATCTCAAACAGCTATGTCTCAAGGACCAAACTGGTGCAATGAGAATTATAACTCAAATGTTTTATCTTGAGGAATCAGCTTTCTTCCAGCATAATGACTTCCAACTTCTCAACAACTGCAGGTATTCAGACATGGACATGGAACTCTGGACAATGAACCCAGGAGAAGTGGACCACAAAAGGTCAAAAGAAAGATGAGTGTGCCATTCAGTTCTTTAAGCCTGATCTACCATTCAATCAGAATATGGCTCATTTCATTGTGGCCTTAACTTCCTAATACCAGACCCCAAAACCCTCAATTCACATCGATCCAAAATCTGTTCAGCTCATTAAAACCTCAAAAAACAGCAGATGCTATCAATCAAAAATAAAAACAGGAATTGCTATCTAAGCTGATCAGGTCTGCGCCTTTCTCAGAACAGTTCTAAGGAAGGGTCACTCAACCTAAAACATGAACTCTCATTCTCTACACAGACGCTGCCAGACATGCTCAGCTTTTCCAGCAATTTCTGTTTTTGTATCTGTTCAACTCCATTTAGGATGTATTCGATGACCCAATCTCAAGTTCTCTCTTGTCAAAGAACTACAAAAAAAGCGAGATGACAACTTGATCATCTCAAAAATTAACTTTGGTGAACATTTTTGGAACTGCTTCCAATGTGATTATCTCTCATCTGTAGTCAGAAGTAAATTGTACACAGAATTCTAAATGTGGTCTCATCAGTGCCCTAGTGCCCTCTACAGTTCTATCAAGGCTTCGCCACTTGTACCCTCCAGCCCTCTGTAACCAAGGCTAGTGCTCCACAACATATACTGCAACATCACAAAGCCAGAGGACCGGAAACACATTTTTGGCCCAAATCTGATGGCAAACCGGGTCGTCTTGTCAGGGTGCAAAATCAGCTTCACTGGCTTCCCAGGTATTTTGCCATTCTGGACTGGCTTGGCTGCTCATCATAAATTCCTGTGTCTATCATTATTCACAGAGCCAGAAGGTCACTCATTAAGATGTACTCAGCTCTTGACCAATAGCATTCCAGCTGACAAGAACTGCTGTGTGCAGAATTCAGTTTGATGCCTCAGTACAGAACAACTACCCTGTCAGAGCTTTGAGAACATAGAAAACCTTAGCCTCAGGTCATCTCTTATGTGGACAGGAAAGATGCCCTGGCGCTATTCAACACAGAAATAAGGCTGAATATTTACAAAGTTTATCCATTCATCCAAATTATCACGGCATTATTATTTGGCAGGTCTTGTCACGTGCAACATTACTCCAACCCAACCCAGTCTCTTTCAGTGGCCACACATCAGAAAATTTTATATTTGCTACAACACAGCCCAGAATGTTCTGAGGTCGTAATCAGCACAATTTGGATGCAACACCTTGTTTTTCTTGCTTGCTTTGCACAACAAATTGTCACATTAACTCCTTTATGAAGCATTCCCACCTCAGAAGCACATGCTTTTTACTGCGTATTCCAATCAGTGGCATGTGCAAATTGTCACAAGTGCAAATTGTCACATTTTGCACTCAATGCCTGTCTGCACGAACCCCATGCCACTGTGTTGCATGCACCCAAGGACCAGTGCTTTTCCAATTCAGCTTTCATCACAACTACCGAAGAAATCATTACACAAGAGAAACCCACTGCCCCTTACCTTGGTTAAGGTCAACAAATAGAAATTGGTAACGTTGCTTTCATGAGCATGTTTTATGCGGTTTCTGCATTCTTCTTCATCAATTAACTCACCAACATATTCAGTCACAAATTGACCCTGCAGGCAAGGATGACAAAAGGAGGACATGTTAAAGATACTTTTAAACAGCAATCTCTCTCTCACTCACATGTCTGTGTCAAATCTTGTGTCTCAAATTCAGCATCCCTGTTAAACTGTATTCGGAAATAGTGCACATTTTATAGAGAGTCTATACTGCTCTAAAAAACAAAACAAACAAAATACTGTAGATGCTGGAAATCTGAAACAAATACGGAATGCTTGACTTTCTCCAGCCATCTCTGTGGTTGTTCCACTCTAATGACACATTCATGCTTGACAAGTTTAAAGAAGGAAAATATAAAGGGAAGCCACCTTTTTGATATCTACTTTAGTGCAGAGGCCCCAGCCACGTCCTTCTGTCCTCACAAGTTCTGTCTCCGGGTAGAGTCGTTTGGTGAAGCACTGGTTCTGGCAGCTTTCTCCAGCTGGACACACAAGGGGATGGCACTCGTACATCAGAATCCGGTTCAGGCATTCAGAGTCCAGTCCACAAGGGTTTTCATCTGTGGGCTTACAGTTGCACCGTGGGATTTCTGACACATCAGCAACATGAATCTGCACTTTGCCAACAGGTTTGTTTGTCTGGTATAGACAGGAGACAATGCTGGATTTCATTCATGCACACACTTCAGCATTTTACATTTTTCTTGTCATTCATAACTGAAGAGGCAAGTTCACCTCTCAGCAGCAGCTGACTGACAACTGCTATTTTATAGTTTAATCGTTTCAATTAATAATACCTGTATTTGTCTTATTTACTCGCTTTTGTGAATCAGTCAAGACTTAATTCACTGTGACAAGTATCAATACCTGACCAAAAAAAGCTAATATGTTCAAGAAAAACATCAAAAAGTATCTTTAAAATAGTATATGTGGTCCGAAGCCTTGCAAATTGAAAGATCTGTTGCACAACCATTGATTTGTTCTTTGGTAATCAAATATTCGTCCAAGCTGCGACGGAACAATAATTCACCAGTATCCTGCTCTTAATTGTTGTCAAAGCTGAAAAGTGACTCAGTGCCATTATTGGAAAAGGTTACAATTGCAGCAGGGCTGTGGAAGCAATTCCACCTTCATTCGTATATTTGAATGGGGTTGCACAGATTTAAATGGCTATACAGTGAAAAATTACTTCAAACACTCATTCTTCAGAAAAATCATGGTGAGCAGTTTTACCTTACCTTAATAAATCTATACGCTGGTGGCTTTCTTTCATTGCGTTCATTTTCGAGTGCTTCCTTACTCTCTTTCAATAACTTTAGCTCATGGAATCTTTTTGCAGCCTCTTCCAGTGCTATGAGTGGCCAAAAAACATTTTTATTTGGAAAGAGTTTCTCCTCCGCATGCTATGCCATACTCTATGTTCAGCTTAACAGACTACTGCTATGGGCAATTCACATACACATCAAGATAGTCGGAGACAGCAAGAACTGCAGATGCTGGAGTCAGACTCACAGTGTCGAGCGGGAGGAACACAGGAGGTCAGGCAGTATCCAAGGAGGAGGAAAATTGATGTTTCAGGTCAGGACCCTTCTTCAGAACTTCTGAAGGGTCCCAACCCAAAATGTCAACTTTGCTACTCCTCTGATGCTGTCTGACCTTCTGTGTTCCACCAGCTCCACACCATGACTCACTTGCATTTCAATCTTTTTCCTGGTACAGAACTAATAAACGGTCGTATTGATTGAATTTTTGCAAAGCCAGTTATTTCGACAACAACAGCATCCAAATTCTCAGCAAAATACAAGCAAAATTCAACGTATTAAAACATGATGCACTTCAGCTCCACTAACCCAAACAGATTTCCAACAGTATTCTTTAGATAAAAACCGAACAGAGAGATCCCGTTCCACCTGAGAATTGACAGGGTCTACGTTCTAATAGTTATGGACTCATTTTGTTACCTTACAGCGAGGAAGTAATACAAAGCAGCTGTCACAAGGAAGTGACAATGCACAATAATCATATTCTTGCTAGACCACAGCGAAATATACATCTGGTTTTATTATGAAAAGGTTACCTTTTTTGAAAATCCCATTAATACCACCAGATCGACTATCGGACACGTTGCCCTTGTCTCCTTCTAAGTAAGGAAAGACTCTGCCCTGATGGACCCAATAGTAATCATTCGATCCAAAGAAACGCACAGGGAATTCTCCTATGTGGTGCTTCATTGCTTGAATGTTAAGTGGCACAGATTTGGGATTACAAACCTCTGCTGGCCACCACCTGAAACAAACAATCATGGTAAGGACAACTGTAAAGAATCATTGGTTATCACCGTATCACAAATGGCCAAGCTGACAGCACCTTGTCTGAGCAAAAATCTTTTATTGAAGTGCACTGACCAACAGAAGTGGCTTCAGAAACATGCAGTCTTCCTATCATGACCTAAAGCTATCGCTGACCCACAGGAGCATAAAGAAAAGAGATAAATTCTGGAAAAAGCCAACATGCTTTGAATCTGTCCATCCCAAGAGGCTAGTTGCACTGTTCTGCTTGGCTGAATTTTCACAGGAGTTATGTTGAAACACTTAATCACAATCTTAGCCTTGTCATCCCCTACACCCTTAAACTATTCCCAGGGTATTCATCATTTGCAAAGATCGCTTCTGATCATCTCTGTTTTCCTCACCACCGACATTCATTTCAAATTCCATCTTCCTTCTGCTTCTGTTTCTGGATTAAACTCTCATTAAAGTTGCTTGCCATTGAAAATTCAATTTCTGAACACTTAGCCCTCCATCTGCCACATATTTTGCTCTTGTTCATTTATTCAGCTATTACTTCACCATCACCTTGCATGACCTTCTCCTAAACAAAACTGGCCAATCACATGTTCAGCTTAGCCCTCAAATTCAAATCGAAGATGACCTGAAAGTATTTCCTAACCAAATGAGACATCCAACATGAATTCTCACTGGACCACATCAAGTCTCAAATGTCACCATCTCCCCTGTCAAACTATACAATACTCCACAATATAGTCTCAACAGACAATCACAACCTGTGGAAAGGTAATGGAGGTTGGTTCAGGGCAGTTGTTGGCATGGTCAGAAAGTTGGAAGATAGCATAAGAATGGAAAATGCTGGCGATAACCAGCACTATTGGTGGCAACTATGAGGAAAAGAACAGCATTAATGGTTCAAGTTCAGGAGATTTCATCAAAAATCACATTGCTAAGTTTTAATGTGCAGTTTTCAGGAACAAAGGGGACATTGGCAACTTGCCAATGGAAGGGAGGTCTGAGGAGAAACAATTGTTTCAGCGTCAGGGAGCCCAGATACTATGAATGAATGAATGATGGGAACTTAGCAGTCCTGGTCATGAGTCATGGCAGTACGAGATGAAACACACCCCCAATAACTATCCTCTCTTCCAATTCTTTTAACCTTCACCTCAACACTGGCCAGGGTGCTTCTGCTTCTCTATGTCTATTGTTGCTGTCTGGAATTTCCTTTCTGAAGTCTTGTTTCCCAGCTCCCTCTCTTTCACAACAGCCAAATCTTCCAACAGCATTTTAATCATTTAGCTTCATCTTTTGACAACATCTGTGACATACTCTGAGACAATACAGTGGCTGTAACATAGCAGTAATTAAGAATATTCTGA
Source organism: Ginglymostoma cirratum (assembly GCA_024137785.1). Taxonomy (NCBI): domain Eukaryota; kingdom Metazoa; phylum Chordata; class Chondrichthyes; order Orectolobiformes; family Ginglymostomatidae; genus Ginglymostoma; species Ginglymostoma cirratum. Next base: position 9,966,928 of record JAHRHZ010000003.1, read on the forward strand.
TCAGTCAGAAACTAAAACCACAGCCTCTCTCTCTCTCTCCACAAAATTATACCTTCCTCTGCTCAACGTAATCACGCAGTGACCCTTCTAAATGCTGGACTGGAGTTGGCTCAAGTCAATCAATGGCAAAAGCTCTCCAAGGCCCCACTGTGTATCCATCACTCCGTTTCCTTCATTTCCAAACACTAAGTCTATCCTCTCACACACATCTGGATTCATAACCACAGATAGCCGGCTATCAAATCTGAAGGGTATGAAATTTGACATGTGTTTATATGACACACTGTTGGGCAAACTGAGAAATGCTCCAATATTAAACATATTGAAGCAATAATCTGGTCTCCATACACAGATGCTATCTGAACCATTGACCACTGCCAAAAACATAAAATTATGTTCTGACGTTTTTTGAACCGAAGGCTCTCGTTTAACCTGAAGACCTGGTTTGAAATGATGCAAGGCAAGAGCATGCAGCTAAATTATCCATGCTACTCGTTCCACAACATTGTGTGGTCTATCAAAGCAGAATCCAATTGAGAGTTCAACCCTGCATTGTCCACACATGGAAATTCATGTCAGCCAAGCATGTATGAGATGTTTGAAATTAAGTTTTTAAATACTTAAATTAGCACCAGTTGCAGCAGGACACCAAGTGATTTTAAATACCAAATATGTGAGACTTTCTATTTAAAGTGGTCTCTTGCTGCTTGCCGATATTCAGAGTTCCATTAAATCATGCACAGCTTTCTTGAGACACAACTGGAATTACAGGCACTGCAACAGGAAAATTATTGAATGAAGATCAGTGATGCTGAAGAGGTGTGGCAATAAATCACCAAGTCTGTCTCAGTGCTGGGAATGTGGTCTGGTTTTGCTCTTTGGTATTTGTGTACATCAACCACATCAGATTTGCAATTCCTAAACATGTCACAAATTTGGTCCCTTTATAGAGGGTCTTCTGGCACATGTTTGAAAACAAAATTGCACAATGGAACACAGATGAGTGAACAGTCCTCTCTTCAGTGCCATCCAGCAAATGCATCGCCACAAATCTCTCAGCAGAGATAGCATATACAGCTCCAAAGCAATTCATCGCAGGACTGGATTTGTGGACTTAGACAAAATTTGTACATGACTTGGCGAAGGAAACTTCATGACCTCAGTTTTCAATTTAAAATGTCCTCAGTCACACAAAAGCAAATTCAAAGACGTTTTTTTCAGCCTAGGATAAACAGAAACATGGTGGATACAAGCAAATTGTACCCAAACTTTTCATTATTTTTCATTATCTAGTTTTGAAGATTTACATTGGACATAAAACATCAACTGTCCTTCTGTCTCCATAGATACTGTCACAAATGGATTTCTCCAGCACTTGCTTCATACTTATTCAGAATACTAGTCATAAGATTTTCATGTTGTTATCTATGACTATATTCTTTATATGTGTTTAGAGATATATCAGAATCACGACCTTTAAACACTTCCAACTCATTACACAAGGGTGAAAGGGTAACGTGTTTCAGTCCCTCACACCGAAGATGCAAAAATGCTGCCTTAATGCACACTATAAAAAATGCACAAAGGAATGAAGCAAAATGGCAATGTGACTAGCTATTTATGCTGTTGCTTTCTTTTTCTTAAATGTCAATAATAAGCCCTCAAAAGAAAGTGGAAGGGGACAATGGGCAGGAACTATTAATAGAAATCACTTCTCAACACTCTCGTGATTTTAGTCTAGCATTATTCATGGCGTATTATAATCACACTTGAGCAAAACTGTTGCCATTACATTCTATTAAATAGCATTTCTGATCCAAAACCTGTAACACTTTTTAAGTCATCTATTATGAAAGGTCATTATCACTTTAAAACAAAATGACTTGCCTGTAGATACCCAGTTTGACCCACACTATTTCCTTGTATCGTGATTTCTTGCCAGCCTTACAGTCATTGCAATACCAGTTCCCTTCTGGCATTTCAATCGTCAGGCATTCAGGATGGAAGGATGCTGGACAGGATTCACAGCACAACAGGCGGCCACCTGAATACACAAGAAAAATTTTTTTTAAACATTTTGCACAAACGCGCTCAACTGCTGCTGCTTTCATTAGTGCTCACCACTTTAAAGTCACACAGACACGGGCATTTCAAGGTCAATTGAGGCAATGCTCAGTGAGGAACATTGATCACTACGGGTCAGCATCATGCAGGTACACAATTCCCTACTGCAGACAGGGATCTTCAACATACCCAGAACAACTGAGCAATGTCCCATTTTAAACTGCAAAGGCCGATTTCCTTTGGAAGACTACAGATTGAACATAAATACAGCTCAGGTGCCTTAGCTTTTTACTTTAAACATTTAATTATGATTTTTAAACTCAAAGTTGTGACTTATTTCATCTGAAGGAACTGAAGGGATTCATTTTTGTTGATTAATATGTAACTGTGTTGCTTCGTGAACCAGACAGTTATAGTAATAGGTACCAGTGCGGGTAGCAATGTCATTTCAGTTTGCACGTTACTCCTCCAACCCAAAAGTCAAGCAACATGATGGAGCATCTGACTGCACTGAAGTTTGGACTGGTGTGCACGAAGCCAATAACACAAAATAATGTCAGCTGCAGCAATGTGTCATGGACATAATGCTCATCACAGGAGAGACGTTGGAGAAAAAAATTAGAGCTGAGAAATACAAAGCCATTTTGCCAGAGCTGAAGAGGGAAGTTGCTCAGTTCACAGTTGTTAACATGAATCTCTGTGCAGATGAATACACCAATCTGCCGAGCAGAAGTAACAGAAGCAATCATCAATGTTGACCAGACAGTGGCAGTGGGTGGTGCCCCAAAGAATAATGAAGTGGATAGCAGCATGATCAGGGTCAGTTTACCCTGAAGGAATGTATATCCTTTCAGAGAAAACCTCACCACTGGAAATATTACTCCAGGTCTGCCATGACCCCCCACGCCACTCGACATATACACTGCATTCAGATCAACGCTGATGAAGATGAATAAAAACGCATGATGCAATGACGGACACAGCAGCTGTGACATAAGGCATGCTCAGGAACTGTTTCATTGCTGGCAACTCCCACACCCTTTTACCTTGAATTACACGCATTAAACATTGGAAGGACTCATCAGCTGGCAGCAAAATGAACAGACACTGGGGGTAAGCAGGGTGGAAATTTATTTTAAGTTGTGGCATGAACTTCATGGCATTGCTTTGGCTATTTCCAATATTTCCTGCACAATATTCAAATCTCTTGCAGTCAACAGTACCGAACAAGACATGGAACATGGAGCAGGCAGCTGATGTGATACTGTCCGTTTCTTACGATCACCCAATGCAAATTTCTACCCCCAGTTCTTGGTACAATCATGTTTTCTTGTTAAAAAGTGGCAGCTGCAAAAAAAAAAGCATTCTCCTCTGATATCCCACAAAATGTAGCTTGCCAGCAAACCCAGTTATCCATCTAACATGTAAAAGCATGGATACAGCATTCTCCAGCTTGCAAAATAGAGAGGTGATGCAGAAACTTGGAATAAAAGCATGAAGCAGGTAAAACAGTTAAACCTTTCACTGGAAGCAGGTTAAGCAGCATCCCGTTCATGCTAAGCAACAGTAGGGCTCAAAATAACTGCAAGGCTCCCTCCCTTAAACAAATTATTTCACCCAGAATTATAAATTGACCAGTCAGATTAAATCAAACACAGAAAGTCCTTTTTTTGCTGCCATGTAATCAAAACAACTTGATTTCTAATTACATGCCTATTCATCAGAAGTGTAAGTGGATTGTTTGGCCTGGTCAAATCAGATATTTGATTCAACCATGACAAATTCCAGACAGTCACAAAGAGGTGAGCCAAAGAGGGCAAAAGGAAACTGGCCAAGTGTGACAATTCCCGATGTGAAAGGCAAATTCCAAATGAAATCATTTTGTCGCAACAAGGACATGATCACATGACTATTTGCTTTAAGAGTTGTAGACAACTCTCAAGGATAACGCCTGCAAGACTGTGAAGCAATCAGAGCAACATGGCACTGGAAACAACGAACATCAGTAAGCAGAGGCTAGGAAATCATTATTGAATAAGTGAGGTATACCCCAGGGACTATGTTCTGTCTGAGACTACAAGTTAGAGTCCAAGAGTGAATCAGAAAGGCATGGAAAAGTTGAACCAATGCAGAAGGGTAAATCAAGAGCTCGGGGCAGATAAAGGTACGGAACCACCACAATTCATGCACACTGTTTAACCAGAAAGAAAAGAACAAAACATGTGTTTCCATGTTTCACTCAGACAAGATGTATCTTGACTTAGAGATAAAAAGGTACTGCAGACGCTGGAGAATCCGAATAACAAGGGGTGGGGCTGGATGAACACAGCAGGCCAAGCAGCATCATAGGAGCAGGAAAGCTTGACGTTTCGGGCCTCAACCCTTCATCAGAAATGGGGGAGGGGAAGAGGGTTCTGAAATAAATAGGGAGAGAGGGGGAGGCGGATGGAAGATGAATAGAGGAGAGGATAGGTGCAGAGGAGGCAGACAAGTCGAAGAGGTGGGGATGGAGCCAGTAAAGGTGAGTGTAGGTGGGGGGGTAGGGAGGA
>JAHRHZ010000003.1:9971940-9989455 GCA_024137785.1 Ginglymostoma cirratum
TATCTCCTCCCTACCCCCCCACTTACACTCACCTTTACTGGCTCCATCTCCGCCTCTTCGACTTGTCTGCCTCCTCTTCACCTAACCTCTCCTCTGTCCATCTTCCATCCGCCTCCCCCTCTCTCCCTATTTATTTCAGAACCCTCTTTCCCTCCCCCATTTCTGATGAAGGGTCTCGGCCCGAAACGTCAAGCTTTCCTGCTCCTATGATGCTGCTTGGCCTGCTGTGTTCATCCAGCCCCGCACCTTGTTATCATGTATCTTGCCTAATTTATTTCCAAGCCCGTACAATTAAATGTCTTATGTTTAAAATGAACTTATGCAAAAATCAAAATACACAAATGGTCAGAAGTAAACATGCAGTGATTTCTTTCTCATTGTGACAATGTCTTCTGTGAAAACCAACAGAACGCATATTCATATTTGGAACATACAGATTCTTTGATAAGGTGCTTTTCCCAATTCTGATACATCAGTACTGTGCCATAAAAGAAACTGCCATTCTCAACCTATCTAACATATAGCACTGGTAAAGGATGATACTATCCAAGTAAAATTATTGATCAGAAAGTGGGATAAAGAAATCCTGTAATGGCACAGAAAACATGTCCAGTGACAACTGTACCACTTCGTTCTGAAATGCATGACACAGGTTCGAAAGTTGACCTTGTAATTATTTCAAGCCCAGGCTAACTCAATCACTCTTAAATTTGCGATCATTAAGTAGATCGGGCAAAAAATAGACATGTGAAAAAATTCAGTTTACACACTTTGATGAGCAAGATCACACAGGATTGAAAAAAGCCACAGATTTAGCAGATGCGGGGAAGGGATAAAAGCATGGTAGGTGGTAAGAAAATTCAAGCACATATGGTTCTGGAGATAAACTGGTTTTTATTACCTTTCCCACATTTCTTTACTGCAGTTGACGGTGAGGGAGGAATCATAGGTTTTTTCAACAACTCAGCCGAACGATTTGACTCGCTCAGGAGGTAGTGCGACTTATAAGTATAAGAACTGATAAGGGTTTCGGATTGGTCTTGTTCAATCAACCCTACATGAAACAAATGAAAAACATGAGGTGCAATGAAAAGACCCATGATTCCCCCCGAAAAAAGTCTGAAAAACATCAATTTAATCTTGAAGCTGTTTTTCTCACAAAAAAAAAGGGAAGGAAAAAGCTCTGAAAAAAAAAAAATCGACCATCACATGCTCCATTTTAAGCTAATGCATCACAGAAACCGAAGGCAGGGGCAAAGTTGTCTTACCTCTGGCACAGATAAAGCACCAGCTTACATTGACTTGGAGAGACGCGCGACTGCCTTTCTTCAAGCTGGAATGGTTGTTGCAGATGATGCTTTGGGACGAAAGGACAAGGCTGCCAGCTGCAATACAGCTCTCCCCTATGTGATAAGCCACAGGACACCGCAAACAGCGCAGCATGCGACCTGGCCACATATAGAGAAAACACAACTCTTTTTCAAAAGGACTTGCCAACTGTTTGGTGAGCTAGAACAGCAAAAAAGAAAATAAGTCTGTCCTGAGCAAAACTCCAAATAGGTCATCACATTGTAAGCCTATCAACAGATATGTTTGATATGAAATACTAACTTTCAATTTTTATTCATCAGCTGAACTTCACATCAAGTGCACAAGATGGTGCACTTACTGTATTTCCAAGGTAGATTTTGCTCATTTCCCTCTACTTAGAAATCGTACCCTCGCATTGGGGAGTTATTTAAATAGTCCTTCCATGGGTGGTTGAAGCACACTGGGATAAGGGGAAAAGCAAAGAGAGCCCACATGCCATCTTGTTTGTATCATGTATGGGACATGTGAACAGCAAGCTGAGTTGAAGGTATCCTTCCTGACATTACTATCTCCTCTGATTAACCTTTCATTCAGACGTGACTCTTGCCAACACTGGCATACTTGAGGTTCACTGTGGAGCCAACCCGACCCCTCGAGCCCCTGACACCAAACCAGTCCACCCACTCTAGACCACAATGATCAAACCTCCAAATACACCACCGTCCCTGACAGAGCCTTGACTGCACCATTAGCAGTCTTGTGCAGTGCCCCAGTCAAACGTGACCCACCCGTCAACCCCTTCAACTCCTTCCCAATAACCCATTCCCTCATTCTCTATCTCCTCCACTCCATCCTCAATCGTCCTCTCACACTCATTTTTCCTATCCACTCCCCCATCCTCCATTCCCTCCTGTCCCTCCCCTCACTGCTGGTCACTCCTCCTTTTTCAATCCTTACCTCTCCTCCATCTCCCTCTTCCTCTGCAGCCCACTCTTACCCCATCTCCTCCCTCTCCTCCTTCCATCCCCTTCTCCTTCACCCACTCCTCAATCCCCTACTCCCCTCCCCTTCACCACAGAAATCTGAAGGCTTCAACATGAATAATCTCTGCAAGCAATCACGTTAGCAGACAGTTCCTCATTGAATTGCTCTGGCTAGTCACGTGCTCTGATAAGGATCATTCTCACTTTATTTGGAGCTGGCATCAAGCTGATGTTCTCACCTTTTGTTGCTTTAGCCATTTCACAATTGTCTGCTAAACACGCCAAACAGCAGTGCAGCGGGCAACGAAAACCTTTTCCCTCAAACAGTGCAGAAGAATAACTCCTCAAACAGGATTCATGGTAAAATCGTCCACACGAGTTCACCGAACACCTTTTCACAACCTTCCCAGACAATTTGCAAGAAAAACAAGTGTGGTTTCCTGTGGGAGGACAGATGGACCAGAACAGAAAAATATTAAAAATAGAAACAAAGTCCTAAAAATATTCAGCAGGTCAGACAACATTCACAGACAGAAACATACATTAATATTTTGACAAATGACAATCAAATTGCACTTTGTATCACAGAAATATTACAATTCCTAAGTATGGAATTGCAACAAATTTGAATCCTTCAGTTGTTTTAAAGTTACAATGTTAACTTTACAATTGCAATTAGAAGCCACACAAACAGTGACATTGGACATTTTTGCTGATCAGCTACAAAACATCTAACCACCTAAATCTCAGCTATGCCGAGGTAGTTGGACAGTGGTAGCAGTGAGAACAGAGGCTACATCCTCAAGTTCTCAAGATCCCACAAATTTATTTTTGCTACATTTTATCAAATCGTAAACATCTCGAACCAGCTGGAGAGTGAGCAAGACGGACATGGATTACAGTCAGACCATCCCAAGGTTAAGATGTGGGCTTGTACAAGGAACGCAACTGAACAAATTCAACATTTGTCATTACCTGTAGTGCATTCCATACATGTGAACTTCCCATTAGGTAACTCTGCCAATCTGAGACACTCCATGTGAAAGACTCTGCAACACTCTCCCTCACAGGCCACAAGAGACTCGCCTGGTTTCTCACAGATCTGAGATGGCAGATGGTCAAAATAAAAAGCAACTTCAGATGAATGATCCAAATATAATCTCCAATATTTAGAGATGATTGGTTAGAAAAGAGTAAACAACAATAAAACACCTGCCCTATCTACATTCCAATCAAAGATTTAAGCTTGCTTCCTCGAATGTTTCATGACGGAAGATACTTGGAACATACGGTGAACACTAAAAAGAGGAGGGAGAGGAAGTAAGTACCATAACCATCACTGGGGAAGGACTATTAGACAAGCTACAGCAGCTCAAGCAAGCCCCCTGGCCCTGACTGATTGCATCCTAAGATCCCAAAAGAAGTAGTGACAGAAAGTAATGGATGCGTTGGCTGTAGTTTCCCAAGAATCTTTAGGTTCTGGAGAAGTACTGGAGGATCGACAAACTGCCAATTTGACACCCCAATCAACAAAGGAGGAAGACAAAAAGTGGGAACTATATGTCAATGAGCCAATAATCTATTGTCGGAAAAATGCTGGAATCAATTATTAAGGGAACAATAGTAACACATTTGGAAAATCATAATCTAATGAAGTAGAGTCACGGCTTCACAAAAGGGGAATTGTCTCTGACTAACTTGAGATACGACCAAGTGCCAACCAGAGCGGACAGATGGGAACCGGCAGATGCATTATATTTGGACTTCCAGAAGGCGATCGACAAAGTACCTCATGAGAAGTTGACTCAATATGACAGGAGCCCAGGGTGTTGAAGGTAGTATCATGGCATAGACACAGTTTTTGATAATGGGCCAGCAACTGGAGCTAAGGGGCTCTTTTTCAGATTGACAACCTGTGACCAGTGGGGCTACACAGGGATCAGTGTACGAATGTTAATGATATATACTCATGACTTGGAAGAAGGAATTGAATGTACAGTGGGTAAATTTGCAGATGACACAAAAACAAGTGGAAAGGCTGATGAAGTGTCAGTAGATTCAGAATGTTAACCTTGCTTTCTTTCCACAGGTGCTGCAAAACATGCTGAGATGCACCAGCAATTTTTGTTTTCATTTCAGATCTCTAGCATCCCCAGTATGCGTTCAGTCCTTGTGTAAATTCAAGGCTGAGACAGATGGATTCGGGAATCAAGGGTTGTGGGGAATGGGCAGGAAGGTGGACATGACAAAGTTTCCATCAGCCCTGATCTGATTAAACAGAGGAACAGGCTCAAAGGACCAAATGGCCTATTCCATTGCTTCTGGTCTTATGACATTGGATGATGGCAAAATCAACTGATCATCACCACTTTTGGGATTTGGGTACAATGATTAGGGCTTCATGCTACAGTGAACCCAGCGCCCATTACTGCATACAACTAATCTGTGGCAGAACACACAAGCATTTCGACCCCAAGCAAAGCAATGTAGGCCATCAAACAGCTCTGCATTCTCAGATAACGATCATAGGGATTTGCTCCTATCAGCTAATCTAATGCCAATGAATCATTTTAATTTTCATCAAATAATTCAATCAAGTAGTCCACAATCACGGAACAATGGTCAAGTCATCCTCCTGCGTAGCTCTCACCTGACAAATATTATCCTTCTTTGATGTTCCACTGCCACGCCTGGACAAACACGAATCCATGGATGCTTCATCCGAGACATCTGTACCTGGAAGAACTGCAGGACTGTCAGCTCTCTTCTCCAAGCCAACCTACAAAGTACAGAGAGCTTAAAAACTTCACCTGGTCAACAGAATGCTCAGAAATACAACTCAAGGTGACTGATGTTATATAAACCAGGTTGGAGTGGGCCAGCACATCAGTTAGTCTTCTGGAATGTTCAGATTATCTATTCACCTTCACTGGAGTTCCATCACAGGAGAATGGAACAACGGTCAGCTGTCACACCACAGAGATCATTCTGCGGTCAAGTCACCAACAGCCTAAGCAACCAGGTCCAACGCAAAATTGGCTGAACAGTTGCTGCATATGAGGCCTAATGGAATGCAAAGAGGCCAGAACTATCACAGGTTAATAGCAAAGCCCAGAACTGTACTGCACATCAAGCAATGGCAGAGTTGTTATGACCCAAAACTAATTAAATAATACTGAGGCAGAACACGAGAGAGAAACATTGTCTTTGTGTATTCCCCAGTTCCAGCCAGAACCATTGGCGCCATGGAATACTTATATCTTGGAAAGGAATGGGTACACCTAGGATGACCTGGCCTCAAGTCATTGGATGATGTGACTCTTGCCCTGCGACCCCACTAGCTGAAGTCAGAGAACATTCCAGAAAGACTAGAAAGGGGATAAGAAGGGACACCTGGCAGCCATTCCACCAGTGAAGATTTTTCCTGGCTCACCTTCATATCAAGAAAATCCCGAGTGCTCTGTCAGCAGAGTTCAGTGAATTGAATCCAGCAGCCCAGTCAAGTTCACCACAGCAGGTCACACATGTGTTTTTCAGGCAGTCAACCAAGTCTGTGGAAAACTTCACTGAATTCATTGTGTAGGAGCTGTTTCTTCAATTTGCCAGTATTTCAATAAAAAATATGTTTAAACAAATGACTGCAGTTCATGTCATACAGTAAGGAAACCTGGGTAAACATGTTTTATGAGAAAAACAGGAGCTAAAAGATGGCGGCATTGGCACAGTACAGCATGTTAGGGCTCCTCAGCCTCTATGTTCTAGGCCAGCTACATCCTTTGCGCTGTCTCTTTTTCTCTCTTTGTCTTTTATTGAACTGGAACAGTGAGGGGGAGAATTGTCGTGTGTGAAATGTTCCATTCAGGGTAGTCTGTCAGTTGAGAATTAGAATGAAGTTTATTGTCATGTACTCACATGAGTGCAGAGAAACGTCATCTTAGGTACAAAGGTACCTAGGGACAGGATCTTGGGAATAAATTAGAAAAATAAAGACGTCTGACATCATGGTGAAGCCAGAAAGGTGTTGGAGGGTGACTGGCAGCTGCGGTGGTGGTGCCTAGGTCAAGGACCCCTGGCTTTGGTAGGCCCGGGGCCTCAACTTGGGAAGTCGCATGGATCGTTAGCTTCGGTGGAGCTTGGTGTCTGGAGCGGGTCTGTTGCAGGTCCGCAGAGGCCAGTTTAGCACGGACTGGGCAGCAAGGTCCAGTGCAGACCTGGAGTGGGGGCAAGGCCTGGCATACACTGGGGAGTTTTGGGGGAGGTGTGGGGGCGGGGTTTGGTCGCGAGGCTTGGTGCTGACTGCTTGAATGGCTAATGCTGATGTTTTTATTTGTTTGTTTTCTAAATTATTGCTAAGACTTTGTACCTAGATACCTTGCACCAAAGACGACACAAAAGGACTGTAATGCTGAGCTTTTTATTTCTTTAGTTTTCTAATTTATTCCCAAGATCCTGTCCCTAGGTACCTTTGTACCTAAGATGACGCTCTGAGTGGTGACTTTCTCTGCACTCATGTGAGTACATGACAATAAACTTCATTCCTAATTCTCAACTGACAGACTACCCTGAATGGAATATTTCACACACGACAATTCTCCCCCTCACTGTTCCAGTCCAATGAAGAATAATGGTCAACTTATAGCAAGGTGAATGGTAATGAGAAAGTAAAAGGAGAACAAGGAAAAAAAAAAAATCGAGTGGAGAACGATTTTAACGTCTCATGGCTTGCATCTACAAATTCTTGGACTGACAAGATGAAAATAACGTGCAATTCTAAAACAGAGTGCCCAGGTGAGGAGCCAAATACACACTGGAACACTAGATAAAAATGGAAATCCGTGATCTCAAGGTTAAAGGCTCAGAGGCAAGGAGCAAATGTAGGAATTTCGGTACAAATGTCACAGTCACAGTCACAGTCACAGTCACATTCTCAGTCTGGAATAATGCTAGTCTCTTCCTATCTGACTTGCTGCAATCAATCGGAGGGTCACCTTTCCCTACCTTAAAACCAGTCTTCACATTGACACGAGTCATTACAAGAAATCTTGAATCAGCAACTCTCCAAAATTCAGCATTTAAGACATAATTTCAGAATGAATGAGGGAAATCAAATTAAGATCAGATGCAGTACATTAAACTTGCTGCCACTGCCAAAAATCAATGAATCTTGACAGAATAAACTACAACGGTGCAAAGACCACACAAGTTCTGTGGATATCCATCGATACAGAACTTCCCTCAGCATATAACAGGATTACACCTTCTGATCCCATCAGTCTTTCTTTTTAAACGAATCTGTTGATAGGAATCACTTACACATGACCTGGATTCAAACAACCCAGTGAAGCTGTAAAGGGGACCAGCAGGAAGGAAAGGTCTGTGTTCAGAATGCAAACCAGCAACAACCTCATTGAATACATTGGTGCATATAGTCTAGAAAAGGCCCTTTGGCCCATGAAGTCTGAACCACCAATGCTACGCTAAATGGGCACTTTACAGGTTAAACACGGGCAAGAAAATCCCTTGATTACCGCAGAGCAACCTCCCTCAGCTGATGAATCAGCAAACGTCCACATTGAACTACGCTGGAAGAAGCACTGAGGATGGCAAGGGTGCACAATATACTCTGGGTGGGGGATTTTAATGTCCACTGCCAAGAGTGGCTCAGCAGCAGTACTACTGATCAAGCTTAACAGCTGCAGAGGGACAGAGCTGCTAGACTGGGTCTGCTGGAGGCGGTGAGGGAACCAACGAGAGGGAAAAACATACATCAACTCATCCTTACCAATCTGATAGCTGCAGGTGTATCTGGCCACGACAGTACAAATAAGCCACCTCACACTCCGTGGGAGACAAAGTCTTGCCTTCACATTGAGAATACCCTCCATCATGCTGTGCTACACTATCACCGCATTAAATGGGACAGATTTTGAACAGATCTAGCAACTCAAGACTGGGCATCCAGTACACACTGTGGGCCATCAACAGCAGCAGAATTGTACTCCAGCACAATCTGTAACTTCATGGTCTGGCATATCCCCCAACTGAACCATGACCACCAAGCCACGAGATCAACCTGGTTCTATGGAGAGTGCAAGGAGGCATGTGAGGAGCAGCACCAGGCAGAATGAAAAATGAGTTGTCAACCTGGTGAAGCAGGACCACTTGTACGGCAAAGAGCATAAACACCAAGTGACAGACAGAGCTAAAAGATCCCGCAACCAATGGATCAGATCAAAGCTCTGCAGTCCTACTCCATCCTGTTGAGAATGGTGGTGGACAATTAAACAACTCACTGGAGGAGGAAGCGACAGAAATATCTGCATGCTCAATGACGGAGGGGCCTTGCACATCAGTGCAGAAGACCAGGTTGAAGCATTCACAATAAGCACCTGTGAGAAGTGTCAAGTGGATAATACATTTCAGCCTCTTCCAGTGGTTCACAGCATCACAGATGCAGGTTTGCAGCCAATTCCATTCACTCCACCTGACATCAAGCAACGGTTGGAGACACTGAATACGGAGAAGGCTGAGGGCCCTGACAACATTCCAGCAATAGTCCTTGTGCTTCAGAACTTGCCACACCCCTAGCCATTTTTTCCAGTACAGTTACAACATTGGCATCTACCCAACAATGTGGAAAATTGCCCAGCTATGTCCTGCACATAGCCAACAGGAAAAATCCAATCCAGCCAATTACTGCCCGTTAGTCTCCTCTCGATCATCAGTCAAGTGACGGAAAATGTCAAAGTGCTTTCCAACAGGATATACTTAGCAATAACCTGCTCAGTGATGCCCGGTCACTCAGCTCCTGATCTCAATACAGCCTTGGTTCAACCATGGACAAAAAAAAAGAGCTGAATTACAGAGTTAGAATGAAAGTGACAACTCTTGACATCAAGGCCACATTTGACCAGAGTGTGGCATCGACAAGCCCGAGCAAAACTGGAATTAATGGGAATCGGGGCAGACTCTCTGCAGGTTAGAGTCACACTTAGCACAGAGGAAGATGGCTATGGTTATTGGAGGTCAGTCATTTCAGGCCCAGGACATCTCTGCATGAGTTTCTCAGACACGAGATATCCGCTGATGACTTCACAATGTTCAACACCATTCACAACTCCTCAAGATAGTGAAGCAGTCTACGTTTAAATGGGACAATATCCAGGCTTAGACTGATATGTGCCAAGTAACATTCGCACCACACAAATGCCAGGGAATGATCATCTCCAGTAAGAAAAAATCTAATCACCTCTCCTCAACATTCAATAGTGTTACCATCACTGAATCATCCCCCATGATCAACCTTCTTGGGGTTACCCTTGATCACAAACTCAACTGGATTCATCACATAAACACAGGGGCAACAAGGGCAAATCAGAGGCTAGGAATACTGCAATGAGTAATAGACCTCCTGACTCCCCAATGCATGTCCACCATCTACAAGGCATAAGTCAGGAGTGTGATGAAATACTCCCCACTTGCCTGGATGGGTGTAGCTTCAACAACACTGAAGAAGCTTGAAACCATCCAGAACAAAGCAGCCCACTTGACTGGCACCACATTCACAAAACATCCACTCCATCCACAACCAAAGCTCAGTAGCAGCAGTGTATGCAATCTACAAGCCGCACTTGCAGAAATTCACCCAAGATCCTTAAACATCACCTTCCAAACCCACAACCACTTCCATCTTGAAGGACAAGGGCAGCAGATACACGGAAACACCACCACCCGCAAGTTTCCCTCCAAGCCACTCCACATCCTGACTTGGAAATATATCACTGTCCCTGGGTCAAAATCCTGGAATTCTCCCCTTCAGGGCATTGAGAGTCTACCTACAGCACTTAGACTGCAGGAGTTCAAGAAGGCAGCTCACCACCACCTTCACAAGGGCAACGAGGGACAGGCAATAAACGCTGGCCAACCAGCAACATTAACATGCCACTAGTGAATATAAAAAAAAACAGATTTAAAAGCCTACAAAGACAGGAATGCATTGGACATTCTACTATTTGAAGCTAATGGCTTTGATATCTTGCACACAACAGCAGAGTCCTGATGGCCTTGGGGATTTTTATCCTTAAGTCAAACTTGTCTTTTGCAAACTATTCTCAAACAGGCAAAATAGTGGCCACAAGATGGCACTAAACCTAGCAGTGACAGCAGTCAGAAAACGTGCAAGGTGTAGAAACTCCAACAACCATTTAACAAATTGCGTCAGCCGAGAATTAGACTGTCCTACTCATTCATGTGACTTCCCATAAACCCCAGCAATGCAAGACGCCGAAAACACCGAATTAAAACAGCATGGTATCCTGCACAGTACATAATTCCGATGCAGCTTTTGAGCCACATGAGAGTGGAGGATTATGACATGAACAATGCAAGTAAAATTTAACACTTGATACCAAATTCACGTACATAGAGAATTAGGCAAACACAAGGGTTGGGAGAGGGAAAATAGACCAATGGAAAAAATAAAAAGGTTTAACTAAAACAAAACAAAAAAAAAAGCTGGAGGACTGACAGTGCATAGAGAGAACAGTTAATGCTCAGTACTGGAAAGTTTGATGCAATATTTGACTCATCATTTTGTTAAAACTATAATTAGACTTTCAATAGCAAGCTTTGTTTGAGCCAACTGCAAATGTACAACCACTTCACACCATTCAGTGCATTCATTTGAATGGGGACTTCAGAAAATGATGGCAACAAAGGGAGGCAACTTTTCCAAAAGCAACATTTCAATGACCACATTGAATCAAGTATGCCCGCTTCGACTAAAACTGCTATCATACTTGCACTTAAAAATCAGCAGATATTCTGACAGCGTGTCTTGGGGCAATTGTCTGACTTTTCAAAGGAGGTAGAAGATGGAAAAAGATGCCATCATCATTCTTTTCTTGCTGATTACATCACTGCACTTCCTGCCCACAGCCCAAGACCTACAATCAGTTGGAAACCCACAGACACAAAGAATCAGATCAAATGAATCGACAGAATGTATTCATTCAACTAGTTTCAAACTTGCACTAAATCTAATTTTAACCCTTGGGCAGAACAGCTTTCTGATATCACTGCCCATTTTTTCTCCAATTACATACATTTGTTTCATCAACATAAAGAACCAAGTATCATTACAATATGGTTTTTACCGGTTCATTTGCGGATGATCCAAATAACACATCTTCAGGATAACCGTTTGGACTTCTAACAAATCATAACTGAGCCTGAATTGGTGGGCAGTGTCAGGGCCAAGTGTTACAATCCAACATCACACCACCTAAACCTATGGTACATTCCAACGAAGAGGCCACACTTTCATTTAATGAGTACACCAGACGAGAGATCTAGGAGACTTATGACGGGAATAAGATTTCACAGTTTTGAAGTAACAGCAATAAACGTGATGAGTCAATGTAAGGACACTAATACTATCAACAACACCCAGAAAAAGAAGTGATAAATATGGTTAAATAGGCTGTGATCAAAATACCTGACTGTGCACATCAAAAAGCTAAAATGATTGAGACACATCTTGGTTTCTCTGAATTCTCATTCAATCTTCAACACAGAACCTGTCATTCAGTTGCCTTCCCAGCAATACAGTCTAACATGGAACGTACATGTGCATCTCCCTATCACAGACAGACCCGCCTGACTACCTTGGACTTCTTCAACAATCTGCCTTGACCTAATGAGACCTTGACATACGGAAAGGCTTGCAACAGGCTTAGCCTCTATTGCTGAGCACAAGTGAAGGCAGCCTCCTAGCAAAGTCTTGGTACTGAGTGTGCTTGACATGTTGCAGTGCTCAGATTGTGGGCAGCCCCTGTACAACTGGAGGAAATGGTTGTCAGCAACAGTGACTGGATTATCAATCCAGAGGCTCAGAATAACTGAGGCCATGGTTTAAAAACCAATCATCACAGCTGGTGGAATTTCAATACACAATAACAAAGAAAACGGGAATGGACTCTTCAGCACACCAAGCCTGTTCCCGGCTGATCGAACATTTCAATACCTAATGCATTCCTGTAACCCACCAGACCAGCTGCAATCACAAATTTATCCCTCTCCACCCAAAAGATTCTGAATGACTGAATTTCCACAGCACTCTGATGGAGAATTCAAAAGGTTTAGGACCCAGAGTTAAAAAAAACATTCTCCTCCTCTCAGACCGGAGTGTCATTTTGCTTACTTTTATGCTGTCTCCCACCAGTTCTAAACACCAAGGGGAATATCTTTTCAAGTATTTTGTCAGCTTCAATGAGATCCTCACCTGTCATCACAGAGTCAGAGAGTCAGGGTGCATGGAAACAGACCCTTCAGTCCAATTCGTCCATGCCAACCAGGTTTTCCAAATTAAGCTAGCCCCACTTACCTACATTTGACCCATGTCCCTCTAAACTTTGACTATTCACATACCTGTCCAAACGTCTTTTAAATGTCCTAATTCCGCCATTGATTAATACTTCCTCTGGCAGTTTCTTTGACATACGGACTATTCTCTCTGAAAAGGCTGCCCTTCAGGTTCCTTTTAAATCTGTCCCCTCTCACCTTAAACAAATGGCGTCTAGTTTTGGACTCCCCTACCCTAAGAAAGGGACCTTGACTATTCATCTTATCTACACCTCTCACAATTTTGTAAACCTCTTTAAGGTCACTCATTAATTTCCTCCAATTCAGAGACCAAAAGCCTTCTCCCCATGATACCACTTTCAAGCACAACAATTTCTGAACAAGAGTCCTGACCCAAATAATCAACTTTCCTGATCCTCTGATGCTGCCTGACCTGTGTTCCTCCAGCTCCACATGGTGTTGTCTCTGACTCCAGCATCTGCAGTTCTTGTTATCTCTGACCACTTTCAAGCAATTGTGCACCTGAAACCCCAGGTCTCTCTGCTCGACAACACTCCCAGGACCCTCACATTCTTCAAAACTCTGGAGACTCCAGGCCCTGTTAGCTCAATCTGTCATCACTAGGTAAGCCTAACATTCTGGGAATAAGTCAGTTGAACCTTCATTGAACTCCCTTGACGACCATAATATTCTTCGTGAGGCAAGGAGACAGAATCTGTACACAGTACACCAGGTGTGGTCTAGCCAAGCTCCTGTACAATTGAGGCAAGACTTGAATATTCCGTCATTTCAATTAATTTGTGTAATTCATGAAAACCTGGAATATAAAGGTGTGGTATCACAGAGTGGTACCATGAAACTATCAACTGATGTACAACTAGACATTGTTAACTTACGTCCCTTAGGGAAAGAGAAATCTGCCATCCTTACCCACTGCAGCCTACATCCAACTCCATATTGATAGTATGTGGTTAATTTTGAACCATTGGTTGAAGTATCCAGTAAGCCATTCAGTTTGTAGGTTCAGAGGGAAGGACAACAAATGACAGTCTTGCCAGGGCATAAAAACATCCCATCAAAGAGGAAAGAAAATATTTATTCACCGTGGCGAAGAATCCACGGAGGCTGACAAGGCAATGTCAATTGAATAAAATGTTTCGGCTTCCATTTTCTAAAATCCACTTAACAGACTGGTCCTCAACACTGCCTTTTCCTTTGTCTGTTGCTTCCTACAGTCCCTTCATTTCAGCAACCAGTTTCAATACCTAATTTCTTCTTTCCCTCTGTGATCTTTGTCAGTTTCATTCTTCTAGTCTTTCAAAGGGACTTCCTTTGTAGTGCAGTTTATCTGAGTGTTCCATTATCAGTCGAAATATGCCTTGTGCTAGGTTCAGTAAAGGGCCAACAATTGGACTGGCACACCTGAAATGAACCTGGACAACAAAGTTACTTGTGTTGCCATGTCCAGGTAGGAAATCAACTCTCACTGACCAAAATGAAAGCTGAGGCCAGCCTAAACCCATGACTAGCAGCACATCAATCTACATCTTTCCACTGTTACCCAGTAAATATGCACTCGATAGCCTTCTACGATAAATCAAGTGAGAATACAGTTGTCAAGCAATTGCAAATGAGTTGATAGGTCAATAACCACCACCATGATCCCAAATGCTAGCTTGCACTAGAAAAACAGAGGCCTAAATGTCTGACACATTCCAGTCCAGGTTTGAGTGACTCAAGTGGCTGTTCAGTTCGTGAGCCAAAAGGAAATACAAATTATTCCATACACATGAAGCATCTTGAAAACCATATGTCATTGCTGAAGACATTTTGAAGGAAAGTTTGAATTCATTCAGACAAAATAAAGACTCCCTGACATGACTGCCACAGTTACTTTGGATGGTTTATTCTTGCACATCTAAATAATTTGACCCAAGAAGCTAGTCACCAATGGGCGACTCAACCTTGTCTCAATGACTAGTCCTTTCAAAAGATTAAAACTGTATTATAATGTCTCAGGGTGCTTCACAGGACAGATGTAAAGCAAAATTTGACACGAAAGGAGATATCAGGGCAAATCAGCAAAACCTTCAGCAAAATAACTTCAGGTGTAGGTTTTGAGGAGTGATTTGAAGTGTAAACAGAGACAGGGAAATGGAGTGGTCTAAGGAGAACATTCCAAAGCTTAGGGCCTTGCTAAGACATTGACTATAGAGCAACTGAAATCAGGGATGCTCAAAATGCCCAACTAGAGCAGTGCAGACTACTTTTGAGGGTCGAGGGGCTGGAGGAAATTATGTACATAGGGACAAATAAATTCTAGTGTTTTTTCAAATACGGTTTCCTGTTTGCAGAGTTCATCCGAGCTCCTCAAATATATGACTTATTGGCTATCTTTCATATTCCTCCCAACATGCTCTTACCTCACTCAGCAATCCTCTGGAATCAGAATCATTCATGTCTCTGCAACCTGGACTTGTCATCTCCACATCTGTAGATGCCCGACTACGTTTTTTCAACGGTTTGCATGAATCTGAAAGCTCGCTGGCACCTAAAAGCAAAAGAGTGAGGCTGTTTGGCTTGTGTCTTTTCACATAACATTCTGTTACAGAGTAGAATGAAAGCAGACCCAAGTCATGAGACAAAGCAATCCATGTTTGCAAGTTGCCTCAAAATTTCTCAAGGGAAATGCTCAGCATCAAGGATCATTACAGTATAAGTGACTCAGAGGTAGCAAGAACTGCAGATGCTGGAGTCAGAGACAACACAGTGTGGAACTGAAGGAACACAGCAGGCCAGGCAGTGTCAGAGAAGCAGGAAATTTGATGTTTCAGGTCGGGACCCTTCTTCAGAAATGGGGAGGGGGAAGGGAGCTGGGAAATAAATACAGAGAAGAGGGGTGGGGCTGCGGAAGGTAGGGAGGATGGTGACAGGTGAGTGCAGATAGAGAGTGGTGGGGATTGGTCAGTGGGTTGGGTGGGGAGGATGGTGGGTCATGTGGCTGGTAGGACCTTACCTGGCAGAGCTGAATTCATTGCTCCATGCGCATGGGATAATGATGTTCCTCTCTGTGGGCCTGTCGTCTCGGTTGTTGGAGCAGTTTCCACCTGTGAAACCAAAACACAAGTTGTAAATACAAACTAATAGCAAATCCAGAGATGGCTGACTGCATTTTGACTGTGGTACTCGGGAACACTTCACTCATTACAAGTGCTTCCAGTTACTCTCTCCGTGATGTTTGCAAGACTCTCACTAGAATTCAGGCAATCACAGTGATAGTGAGACCTCTATCTTCACACAAATCAATTAGAATTCTTAACGAGCTATATTTTCATCCATTGTCTCTCCCTTCAACTGGAATAGCGCATCCAAACCAAGGTGCAAAATGAACATAAATTGAAAAGTTGCTTATTTCACAATAAGGTGATTAAATCAAGAGAGTGAATCTCCAGTCTTTGGTCAAATTCCCTGGCCTCTGCTGAAAAAGCGTGAACATAAACATGATTTTTCTGTCCACAACAGCGACTCTGCTGAATTTTCAGTTAACTCATTATTCTTCCGTGTATTAGAACAGTTCAACACTTGCACTGATGGAATACTCTTCTTTGAACCCCTGCGTATTCACTGTTCCTGTTTTCCATTCTTTACACATACAAAAAAGACTGGGACAAATTTCAAAATCGTAGCAGTAAAATTTATTGTATTTTCTTTTCTTTGAAATGCAGTGAAGTTGTCTCCATGTCTTGCTTTCATGTTATTTAGCCTTTTAAATAAAAACTGAAAACCCTATTCGTCTCCCTTTTCCAGCAAGTTAATGGTTATTTACAGCAGAAGACAGAGGAATTTCACTTCACGCGAGTTCAAATTTTTTGTGAAAGTGAAACTCAATTCTGAAACCAGTGGAGTACCTATGTGTATTTATTACAGATCCAGTACCCCAAATCTCGCAGGCAGAAAAACAGAATTCTCCAAAAAAAAAAAGTCATGTTTCTCTCTGGGTTATGCTCAACTTTAACACTGTTAAAAATTTACCTCTATTGCTCAAGGAACAGCGTTCAACTGCTGTCTGGGCTGTGCTTTTCATGATCCACCATTCTGAGAATGAGTTGGATTGGAACATGCACTGAAAATGCATGCTTTAAACACAGACCAGCAATCTACTCCAGGTTTGGACAAAGCTAGACTGGCAGTCCCAAATCCTGCAGAACCCACCACAACAAGAAACAGCAGATGCACAGGTATTGCCATTCCATATTTTGGTTTTGTCCTCATATTCAACATATTTTGCTCAGAGAATAAGCAAAACCCCTTTATAAATCAAGCAAGGGACAGGAACAGGGAATTTTGCAAGGGAAAACCTGGTCATGGAAAAATAAAGAGATTGTGAAGACCGATGGAGTAAAACAAAGTGACTTGGATGATGAGAGTATTGCTAAGTTAGGAGGAGGAGTAAGTTATTAAATGGGAAGAAAACGTGACAAATGGACCAGATGAACTGAATGGATTAAACTACAGAAATGGTATTCCATGTGGAGAAGTCACAGGTCACTGATATTGAATTTAACAAAGGCAAATCCGAACATTTAAGAGTGAGAAACTTAGAACTTTGGAACAACAATATGATTTTGATGTCAGTGTGGACAAACTAACAGTTATTGCATGAGTGCATAAGGAAACCAAGAAGAAAAGGTCAGTGAACTGTCAATGTGAAGAAGCTTGAAGTTCAGAAGTGACTGAGGGAAACGTATACCAAAATAATACAGACAGATCCAAGAGGTAACAAGATCCCGAGGTTAGATTTCAATACAAATGACACCAACCTAATTTGTATCAGAGATAAAAGGTACTGCAGATGCTGG
>JAHRHZ010000003.1:9989855-10010361 GCA_024137785.1 Ginglymostoma cirratum
GATGCTGCTTGGCCTGCTGTGTTCATCCAGCCCCACACCTTGTTATCTCGGATTCTCCAGCATCTGCAGTACCTTTTATCTCTGATACAATTTTAACCCCACTGCGAAGCCTCTTCTCAGGATGCCTTCCCTGAAGAAGTTACCCTCCTCCCTCTGGACAAACCTCAGGGAATCTCTCTCCCACTGCAACTCTCTCATCCTCTCCTCTATCCATCTTCTATCCGCCTCCCCCCTCTCCCTATTTATTTCAGAACCCTCTTCCCCTCCCCCCATTTCTGATGAAGGGTCTAGGCCCGAAACGTCAAGCTTTCCTGCCCCTATGATGCTGCTTGGCCGGCTGTGTTCATCCAGCCCCACACCTTGTTATCCCAACCTAATTTGTGTATCTTTGCATTTCCAAGGTTTACTAATGATCTAATAGTCATAACAAACAGGAAAGGATATTCAACCAAATTCATCAAGTTCAGCTACTACTCCGCATTGGGGAATAGAGAACCAAAGAGCATAAAATTAGAACCAGGACATTGAGTACAAAAATCACAATTTTCCCATAAATGCTAGCGTTAATTTTATTCCTTCCCTACCCCTGAAATGAGAGGTTGTTGGATTCTAAGGCCATTGAGGTGTTCAAGAATAAGGTCATAGATTTTCAAAACTTAAGTGCAGCTGGGGCTTTGGATCAACAAGGAAATGGAGTTGAGGGGCAGATAAGCTAGTGACGTAACTGAATGATAGAATTGGGTCAAGGGGATGAACGGATTATTTTTATACCCTTGATCTTCCCTGATCCCCCAATAACCAACCTCCACGGTCCCAGGATGTACCTGTTCTTTTCGCATTTTCTTTTTTGGTACAACTTCAGCACACTTCTCAGATTCAGAACGACTTCGAACTGATCTTCTTTGTGGTTTTCTTTCTAAAAGATGCAAAAGAGAATTTTAAACCGAAACAAAAAAAAACAAAACCTGAAAGGAAATATCAAAAGGCACTGAATGCATCGATGAGAAATTAACTGGATTTGGGATACTTAATGGCTGACATAAAAGAACGCTCCACTTCTCAAAACGTTCAGACTATTCTCTCCCCACTTAGCCCCATCTTCATCAAGTTCACCAATAAACTCTACAATCTTTACTCCCGCACCCCCACACCTTAAATAAATATTAGACACTAACAGTTAAGTAATCATGAGATTGAACAGCGAACAAAAGCCTCTTTTATAGCTCTCAATCAAGGTTCACAAAGAGCAGGAAAAGGCCTGATTTGGCTCAGTCCCAAACTTTCTCACCAACTTCAGATTGGAAATTTATCAGTTTGGCTTCATTCCATAATCTAAAACTTGCCTGCCCAAAACTTGTGACACAACAATATCAAATTCAAGCTGCTGCCCTCATGCTCACATCTCTCAGTGTCGCAAGTCTGCAACGTTATGGGGTCATGCCTGCTATGGTTTCAAATCCAACTTGCAGCACAAGCATGCACAGAACACATGCTCACATACAGAAGAAACTGAACAAGCTTGTCATCTCGCATGTGCCATCCAGTTAACTTACAGAAACAGTTTGGGAGATCAGAAAACAAGTCAAGTGTCAGCCTGCAATCCAGAAGGACATGGAGTGGAAAGAAAAGCAAAACGTTTCAGTGAAGAGGACAGAGATGATTGCTTACCTGAGGAAATCAGGTGTGCCTCTCCACGCACAGAGAACTGAACCTCTGCTTCTCGTTTCTCACTTCGGAGACTTAAGGGTGTGATGAGAACTTCCTTAACTTCACTTAGTGATGGTTCTGCCTTAGTACTTGCTCCCTTCTAGGAATGAAACAATTTCATTAGCCACACAAAATCAACATAACTAGCTGCAACTTTTAGCTCCCTGTGGAGTCCCGAACCCAAAAGGAACTCAAGAGAAAGATCGAAACAAAGACTTATTTATTGATGAGAAGAAACATCTGGGTAAAAATTAAATTCTTTTCAATGTGCTGGTGACAAGAAGGGCAAACTATTACTTATTTCAAAGCAACCCAGATCCACTTGTGATTTTGACAAACCACAATTTGATAAAATATTCAAAGGACTTTAACTGCAAAGAAGACAATTACTTTACTAACAGAAAACGTCTGTTCTTCGAGAAACACGTCGAGAACCGCAAATGTCTTTTTTTATGTTCTGCAAATTGTAAATCAAATATGAAGCCAAGTATATAAAACTGCAATCATAGATGGCATGTTTTCAACCAAATGAGATGGGGAATGGGAGGTGTCGGTTAGCACCAACTTTTTAATCTGCACAGCAGATTTAATTTTACTTGAATATAGTCCTATGTTTGAAGCTTCAATGTTACATTGCTCTAGCCTCTCTCAACCATTCAAACAATCTCACCCGAAATCTCTCATTTTTCTGGCTTGTCTCCTGTTGACTTTCAATCTTCTTCCAGCCAAGATGAAATTCTCTGCTGCCATTTTCAAAGCAGCTGTTCAATCAGCTAAACTGGAATAGTTGATTTTACTTTAGACAATCCAGACACTAGTCTGACTGAAAGAATGCTAAGGGTCAAGTCTTGTCGCTTGGAATATTTCCGTGAACGTCAAATACACTCTACAAACATTTCAAAACAGAAAATGCTCATGATTTTTTTAAAAGCAGAAATGAAATTCTCAATCGGAATCTTATCATGCCAATCATCACCCATGACTTCAAACCAGAAGGCAGGAGAGAAAACAAATCAGAATTTTGAAAAAGAGAAATGTTAAGATCTCTGAATTACATTGTCTAACTTACAAGGATTACTTGAAAGAAAATATTAAGATGAGCACCCTACAGAAAAGTACAAATTCTATTTGGTTTCAGAAAATATTTGTATGTCAACATCACACAAATATGCTCCATTATATGACCTAAAGCAATCAGCATCTCCAGTCGGGAGGTGCATAGCATCATTATGTGCCTACCCATTCTGTGAACGTTTGGTACTTGGTCACCCATACAAGAATCATGTATGAATTAGGAACAGGAGTAGGCCAATTTCTGCAATTCTAATTTAAATAATCAAATGTTATACAAATACTGACGCACAACTGATTTCGGGAGCTTTAAACATGGTTTACACCATAACCTGAGCTGATCAGATGCCTGCCAAACAAACAGATAAGATTTCAAAATTCCAAGTCTCAGAAACAATGGAGACAGAGAAAAATTCCACATGTCCCAATTATCTCATTTTAAACAGAGATTTAAAAATAGGATTAGAACAGCAGGCCCTCAGAATGGCATTGGTTAGTAAGACCGTAGATACAGGAGCAGCATTCGGCCATTTGGCCCATCATGTCTGTTCTGCCATTTAACCATGGCTGATAAGTTTCTTAGTCCCATTCTCTGCCTTCTCCCTGAACCCCTTGACCCCCTCACTCATCAAGAATCTGTCTATCTATCTATCTATCTCTGTCTTAAAAACACTCAATGACTTGGCCTCCACAGCCCTCTGTAGCAATGGGTTCAATGGATTCACCACCCTCTGGCTGAAGAAAATTGCTCCTCATTTCAGTTCTCAAGGGTCGTTCCTTCTCAGGGAGGCTGTTCTCTGGGTCCTACTCTCTCCAACTCATGGAAATATCCTCTCCACGTCCACTCTATCCAAGCCCTTCAGTATCCTGCAAGCTTCAGTGAGATCTCCTCCCACTCATCATTCTGAGCTCGATCGAGTACAGACCCATAGTCCTCAACTACTTCTCACATGACAAGCCCTTGTTGTTGTGAACCTCCTCCGGACCTGTTCCAACACCAGCACATTGTTCCTTTGATATGGATCCAAAACTCCTCACAATATTCTAAAGACAGCGTGACCAAAGCCATGTACAACCTCAGCAGTATGTGTCTGCTCTTATATTGTAGCCCTCTTCTCAATGAATGCCAACACTGCATAGCCTGCTTAACTGTCAAATGAACTAGCACATCAATCTGAAGAGAATCCTGAACTAGGACCCCCAAGTCCCTTTGGGCCTCAGTTTTCTGAAGCCTTTCCTTATTTAGAAAACAGTCTTCACCTCTATTCTTTGTAGCAAAACGTGTAACCTCACACTTCGCCACTTTGTATTCTGTCACTTCTTTGCCCACTCGCCTACCATATCCAGGTCCTTCTGCCCACTCCCTGCTTCCTCACCACCACCTGTTCTTCAACCTATCTTTCCGTCAACTGCAAATTCAGCAATATTGTCCTCAGTTCCTTCATCCAAATCCTTAATATGTGAATAGCTGCGGTCCTTACACTGATCCATGCAGAACTCCACTAGTTATTGGCTGCTATTCTGAAAAAGACCCTTCTAACTCTTCTGCCAGTCTGCCAATCTTCTGCCAATTGCAGTACCTTGCCCCTAACACCATTGGCTCTTATTTCAATGCTGTTTTGACTGCTCTGCTACTTCTACTCGCCCTGATGTGGAGGTGTTGGTGTTAGACCCGGGTGGACAAAGTCAGAAGTCACACAACACTAGGTTGTAGTCCAACAGGTTTATTTGAAATCACAGCCTTTTGGAGTACTGACTTCACCTGACAAAGGAGAGGCACTCCGAAAGCTTGTGATTTCAAATGAACCTGTTGGACTACAACCTGGCGTTGTCTGACTTCTGACTTCAAATCTGCCCCCACCTTGTGTAAGTGCTGCATGAGGCTCACAGGTTCCTGTTCATATTCTGGTCTCTCACCGAGTCCAGACAGCCATTCTCTCTCTCTCACACACACACTCACATACAGACACTCAGAATCTCACACACACGCACACACTTTCCAGCTGGAGTCACAGGGCAGTAAACACTCAAGAGTAATCATGAAGTGAGATTCCTGTCATTCCTTTATTTTTGTTTTTCTTCCTCATTGTGGCTTTTCAGCGTCAAGGACACGTTTCTCAAAAGCAAGGAAATAAAATCTGGAATTCAAGTGAGGGGTTACTTGTGTGGTGAACTTCTAAGTGGGATGTTGTCGGATTGCAAACACAGAATGACAAGATGCTGTTACTCTAAGTTGTAGACAAATGATTTTACCCATGGAAAGAAGGTATGGCATGAAGCCTGCTAGTGACTGGTCACATTTTATGCTCAACTTGCGCACACGATTCACCAATCATCAACAATCTGCCAGTAGGGCAGGCAAGCAACGTGGAGTAAACTAATCAAATGGCATATTTCTTTTTTAACCCCTTTAAAACAATCTCTGTATTAATTACCCTTGAAATATTCCTCTTTGACGTAACTAAATACTTGTTAGGCAATTTTCCATTGGCATTATTCTCCTCGATTTCAAATACCTGGTCATTTTTTCTTACTGGCAACACCTCACAGTCAGAATTGCCACCAGTTCTTTTCTCAGCCTGGTTCCCCTTGAGGTTTGCAAGGGAAGGTGGCAGTGATTTCCTAGCTGCTGCTGTTCTCCAAGTCATTTTGGGGGGAGGCTCTTGGATGTTTGCTTGCCTTTCGTGTGCCCACTGGCCTGCGTTGTCGGCAGTGGAGAGCGCTGAAGAGGCCTGCTTGACCACTCTCTGGTCGTGTGGAGGACTGGACAATGTTCCAAGGCGTCTATTTCTTTTTACTTCATGATTTACTGATGTTGCAGTCGTATCTGCTGATGCATCAGGCTTTTCATCCACATAAATGAAAGTGTACTGTGCGATCCTTTCCTCCTGAGTCAATCTCAATGCATCTTCGACTTGAGTTATGCCAACATCCCACTGAGGTCGAATTCTTTGTGCTATCGGCTTCAAAATCTACAAGTAAAAATTGAAAAAGCCGAATCAACTACAACACAGCAATTATCATGCACACAAATTTAACAAAAAACAAAATCGTACCTATTTGCATTTATGTCACACCTTTTACATCTACAGGATATGTCAAAATAATTCAATAAAACCTTTTCAAACAAACTCACTCTTGTAACATAAGAAAAAATAACAACCAATTACTGCAACATCATGACATTCTTCCTGCCTTCAGTGTAAAATTAGTTTTGTTTGAGGGATAACATCTGAGCCATGACACCAGGATAATTTCCCAGAAGTTGTGTAATACAGTCTTCTGCATCGAACCGACATTTTATCCCTGACCATAAAGGAATCCCTCTGAACCCAGTACCCTGTTCAAAAGAAGAGAATTTGCTCCCACTGAGTCAGGGTACAAGTTCAGACTGGTTTAAGCCAGCTGATAGAGGACGAAGGATGGAACTGGAACCATTCTTGACTCGAGTCAGAGTCATACAGCACAGAAACAAACCCTTTGGTCCAAACAACCCATGCACAACATAACCCCAGAACAAATGAGTCCCACCAGCCTGCTCCTGGCCCATATCCCTCCAAATCTTTCCTAATCAGCTATCTATCCAAGTGTATTTTCAACATTGTAATTGAACCAGCATCAACCACTTCCTCAAGAAGTTTATTCCACACCAGACATGTCATGTTCCACACGGAGACCATCCTCTGTTTAAAAAAATTTGCCCCTCTTGTCTTTTTTAAAATCTCTCTCTGCTCACCCTAAAAATGTGCCCCCTAGTCTTGAAATTCCCCATCCTAGGGAAAAGACAACTCCCATTAATGCTATCTCATTATTTTATAAACTTCTATCAGGTCGCCTCTCAACCTCCTACACTTCAGAGAAAACAGTCCCAGCCTATCTAGCTTTTGTTAAAACTCAAACCTTCCGTACCTGGCAACATCCTGGTAAATCTCTTCTGAGCCGTCTCCAGCTTGATAATATCCTTGCTATAACTGGGCAATCAGAACTGAACACCATATTCTGGAAGAGGCCTCATCAATGTCCTGTACAACCTCAACATGACTTCCCAACTACGATATTCATAGCACTAAGCAATGAAGGCAAGCACGGCCAACTCCTTTTTAAACCAGAGATAATAGGAACCGCAGATGCTGGAGAATCCGAGATAACAAGGTGTAGAGCTAGATGAACACAGCAGGCCAAGCAGCATCAGAGGAGCAGGAAAGCTTGACGTTTCGGGCCTAGACCCTTCATCCAGCTCTACACCTTGTTATCCTTTTTAAACCACACTGTCTAAATGTGACTCAAGATTTGAAGAATTATGTACCTGCAGAATCCTCAATGCAACACCATGAACAGGGTTGCCCCGCATTTCCAGTCCTGACTTTAGGTATTTTAACAACAGTTTTGTAATTAGTCATAACAACGTTCACCATAGCTTGTGCCACATGGTTTAAAAGATGCGGCAAATCTCACAATCGTATTACTGAAAATATCTAAAACCTGTGGTGATTGTATCATTCAACATTCTTCAGTGTAGATGAACAAGATAAGACCAGACCTTCGCCTGCCAAGAGATGATTTCAGTCATGGCTAGTAAGGCAGAACAGTCCTCATACAATTGGAAACACCCTGAATGGGATACACTTCAAACAGATTTAGCAATTCATCATGGGCACCCATGGGGCACTGTGAGCCTTTGGCAGTGCAACTGTACTCTAACGCAAATCAGTAACTTCATGTCCTCATATATCCCAAGTTCTGAATGTCATCAAAACAGGAAATCAACTCTGCGTCATTGAAGAGTATAGGATGGCATGCCAGCAGCAGTACTAGGCACTCCTGAACATGACTTGTCTGGTGAAGTTACAGCACAGAATTACTTGCAAGCCAAACAGCAGAAGCAGCATGCAATTGTCAATCCCGTAACAGATGGGTCACATGTCTCTTCTGCGTTCCTGCCACATCCCTAAGGGAACAGTGGCCAATTAAACTAAAATGATATGAAGGATACACAAATATCCTGATCCTTAATCATGCTGAGGCTGAAGTATTTGCAGCCATGAAGCAAGGAGAGGATGATCCACCTCAGTTTCCTCCTAAGGTCCCCAGCATCAGAGCTGCCAGCCTTCAAACAATTTGATTCACTCCTTATGCTCTTAAGAAATGTCCAAAGGCATGAGAGACTGTGCCAAGGCTGAGAGTCCTGGCAACAATGGAGCAGTAACGGCCAAGACTTGTGCTGTATCCTAGTCCTAGCTGTTTGAGTACAGCTGCAACATTGACATCTGCCCACCAAAATTATCAAACTGTGTCCTGGACCCAGAAATCAGGACAGACCAAGTCCAGCCTCATCCTACCCGACCGACCGGCTCTCCATAATCAGTGAAGTAGGGAAAGGAGTTGACGACAGTGTTATTAGACAGTACACAAAAAACAACAACCTGCTCACTGATGCCCAGTTTGGATTCCTCTCTGGCCCATTTAGCTCCTCGCCTCATAACAGCCTTCTTCCAGAACAGGAAAACAAAAATCGCTCAACTCCAGAGCTGAGCCAAGACTGACTGCCCTTGACAATACTGAGGCTTAGGCCGGTTGACTAACATGCATGTCACACGAGTGCCAGAAAACAACCATCCCCAGAGAATCTAACCATCACCTCTTCACATTCAAAGGCATTGTTGCTAAATTCCAAACAATGACTGATCAGGAGGTTACCAATGAGCACAATCAAAACAGGACGAGCCAGACAAGCTACCACAGTAGTTTCGAGACAGTGAATTCTGAGGCAAACAGCTTACCTCCTGCTTTCTCAAATCATCTGTTTTCTGACTGATGTTTTGAGAGGGATGCACATCACCCAGGACACAAAGAAACTCGCCTCATCTTATTCCAAAAAGGCAATGGGATATTTTCAGACCAATCGAGGAGAAAGATAAGGCAATAAGATGGCAGGTTTCACACAAAAGCAAAGTAAAACCTAGGATCACAGGACTTTCGTGATATCTCGTGACATTTTATGTTGTGAAATGAGGCCTTGTACTTGCTTAGGCAAGGAACTTCTCTCTCCATCTGCTCCATCTAGACCAAGACTTGACTGCTCATCGGATACATATAGCAAGGTTGGAACAACATTATAAAAACTGAAAGAACTGCGGATGCTGTAAATCAGGAACAAATATAAAGTTGCTGGAAAAGCTCAGCAGGTCTGGAAGAAATGGTGAAGGAAAAAAACAGTTAACATTTCGGGTCCAGTGACCCTTCCTCAGAATTGATGGTGGCTGGGAAAACTTCAGTTTATGTACAGAAAAAAGGGGAGGGGGATGGAGTAGGGAGTAAACAATAGGATAGTGCCTAAACAGAGAGAAGAACATTAGGACAGACAAACAGTTGATAATGATCAGGCTGGGAGGGTGAATAGCTGTTAGTGGGGACTATTAGTGACTAACAACAGGTGGTGTGTAATGGCAGGCTATGTGGTAACAAGGCCTGGTGTGTCGGGTAGCGGGCTGGGACATGGGAGAGTTTAGGCCCTAAAATTATTGAACTCGATATTGAGTCCCGAGGGCTGCAGGGTCCGCAAGTGGAAAATGAGGTGTTGTTCTTCCAGCTTGCATTGAGCTTTGCTTGAACACTGCAGCAAGCCAGAGACAGAGATGTTGGCTAGGGAACAGGGTGGTGCATTAAAGTGGCAGGCAGCAGGTAGTTCAGGGTGTTTTTGCGAGCAGAATGTAGATGTTCTGTGAAGCAGTCACCCAGTCTACGCTTCGTTTCCCCAATGTAGAGGAGACCACATTGTGAGCAGCGAATGCAGTAGACTAGATTCTGGGAAGTGCAGGTCAAGTGTTACTTCAACTGAAAGATATGTTTGGGCCCTTGGATACTGGGGAAGTAAATGGGCAGGTGTTGCACCTTCGCTGGTTACAGGGGGAGGTGCCGTAGGGCTGTGGGGGGTGTTGGGAGTGAAGCAAGTGCAGACCAGGGTGTCCCGGATAGAACAGTTCCTGCAGAAGGCGGACAAGGGAGGGGAGGGGAATGTGTGTCTGCTAAGATGATGCCAATTTTCCCTTTCCCTTGCAGGAAAAAAAAACAAGGTGGTACCAATCATGCCTTTTGAAGAGGTCAGGCTTTCTTCCCTCAATGCACAAATTATTTGAGTCTCAAATTATTTATTGTCCATTGCGCACATGATCGGAACAGCTCTTTTTTTTCCTGAATTCCAAGACCAAGTATGATGCAAACTGCCAAAACCTTCTGTATACGGTTCTTCGGTATATATGATGGGTTCTGCATCATCTCTGCCATTGTATTTTCCCCATGGGCATGGATCAAACGCAAGTGCTCCTTGATGGACACACCTCTTCCTGTGTATGTATCAAATATTAGCCTTTATTTGAAATTATTTAGACACTTGTATCAAAGGATCAAAGCTTATTGAGAGAACTCAGGAACAAGGACTGAGAAGGATGATCATCCGTAATCATAACGAATGGCACGGCAGGTTTGAAGGGCTGAATGGCTTACTCCTGCTTTTCTTTTCTTTGTTTCTAAAATGTCTGCCATTTCCTCTAGCTCATCCACCTCAATTCTGTTACAGAATTCAGGTGTGATTTTTTCTTTTGGAATCCTTTTAAATTCCCGAGTGACGAAATTAACAGCTATTGCCATGCATGCCAAGTTGAGATGTAAAAGCAAGAGTTGTAGCATGCAAATCTGGAGGGTGCTCCCAAGCAACACCTGCCCCATACAGCTACCAATCACAAACTCCAAGCACCCTATAGTTCACTTGTCCCAGTCCTTTTCTCCTGCAAACCATTACAGTTCGACCGAGAGAGATACAGTCATTCCAACAGGGTCTTCACTGATTTCAGAAAGATTTATAGGTCTGACAGGAGATGACAGAGAAGCAAAGTGGGAATGCAAGATGCAACAAGTTTCTCTCAAAAAAAACAGCATTAGAAACACATTCTGCACTAAATGCTTTTTGTCAAAGCTTTTGCACAGAACTGAGATTTTTTTTTCCATTCTGTCACTGGACTTGGGAGTGGCCAGCAAGAGTAACGCATGTTGCCCATCCCCAAATCTCCTTGAACTAAATGGCTTGCTCGGCCATTTCAGAGGGCAGTTAAGATCCAACCAAATTGCTGTGTGTCTGGAATCACACAATTTCCTTCCCGATAGAATACTGAAGGTTGCATCATCACCATGACATGTATCATTTCCCAGATCTATCAATCAAATGTAAATTCCACGAACCTGAAAGTTTTGAACCCATATCCCAAAAGCACTATCCTGGACCTGTGATTTCCACATCCGCTGCCTTGACTTCTACCCTACTGTGATCTTAAACCACAATCAGGTAGGATCTATCAATGCCATGTTGTTCCTTCAGACATTGGAAGCAAGCCATGAAGAGCCAAGCTACCTCTCACAGGTGATGTTCTGACTCAGTCTTTGTAAAATACATGATGTTTCACAACAATGCACAGCGATTCACAAAACACATGATTGCGTCTCAGAAACAGATTACTTTGAAATGCTTACACCAACAAAACTCAACTAACAAGTGATTGAAGGAAGTGTATTTTAACAGCCACAATTTGGATCAGAAAACAGTCATAGCAGCCTTCCAATTTCTCTTCAACTAGCATGGTACATCTAGTCAGATCTCTTTGGAGAAAAGCCCAAAAGGGAAGATCTTGATGGAAAAAAACTGTTTGTTCAAATATGCAAATTTCTAAACAAAAGCCCAGAAGGAAACAACAGGATACTTTCTCCAGGGTAAGTCTCTCAACATTAACCATCTGAAAACATCAGTTATCCACAGTGTCTGATAAAAGTCACGAGATTCTGCTCCAAAAATATACTGCAAGTGACACTGGTTTACATATTCTGGTCTGCACTATTGGGTAATCTTTATGACAGTTTCACTTCATCAATTACCTTTTGCTTCTCTGCAGCATTGCTGGCCTGCTTGGCAGTCTCGGCTACAAGGGCACTGTACTGTGAACGCCCCTTGTAAGGCACCACCCGCTTCTCATGGATCCAGGCTCGTTCTGGCACCGTCCCAAAGAACTGCACGTGGTACTCGCGTGCACCTGCACAAACAGATGTAAGATTACAGCTTCTAAAATCGGGTAGACTTCGGACATCGCCCATCTGGAAGATAGGCATACAACAATGAAAACTCGGTTTCCCTCTCTCCTGACTGAAACAAAGATAAGGTTTTTTAACATGCAAGTGATGCAAACACCAAGACATGCCAACAAGTTCAGACATTTATTTTTGAAAAGGCTTACTTCATAACATGCCCATTTCTCCAACGAAGCAGGATATATTAACATCACAGGACAGAAACCACAAAATATTAAGTGCATCCACAAGCCATATCCAGGGGATCTTATATGTGGCCTCTTCCAGATTATTTCATTTAGTAATTCACTGCTCTGCTCAATTGGTGAAATGTAGTCGGTTAACTTAAAGTGCACAGGTCACCATCTCAATCAATTTCACTGCAATGGCACAATTCTGAAATTGAAGTGGACGCTTTCTTTGTTGTGACTGGCTATTTTTTATCCACTCCAAAACGTTTGGTTTCCGCTCCTCCATTCATTTAGTCGACGTGTGCTCCTCACTAGCTAGGTAAACTGCTCTCAGACCACTGCACATATTACTCCACAAATCAGACAAAAGCAAGGCACCAGAGTTGCTCAGGGTGACTCAAGCAATTTTATCTCTGAAGAAATGGCCTTACCTTGCTGCACACAAGGCAAAATAAAGAAATCTGTAGGGAATGACTTGGACAGGTAAAGCCATTCCTGGTGGTGAACAAACAGTATTGCAGCCAGTACTTGCAAGCACCTGCACAAACAGGTGTAAGATTACAGCTTCGAAATCGGGAAGAGTTGGGAGATCACCCATCTGGGAGACAGTTATAAAATATCAAACCTATGATTCACTCACTCCTGGCTGAAATAAAGAGAAGTTTTTCAACATGCGATTGATGCAAACACCAAGATAGTGGCCCATGAGCCACATATTGAGCAAACACATTTCCATTGTTAGTGTTGGAAAAAGTCACTGTAATATATTTCGACAAACTTGTACAACACAGTGCTTCGTTACAGCTTAAGAATTAAATTTAACCCATTCTGACCCTCAGCCTAATCAATGTATTAATCAGTGGCAAAAACAGGTAATTATTTGAGACAGCTTTTTTTTATCATATATTTATTCTGTCATTAGTTCCTTCTTTGAGTTCAGGCTAATTAAACACATTGCATATAAACAGAGATGGACTTCAAATTATCAGAACAAATTTGCACTGAATATCTTAATTATCCTGCCACATGGTGAATTTTTATCACATACAGAAAAGGAGATTTCAATACACATGTTTGCTGAAGGGAATGCAGTCGTATGTGCGCAAACAATATTTGCCCACGGACACATGCATGACTGTGTCTCACACAGTTTCACTTCTGAGCCTTCATATGCTTTACAACACAAGGAACCAAACTAGCCAAGTGGGTGGGTTTTGGGAAAATTAAACTGACCAATTGAGGACCTGTCAATTCACATTCTGGGGACAACTGCATAAATCACAAACTGATTATTAGTGTAGAGTAGTTCAAAATAAAAATTTACAGATTCCACCAGTTGTATCTAGAAGTCTTTGTTTCCTAAAGTTGGGGTTCCTTGGGGGTGGGGGGGGGGGTGGGGGGAGAGGAGTTCATCACTGTCAGGAATCTGACTTGCGTTTCACTGAATACTCAAGCTGACACTCACAGAAGATTCACCTGTGTACTTTCTAGGAGGAACACTGGCCAATTTCTTCATCTGAAAGTAAGACTGTTTTAGCTAATTAGAGTTCAGGATAGGAGTTGGGAAGTCATGTTCAGGTTGTACAGGACATTGGTGAGGTCTCTTCTGGAGTACTGTGTCCAGTTCTGGTCAGCCAGTTATAGCAAAGATATTATCAAGCTAGAGAGAGTTCAGAAAAGATTTACCAGTATGTTGCCAGGTATGGAAGGTTTGTGTTAAAAGGAAAGGCTAGATAGGCTGGAAATTTTTGCACTGGAGCATAGGAGGTTGAGAGGTGACCTGAACTAAATTAATAAAATAATGAGAAGTATAGGCAGCGTTAGTAGTGGTTGTCTTTTCCCTCGGGTGGGGGATTTCAAGCCCACAGGGCACATTTTTGAGGGGAAGATTTAAAGAAAACGTAAGAGGCAATTTTTTTTACACAGAGTCGGGGTTCACATGTGGAATGATCTTCCACAGGTGAATGCAGGTATAATTACAACACTTAAAAGACATTTGTATAGATACATGAATACGAAAGGTTTGGAGCAATATGGGCCACGAGCAGGCAGGAGAGACGAGTTTAGTTTGGGATTATGTTTGGCATGGACCGGTTGGACCGAAGGGCTGTTTCCGTGCTGTTCGACTCGTTGTCTCTACAATTCAACTATAGCTTTCATCAGGATTAGACTTTTTGAACTATTTCTTAAATAAATGTCAGAGCAGAGAACAGGTTTCATCCACAATGGGTTATATTTTTATTCTTACCATTGTACCTCATCTTCCCAAAGCCTATCTGCCTATGCAGATTGGGCGTGTGATGAAACACTCCAACAGCTTTAAAGAAGCTCGAAATCATCTTGAACTAAGCAGCCCATTTCACTGGTACCCCATCCAGCGTCTTCAACATTCACTCCTCCAATCATCAGCAGCACTGCAGCAACTCACAAAGCCTCCTTCGATAGCAGCTGCCAATCTCACAAATTCTACTGCTTCAGTGAACAAGGGTAACAAGGGAGGCACCACAACCTCCAAGACGTATCCGGGCCTTCAGCATTGCTGCATCAAAGTCCTGGGACCCCTGACGTGACCGCACCTTCACCCTTGGGACTGTTCTAAGCTCACTGCAAACTATTACACAACAATTCGGCCAGGCAGCAAAAGCTGGCCTTGCCAGTGATGCTCACATCCTCTGAATGAATACATAATTTTTTTAAAAAACTTTTTGTTGACATGCTGCTTTTGGAAGAGTGCCCAGAAAAAAAAAAATTGTTTCATGTTAATAATTTAATTTAACTACTCAATTGAAACGAAACTTGTCCAAATCTCATTTGAAACAGCATTCAGTATTATGCTAGAAGCCTCCATAAAGAAGCCACCTGCTTGGTTGTAAATCAAAGAGAACTGTTCCATCAATAGAAAAGGAGTATTTCTATCAGAACCTCTTTGGCCGTAACAGTAACAAAATCCATGGACAGCATCTGCACGTGTTGCATGGAATGCTAATGGGAAGAACAAAAGAAACATAAAAATATTTGGTGTGACAGAGGGACACAATCTCATACAAAAGTTAACCACTGTACACGCTTCTCGTACACACTCTTGTGAAAAGCTTATTCTTTGTCCGTAGGCCTGCAACGTAGACCAACTAGCAACTCTTTTGACCACAGGTATTTCCCACTGTACACAGTCACACCATCTCACCTCGTGGAGGTCCCAAGGCTTTTGGCCCAATTGTTCATACCAACACAATTTTCAGCTACCCAACAGCCAAGCACATAGTTCGTTGTCAGCAAATCATTTGTGTCATCCACAGCTGATCACGACTTCACAAACCATTCAGTTACTTTTGACTGCTGCTGCATCTCAAGTGGGCTTACCCCCCGTTCCAGCCTGTCTGCAAACAATCTCACCACTGGTTGAACAAAGCTATAGTGTCTATTTTCAGTCACTTGCTTTCTTTGAATAGTGCAGCAAA
Source organism: Ginglymostoma cirratum (assembly GCA_024137785.1). Taxonomy (NCBI): domain Eukaryota; kingdom Metazoa; phylum Chordata; class Chondrichthyes; order Orectolobiformes; family Ginglymostomatidae; genus Ginglymostoma; species Ginglymostoma cirratum. The sequence goes on from JAHRHZ010000003.1 coordinate 10,005,394, forward strand.
CCCCCCCTCACAATTTCTGAAGAAGGGTCTAGGCCCAAAATGTCAGCCTTCCTGCTCCTCTGAAGTTGCTTGACCTGCTGTGTTCATCCAGCTCTACACCCTGTTATCCCCTCACAATTCTCCTGTTTTAAAAGCAGGCCTTTTCCCATTTCAGTCCATGGTCAAAAAACATTTTAAAAAGTACATGAAGTTATTTCAAATTCAGAGCCTGACAGAATGCAATCTGACAACTGGTTGGCAGGTTCAAACAGATATCCTACTCTATATCTTTATGAGTTCATGCTCTGAGAAAAAAACATGATGGAAGCTCTAAACAGGAGTTATAATTTTAGACTTTCAGAAAGGGATAATTTAATCCAGCATTCGCCAATTTCTTATGGCCAAAGACGATTTAATCAGCAAAGTTTGTGCCATGCTTCCCACAATTGATGTATGGACCAGCATTACTGACAACATTGTGACGATCTTCTGGTAATGCACGAGTGAATACATTACAGAATTAGTTTAAATACACTGCTGTGACCATCATTTTTGGCAAGTTTATATCTGAAGGACTTGGGAGAAGATTCCAGCTTGTAATAAACAAGATCAAGATAAATAAATCCAGTGAACAGAATTAGAAATCTCCCCACAAGTCAACATGTCAAATGGCATTCCAAGTAGTAGTCATGAACACAAGTATGGTGCAATAATTTAACAGCAAGTCAGATGCTATCAGGTGGGAGCAGAGGCAACTTTGCTCTGACAGCAATCCTACTAGGCATCATAGTCTATATCTCTGCTCAGTACTTCAGTCTCACGTCTAAGAGACTGCATTTCTTTTTGCTCTGCTATTCACTACAGCTGAAGAAATGTTAGTGCTGACAATGCAAAGCAAAATTACATGGCAGCAATTTCCACATGACTCTAAAACCAACTTTGATCTGTCACAACAGCCTGTCCAACAGAGTTATCAGTGCAATAGAAGAAAAAAGAAGTGTGGACTGGACATGATGTAAACACAGCAGAACACTTTATTCCAGTGAGAGCAACAATTTTTAATTCTCAGTGTGACATTCCAGCAAGTGTATCAACCTGGCTGAATACACAGACCAGCCACTGTCACAAGCACAAAAAGCAAGGACATAGCTGTATGAATTGTGCTTCTCAAGGGAAATGACATGGTTGCCATATAATTTCTCAGGTCTTACCTCTTGTGTTGATCTTGGTATGAACTTGTAGCAATGGATCACAGGACACCATGCAGGGCCACCAGGGATAGGTACCAACCTTTGCCCATACTAAGTCTCCAATCTGGTAACAATTCGAAATGACAGCTTGATTTCCAGACACTGGTAATCGATGGACCTGGAAGACACAGTGAGCAACTTTCTTATAATGATGTGACATGATGGAGACAGAGTCCTAAAGTCATACACAGCACGGAAACAACTCATCCACGTCGACCAGACTTGCCAATCTGACTTCGTCCCATTTGCCAGCATTTGGCTCATATCTCTCAAACCCCTTCCTATTCATATAGCCATCCAAGTGCCTTCTAAATCTTGTAACTGTACCTGCCTCCACCACTTCCTCTGGCAGCTCGTTCCACACAACACCCTCTGCGTGAAAAAGTTAACCCGCAGGTCCTTTTTAAAATCTTTGCCCGCTCCTCTTAACCCTATGCCCTCTAGTTATGGGTTCCTTACCCTGGGGAAAAGACCTTGGCTATTCACGCAATCCATGCCCCTCGTGATTTTATAAATCACTGCAAGGTCATCCCTCAACTTGAGAGGCTCCAGGGAAAATAGACACAACCTTTTCAGCCTCTCCCTCTAGCTCAAACCCTCCAACCCCAGCAACATCCTCGTAAATCTTTTCTGCACACTCATGTTTAACAACATCCTTCCTTCAGAGCTAACATAACCAACACTTCAAAGATTTCATCAAAAGTATCATGTGAAACCTGGGTTGAAAGTTCCAAACCTTCAGTGAATGGAGTGGTAGGCCTTGCAGGGATTCGTTCATGGATGGCTTGGAAACGTAAGCGACAAAATCTTCAGTACACTATTATTCTACATGTATGATAAAAACCTTAAGTGCCAAGTCCAGATGTAATCTCTGAAAGCTAATTAACTCCAACAGAATCAGGTACATAACTACAGCAATCCAGTAGGAAAGCTAACTCAACCAACTGAATTCTCCAAAGAAAATGGTATTTTATACTTCTGTTTATAAATCCAAGTGGACCTAATCACTGGAGAAAAATGAAAGTGAAAGCATGCAAGGGAGCAGAAAGGAAAATACATACACAGGCAGAGTAAAGGGCACACAAAAGAAGGCAAAGTACAAACAGTAAGAGCAGAGGAAAGGAGACAAAAATAAAAGCAACAAGAATAAAAAGAGAAATTTTCAAAATCACTGTCTGACGTCCAATGAGGGCATGTCTAACAGGTACTCCTGAAGCAACTCTAGTCCCGATGATTATCGAGGATTATTTTTGGAGGTGAGAACGAGCTGCAGAATTTCAGGAAAAGCATTTGCTTTAGAAGTTATTTTCAGGGGAGGCAGTGGTATCGTAATAATGACACTGAATTAGTAACCCACAGCCCAAAGACAAGGTTCCGGGAATGTGGGATCAAATCCCATCTTGGCAAATTGTCAAATTTCAATTCAATAAAAGTCTGGCATTAAAAGCTAGTCTAGGGGCAAATGCGCAGTCATAGTTGATGGGTTTTTATAGTATCTGGTTCACTCATGCTCTTCAAGGAAGGAGATCTGCCATCTTTACCAGGTCTGGCCAACATGCTACTCGAGAACAACAGCACTGTTGTTGATTTACTGCGTGCTCGGCAATTAGGGGTGGGTAATAAATACTGATCCATGCAGCAACAGCTTCATCCCAAAGGCCAATAGAAAAGACAATTATCAAATGCTCTGCTGCTTCTTGTTCAGTTCATGGCTCACGTCCCAATCACCACCATTAAGAAATTCTTTTGCTGCTCAGATTCCAAGATAGCCACTCTTACGAAAACAAGTTTGATTGTAATCAGAGCACGCTAATGTGAAACATTTCTTTCTTGAACAACAAGCTGAGGATTCCAAATGCTGCACCAAACACACAGGATTCTTCTCCACTACTGGATCCGAATCACTTTAATCACAAGAATGCCTAGATGGGCAAAGCTCCTCTGCAGAGACAGAAAATAACCGAAGCGGTCACTGCCAAAATTTAACAACTAGATAGTTAGCTCATTATCATAACCCACAAACCACTGGAGCTCGAAGGATGCTTGAACGGCAGCGATACTGAATTCTTCAGCAGCTCTCAATTCAGGTTGCGAATGGCAATGAAATCTACTCCTGAAGATTTGGTCACCATGACTTCGCCCAAACTCCAGCCAACACATCCATTTTTCTGACACGTGGCTTTCTAAGTCAATTGGAAAACAAAAAGTCTCATGATGTAACTGGATGATGCTTGACTGTGAGCCAAACAACCTTTTCATCACACTTTCAAGGATATTTTATTAATCTGATGAAAAGGCAGGTTCAAAAATCATGACCAAAAAACAAAGCGTTTCACATCTTGCCATTATTCTCCAGGGTTAAACACAGCAGTGTCCTGAGATTTGTGTTCAATTCCCGGATACTCGAGGCCAATCCCAGAGGTTTAGCAACCCTGTTCCTACAAGATGCTTTGAATTCAACCAATCTGCCAGACTGCACATCACAAAACAGGAAAAGATATTCACAATCACCTCAATCAATTTGGCTCTCCAGATGATATCAATATAACCCCATTTATGATGTTGCCCATTTCCGCCCCCAAGCCCACCCAAACCAACTCAGGACATTTTGGAGTTCTTCACAAGATGGTCTCATTTTTGAGGCCCTTTGAATTAGGCTCATTTTTCATGATGATGAACCACTCTGTTATTTTCAGGACTCCACATGAAGGTCTTCTTGTGGAAAAGGCCAAAGATAAAGTGTAATTCACAACAGAAAATCCACTTGGCTTTGAAATTTCACTGTTGGCCTTAGATACTGTTCCTGTTGGGGAGCTAAGAGTTTGTTATTACACAATGGACAGCAACATGGCATCAAAAAAGGGTCAGTGGTCAGGGATTCATGTTTGAGGCAGATCGAAGAGCAAACATTTCCTCTTCCTTGGTCAGACTTAACCTGTTTATACACACAACAAACTTGCATTTCATCACTATTTGTGGAATTCTTCTGGTCATTCAAGTTATATTTTGCTTTAGAAAGGAAAGGTACCTGATAGGCTGTAAAATAACAAGCATGGGGCTGGATGAACACAGCAGGTCAAGCAGCATCATAGGAGCAGGAAAGCTTGACGTTTCGGGCCTAAACCCTTCATCAGAAATGGGGGAGGGGAAGAGGGTTCTGAAATAAATAGGGAGAGAGGGGGAGGCGGATAGAGGATGGATAGAGGAGAGGATAGGTGGAGAGGAGGCAGACAAGTCGAAGAGGCGGGGATGGAGCCAGTAAAGGTGGGTGTAGGTAGTGGGGTAGGGAGGAGATAGGTCAGTCCAGGGAGGACGGACAGGTCAAGGGGGCGGGATGATGTTAGTAGATAGGAGATGGGGGTGTGGCTTGGGGTGAGAGGAAAAACAGGTTAGGGAGGTGGAGATGAGCTGGGCTGGTTTTGGGATGCGGTTGGGGGAGGGGAGATTTTGAAGCTTGTGAAATCCACATTGATGCCATTGGGCTGCAGGGTTCCCAGGCTGAATATGATTTGCTGTTCCTGCAGCCTTCGGGTGGCATCACTGTGGCATTGTAGGAGGCCAAGGATGGACATGTCATCTGAGGAATGGGAGGGGGAGTTGAAATGGTTCGCGACTGGGAGGTGCAGTTGTTTGTTGCGAACTGAGCGCAGGTGTTCTGCAAAGCGGTCCCCAAGCCTCCGCTTGGTTTCCCTGATGTAGAGGAAGCCACAACGGGTACAGCGGATGCAGTATACCACAT
>JAHRHZ010000003.1:10020361-10040717 GCA_024137785.1 Ginglymostoma cirratum
GCCAACATTGGAGTAAACCTGCAATGTCAACAGAACTACAGTGGCGGGAAATTAAACCAATTCACACCCACTGTTGGCTTCTAGCGATCAAAGATGTGGTTTTACTACCCTGACTTCTCTCAGAGTGTGCTTGTGACGCCCGAAATAGACCAATAATGGAGGTCAGACACTATTCCCAAAGAAATACTGTCACCTCAGCCAACTCCTTGGAAAAGACTTACATACTGGTTTCAAGACTTGAGAAAGAGCACAGGTGAGAAACGAAGATATAAAAATCAACTCCGGTATGAATTCCAAGGTCACAGACTGGAGGAACTGCTCTAGCAATGTACAATTTACTGATACATTTAAAAAAAGGTTCATTAGCCCAACAGTCAGTTCAGGTTAAATGATTGGTACTGTTCTTTCTCATACAATTTATGATATGAATATATGCAGTGATTCTACCTGTCTGTTTCTTCAAAGATAATCTTCAAATAAATTAATACACTTTTCATTATGACTCATGACTGCTTTGGGGAGGAGCATCAACGCATTGTCTTGCTTTACTGAAATCGGATAAACTGAGCTGGCAAGAAAAATCCACAGCCTCAAGAATTAACTGTCTAAAACAAATACATCTTCTTACTTTGGACATGTATTCAGATCATTGTTTTGTTTCAAAGCATGAACTAGCATGTTCAGAGTGAGTGTTGACATGCTCAATCTTCTCTATAAGCCAACCATAGACCCTCCCTTTTCTCCTGAGTGCAGGTGAGTAGACAATTCGAAAAGATCAATCAACTTGAACACCAACGCACTTCCCCTGACTGCTGTCCAAGTGTGACATGTCTTGTGCTCTACAAGCAACACTAAGATGCATTTATATCATGTCTGCAAAACATTGAAAGTCCCAAACTGCTACCCAGGAGTTCAATCTGACAAAATATGATACCAAATCAATGAAGGAGGTATTGAGACAGATACCAGAAAGATGAAGATATTACTACCAACAGTAAGATGAATGGAACGCAGGATATGCAAAACAGAGCTGGAAGCAAACCAAATTCTCAGTGGATGGTTAGCCTGGAAGAAGTTCAAGAGATAGGGAACGGTGCAGGTATTCAGAAATTTAAATGTGGGCAAGTTTTTTTTCTTTGAAGTTGATCAAGTACGTCAACACAGTTGAGAAATGAGAGTGAGTGAAACTCGAGCAGGTCAGAACATTACCAACAGCAAATGAGTGAAAGTCGATGTACAGTCAAAGAGGGGAGGAAGCTATGATAGTTCTTGAATAATCTAAACTAAAAGTAACAAAAGCTTGGAGGAGAGTTTCTGCACAGATAAGCAGAGGTAGAAGTCAAGTCAGGAGCAATAAAGTAGTGATTTTCAGGAAGCGTCATGTTCAGTTGGGGGTCAGATAGGGCAGCCAGATTGCAAACTGTGCAGCTTCCCCAAAGATAGTGGTCAGGGAAACAAGTGCAATCAGTAACAATTGGTCTTTCTGATGTTTGGTGGCAGGAGAGGGGGTGTGGAGGGGAGGACTTGAGGCAGGGTGTGGGGGAATGGGATCCTACCTCAACCAAGACTGGATGATGGTAAATATAGAGGCAGCTGAAAACTTGAAAAAGAACTTGGTCTTTTCAGTCCGCTTGCAGAAAGTGGGAGAAGAACTAGTTTCTCTTGGGTCCTTGTGGCAGAGTAGTAGTGTCCCTACCTCTGAGCCACAAGGCTCCAGATGTCAGTCATAACACTTCTGACCAAGGTGATTAAAGAAAAAGAGTTTTTTTTTCTCCAGTCAGGGCGTTACTTCCAGATACAGGAAGAATCCACAAGGCAGGGGCGCAAACTCAATTTTTAACAAGATACCAACTGGAAATCCTGGACTGCCTGATTTAGGGCATGTATATCAGTACATGAAACGTAGGCACAATTGTGCGTCAAGAACAGAAGCAGCAGATTATCTGCGCTAGACAGTGCAGTGTGGAACAGGTAAAAGCGTTCCCATTCTGGAAAACTAACTGTAACAAAGCATAATGAAAAGTCCAAATGAATAAAAGAAAAGTTTTAAAAATGCAACTGACACCTAACGCTGTCAATAAATATGGTGTCGTAAATGTATTTTAAAATGGTTGGGTTACATAATATTTTCAACATTTAATCAAACCAGTGACTGGTTAGAACTCACATTAAAAATGCTGACACTACCCATTACAAGACCCGCCCAATAGAAAGGCGCACCTGGACAACAGGGTTTCCACATATGTCTTTGCATTCTTCGGGCTCCACTTTGACAGCTTTACATTCCTGGCTTTCAGTGGTGGTCGAATCATGTTTGCTCCTTTTCTTTTTCTCTCGTTTTTGTTTGCGAGCTACTGCAGAATCAGCAGCCTGAGCCTGCTGCTCATTCAGGAGATCTCCACAAAGTGAGGACTCAAACAGTGCCTTCCCATTGTGGTAAGTTTTAGTGATGCGCAGTTTAATCTCTGGAGAACCCGTCTTCTTTGGGGTGACAGGTTCAGGAACAGGTGGAGAGGGTGCTTTCTCCTGAACCTCGGGCGGTTTCACCATGTAGTTTCCCCCTGTATAACAGTCAGTCGAACTGATATTCCTACACGTACCGTAGCCATTGGCAGATCCATTGGGGAGCTGGGAGTATGCCGGGTACTTGTTTGGCGTCTCATACATGTTAACACTGGAGTAGCCATTGGTGACTGGCGGGATCGTATCAGCACCAGAAGCAGGAAAGATGAAACCTTGCTGCAGGGAAGCTTCACAGGATTGCCCTCTGTCGTCCCTGATGCCACTGCTGGCATTGAGAACATCAGGAACCTGCCTCATATTGGCTGAATCAATAAGTTGTTGCGGCAGTTGAATCGTGTTTCCCATGATACCTTTCATGAATGTGAAGGAGAGATCCATCGTGTTGCCCCCGCATCCTCAACTTTCCCTCTCTCTTGTTGAGCCTGTGGAACAAAGACAAAAAAAAAAGATTTTTCATTCTTCACAGCAACATACAACACAACCAAGCCTTTAAATTGACTCGTTTCAAAACGATTACATCTCTAACAGCACAAAAGCAAATAGTGTATAGAACTGGGCATCTAACCAGCACTGTCCCCCTACTTATTGCCATATGATCATCCAGTGAAACACCATAAATGTGTTTAAATACAAGATATAAACAAGAAAATTGCTTTCCGTCGTGATGCTAAGATTAGAAATATGTGAAATGTTGCTCGAAACACTTTTCTGGTACAAAAGAAAGCCATGTAAATTATGATGGCAATACAACTGATGGCTCCAATTAATGCCATTTCTTTCATTAAAGTGTCAAGGGGCCTACTTCTATATTAAAGACACAATGTGAATATCCAAATGTCTGATTTCTGCCATTGCATGGCTCTTTCTGCACACAGTTCCATATTTTTCTTGTTCTAATGTTCACTGTTAAATATTACAGTCACCTTAGCTTCAAACAGTCCCTGTGGTAAACCAGTCTTTGTATCATAAACTCCTTGAAACCTTCCATTTAGCTCGGCATTTATTGATCAAGTGAAATCATCCAGCCATGTCCTTTTCTCAAACTCTGTCAAAAATTCCCAGCAGTTCCATCTTTGCACAAGACAGAAATGAAAGATTTTTTTCAAATTATCATAACTTCCATTTTATTTTTAATATTATTCTAGTCAATCGACAATTTTCTTCCTGAGATAGTCTTACACGTGAGAAATTTCAGGCTCTCTGCAATGCATCTAGCCAGTTAAAATCAATGAAAGGAAACATACAATGGCCCCTCAAGTCACGTGTTTATTCTGCTTCTTGACTCTTATCAAACTCACAATATCAATTGTCACTCCATAGAAACAGCTGTATTTACCAACAACCCCCAATGATGCCATTCCAAATGGCTCACACAGGCTGCAGTATTTCAAAATCAGTAACGGGTCCACATCAAATTTCAGGGGAACGGGAAAAGACTGCTGCATTAAGAAGAAAACCAACCTTGTGTGCCATCATGCCAATGCAGTACGTTGCTAAATGAGCCCTGTCAGCAAGAATGGAGCAAAGCTTCACTTGAAGCTACACCATACTGCTCAAGCACACAATGCAGCAGTCCAACTACACCTTTAGGTCCAGTATTCAAATGGATTAATCTGTAGTTTTTTCAGAGAAGATAAACCCTAAATAGCCACGTTACGTAGAGTTGAAGAACAGGAATGCAGATTAAAAAATGATTTAGGGAAACAATCTATCATCTAACTTGAGCTTTACCGAAGACAGAGGCACCCTGCCTCCACCCTGTTCTAGTGAATCAATATTCAGGACTTCATTTATTCTGCTGTGAAATCAGTTTCAGACTTTGCCCGATGCCTGTCTTCGAACTCTTACTTTCAGTGTCTGATAGTTAAGTCAGTGGAAGGTCAGGCACACAAAACAAAACTCATCCCAGGAAAACTAGACAAACCCAAAACATACAATGTACGCAAAAGGACAAAATGACATTCAAAGTTGCCCGGCAGAATATCTGATCATGTTCACTGTTTGCATAATATTTTCGAAAACGTTGTTGAAATCCAGTGGAATTATGTGGCTGCTAATTGGGCACGTTTGAAAATGATGTGGCTCAGCATAGAAAACAATTTGTAAAGATCATTTTTGTTCAATTAAATCATTGTTCCAAGTACAAATGACCATCAAGACTGTTTCTATGTTAGAACAGACACTCAAAAAACACCTGCAAAAGAACATTTTTAAAAACAGCTTGCAATAAACCCAGTGACTGATCACAGTGAAACATATGCAACGGGCTTTTGGTTCCCCTGCAACCGAAGTGTGATGTATTTCAATTACATGTGGTGGGGTGGGGGAGGGTGGCTAGTGCACGTGTGTCCATCAGGGTAGGGAAGAAAGGGACAAAACTACAGGAAATGTAGGAGTGGGAATGTTGTCAGGTCTACCAACCTATTTGCCCCTCACCTTCAAATGAAAAATGGAGGCCAAAAACTTTTGACCAGTTATTACCAGTTTCAGACTTCCTTATCTGCCAATCAAGTTTGTACTTCAGCTATGAGAATTTAGCCAAGGTACTTTCTGGTAGAAACTGATGGCGTTCCAGATGAAGTCACAATTCAATGTTTCCTGCAAATCTCCACTTGCTCAAAACAAGCCTTTCTTGAAATCACTGTACTGTACTTTGTATTTGTTCCAGCCACACGTACCTCATTACTTATATGTAAGATACAAGAACAGGAGACTGCTAGGAGTTTTGCTATTTTTAAAAACAACATCTAAAAACAGCACGGCAACAACACATTTTACGGCAGCACTTAACGTAACAAAGATGCAGCCAGAACTCCACTGCTACAGTCTATATCAACAGTATCAGGAAACGAGCTGTGAATGTAGGGACATACATATTACTTGCAATGGCAAATCCTCATCAGGCAGCAATTAGGCACAACAACCAGAACTCAAATTACAAAGGAACAATTGGAGAAAAAGGGCGGAAGGGTGGTTCAAAAAGAGAGGTTCTCAACACAACTGTACAAATACTGAATTTCTCTAATGCCTAAAAGCAAACAAAGGAGAGAACACCCAGGACAGTCTATATAATTATTTCCTACGTGCCTGCTTGCGTCACTCATAACTGGCAGATGTTTCCCCTCAGGGCACAAGGTTACACAATCAAGGCCATACTTACTTTTTTTTTTAAATGATTATTATTTGCAAGTTGCACAGCAAATCCATCAACAACAGCAGACATTCTCAAGGTGGAGGCCTCAGCAGACTCGAAGAATGTCTAACAATGGATTTCAACTGGCTTACTCACAAGGATAAGTAATATCAATGTTACTAAGTGCAACATATAAAAATATTATGCAACAACCTTACAGGTGATTCACTGAGCAATGATCCTCCCCAGTAATTGTCATCACCTTTCTTCTCTCCGTTGAAGTGTTCCCGAAAGTCAAACCTTTGGTCATCAACCCTAATAGCTACTTGTGGAACTTATCAATTTTGGTTTTGTAACACTCCTGCCAAGTGCCTGGGGAGATTTTGGTAAGGCTCAGGCATTACTAGTTTGAAAACAGAGATTTAAGAACACAGGACTCACACTTCAAACTTGGAAATTTACAAAGTATTCAAGTTTAACTCAAATGCTTTATCTGATAGGCATTCACAATTCTTTAAAAATCAGAATTCAAAAACCAGACTTTACCAATGAACTAGCTGCATCAATGCTTCTTCCATAATCAAAAAATATTTCAGCATTCTGCTGTTTCTTCATTCAGTTCTCAGGAGGAGAAAACACTCAGCATAACGACATGTTTATCGCGGCAAACAGTGCGTTGCTGAATACATTTTCAATCAACTCTGAAAACGCACATTATTTCATTTTTCATTTCAAATTCTGAGAGGAGTAAAGTCCTACAAATTAATTTAAATCAAAGTATGACATTTCCACCACAAATCTACCTATACATTGCAGTATTTATATAGAATTCCCAAATGATCTCATGAAAATGAATGAAAACACCTAAACAGACTTAATGGGTTAATGTACCAATCAGTCCCCAGATACCAGCAAAGTCCTCAGGTTGTATTCAAGTGTATAATTAATATTAAAGTAAACTATGCAAACAAGATTGAATTTCTTTTAAAAGAAACTAATTCATGATTGATTCATTTTATTTCCCCAAACACAATTGCTGTCATCAAAAGTCGGCTGTGGCCTAAAGGGGGCAGGGGGTGGGAAGAGTATCAAGAAAGTGAAATTATCAGCCAGGCCCAACTCTGGCCAGGCCTGCAGAGATCAACCTCATGCTGAAGACGGAAGGTGGGGTTATTGTGATAGTGGCATGGTGGTGGTGGTGGGGTGTGGAATGAAAAATCTAAATCAGCTCAAAGCTGCAAAAGAATTTACATCACCATATCATATTATCAAGTGATGGGTTGTTTCAAATGGCAATGTCTACATATTTGTGGTGATAAGTTCAAAACAAAACATCGGAAAAAATTAACGTATTGGCAGCACAGCACATCATTAAGTAAAACAGTGATCGAAGACCTTTTCTACTGAATAAGAAGTTGCTTCCTCATTGATTTTTGTATACTCTCAAGACAGAATATGGTGGCTGACATGTGTCCCCTTCCCCTCTGCACCAATACAAGGCATTCTCCACGGTTGAAAATAAATCTGCTCCCAGATGTGTACTGAGCAGCTTGTTGGTGCACTGAATGACTCAGCTGCTCACGTTCCCTCCCTCCCTCCCCACAGAGAGCCAACAAGGACAGGAACTTGCGTGATTTTTGATCATGAACCCACATCCTTTCCCTCTGCATCATCTGCCCTGTTAGGTGCAATATTTCGACACACCACAAACATAGAAGCAATAGATAGAGACTACAATTCTTCCCTAGTGATGAAATAAAATTCCCTTATGAAATAAACAATGCAAAGACTGGGCCTTCTTGAAAAACATCAATGAAGCCATCTGAAAAATTGTAGCATCACTGTCGGCAGAAAAGCCAATCTGGTTACCAGAACTGTAATCGTCACACTCCTCTGTGAGCAGAATGACATTTAGAGAAACCACATTACCTGAGAAATAAAACTGGTTTGGTCAGAAACACAACATTATTCTCTTTTTCCCTTCCATTTTTTTCGGATAAAAAGCATTAACGATTTGGTGTTTTACCAGGGAAAACAGTCTGACATGCTGAAATGAAGGTTAAAAAAAAAAATCTTGTGGCTCCATAAGTTTGGATGCTATCTTTTCAAACAAACTCAAATGATAAAACTCATCTCAATTTCAGAAATCGCTTTGTTTTAATCATTTTCAATCAATCAGTGCAACTATCTAATTCAGTGACATTGCTCCATTTCGAAAAGCCAATACGGTCAATTTCATACTATTTCAGATTGCATTCCAGTACCGAACTGAATGATTTTAAAAGCTTCAGTGATGACTAAAGGCTGACTAAGGATTTTAAACAAAGCTATGTTGCAAGAAGCTTTATTTCTTCCCTCAATGTTTGCTCAAGGGGCAGCCATTTCACACTTGGGTTTGGGTCCACAGGAGTTCTCCACTATCTCATCCAAATAGCCCTCCCTTACAGTTGAACCATGATAACAAGTGTCTTCTTTCAATGTTGCATGCAAACTGTCTAACAGTGTACTCAGGAATGTACTCAAAGCTCACCAGAGACAGCCAGTTGTAGTTCAACTACCACACAGCTGGTCTGGTGAGAAGTAGATGAACATGGCACACAGAAATTCTAAGCGGGTAAACAACAACTTATGTGAAATTCAGGAAGTGATCTGTTTTACATCTCACATTCTGAGGTTTCTACCAAATGAGAGATTCTCTTCAGTTAACTACAAGCCTCACTGCAATGGTTTCACACAGCATGTAAATCCCTATATTCTCAGACCAGAATTGTTTAAATTGTTCATGTGAAAACATTAAGGATTTCACGGATAAAATTGGGACAGAACATTGATCTGAAAAGGTAAATGTAAATGAAAAGGAGAAGATGAAGGGATGAAAAGGAAGGAGGCTGAAAACAGGGCTGATCAGGGACAAAACATGACAGCCTTGTGGAGGCAGAGAGCAAGGCAGGGACTGAAAGTGCAGCATCCTGTCATCACGAAAGAAAAAGGACGCTGGCGCCATCACAGAGAAACTGGAGAAGACTAGTGAACTGTTGCTTGGCCATTCTGGATCATGGCTGATCATCTCCCTCAAAGTCACTTTCCCTCAGTATCCCTGTATCCTTCGAAATCTACCATTTCTAGCAGTGCATCAATCTCAGCCTTGAACATCATCAGTAACTGAGCCTCCACAACCCATTGTGGTCATTATTTCCAAAGATTCCCACTCTGAGTGAAGAAATTCCCCTTCATCTCAGTTCTAAATGGCCTGCCCTTATTCTGAGACATCTCTTATACAGAACCTGTCAAACCCTGTACAGCCCTTTAGTGGAGAAAGAGGTGGTACACAAAATTCAATGGGATAGAGAATGTACTTAAAGGGTATTATCCATACCCTGAGTGCCAATGTCCAGATGGATATGTCATCTGGTGTAAAAGTGGTGATGGTGGGTGCTGTGGACACCATCTTTCAATTGTCTTTGGGTATTCACCGGTCTCAGAGGGTTGCATTATGCTACACCTCGGTGTAAAAATAAAGGTAATCCAGGAAACACAAGTCAGTAAGTGTAAAATTACTCTCAGGGAGACAGTAACCGGGTTTTGTTGTATTATGAAATATTCAAAGATGTTGGTGTGACATACACAGGCTTTCAAAATCTACGAAGAAAGCAATATCGTCCATTAGCAGAAAAAAGACCTGATGAGAAAATTGCTGCTCACAGTACTCAAGGAGTAATGGCAGCATTGTGACAAAAGTGTCATAAACAGGGGAGTTTCACAGTAGTTGGACAGATACAGCAGACTGTCTGTCAGAGGTTGCTGTTAAGGTAAATGGTCTCTTTGATGTATCAATGACCTGGACTCATGTTTTTTGAGCGCACAAGTTCAAACATTGCAGGTAATATCAAACTTCAAAGTGTAGTTAACAGCAAGGAGGGTAGCACCAGACTTAGGAAACTATAGACAGACAACTAAACAAATTTGAAATGAGACATTTTGAAAGGAAGTATTAGCAAAGATATTACAAATTAATGATACAATGTAAATAGGAGTACAGAAATACGGACTTGGGGTGGGGTGGTGATGGTTTGTTAATGCACACATTTTAAAGTGGCTGGACAAGTTCAGAAATATGTATCAGGATTCCTGCTTTTATAAATGGAAGCACAGAGTATGAAAATTGCACCTTTATAAACTAGTTATGCAATCTCACCTGGAGTATAAGCATCTAATATTGCTTGAATAGGAGTGTTAACACTTTGTAAAGGCTTCAGAAGAGATTTCCAAGAATGCTATCACAGATGAGGAACTTTGGATATGTGAGCTGATGAGGGAAACTGAGATTGCTCTTAAAGCACTGAGTATTAAGTGGAGATTCAGAAAAGGCGTTCCAAATTCATGGGAGGTAAAGATAAACTAAATGCATAAGGACAATATGTTTTCACTTGCAGTAGAGTCAGTAGCTGGAAGACACCAATTTCAGATATTTGGGAAAAAATATCACACATGCAGTGATTATGGTATTTTGAAGTAATGCATTAAATATGAGCATAGATCACAGGACTGTCATCATGCAGAAGTCAGCCATTCAGTCCATCATGTCATCTCTGGCTCTCTGAATTTGTCATGCCCTTAATTTCATTCTCCACATAATCCTGCACATGCTTCATTTTCAGACAACAATCTAATTCTTTTGTGAATGCTTGGCTTAAACCCACCTTCACCACATTTGTAGACAGTACTTTCTCGTCAAAAGAAGGCTGTGGCATACAAAAACTGTCATTACAGTTACTGTCAGAGTCCCTGACGTTCTGGGGACATGAGCTTAAATCTCACCAGGGCAAATGATCAAATCTGAATTCCATTTAAAAAAAGTCTAATAGAAACCACGTAAACATGGTCAATTATTGTATAAATCCATCTGGTTCACCAACATCCTTTTGGAAAGGATATCTGCTCTCCTTTCCTGATCTCGCCCCAGTGTGACTCCAGATCCACAACAATGCAGTTGACACTTGGCTGTCATAGAGTCATACAGCACGGAAACAGACCCTTCAGTCCAAGCCAAACATAATCCCAAACAAAATTAATCCAACAGCCTACTCCTGGCCCAGATCCTTCCAAACCTTTCGTATTCATGTACTTATCAAAATGTCTTTTAAACTCTGTAATTGTACCCACATCTCCTCAGCAAGTTCATTCCACACGCAAACAACCCTCTGAAATTGTATAATAAGCTACTCAGATCAAGGGTATTAAGAGATGGGCAATAAACTAGCCAGCTGTGTCCACATCCCATGAACAAATTAAAAAAGATCTTAACCATTTGCTCTGTGAGCAAGCTGCTTTTCGATGTTCCTTTTGGTAGAAGAAGTAACATCTAAAATAGAATTGCAGATATCCTTAGCAAGGACACACTGGAAGGGTTCTGGTGGGGCGGGGGGGTCACAGAAGAGAGACACTACTAGAGACATCTTCTGAAGAACTGGCTCAGGTAATACAGGCCAAATGGCCTCTTTGTCTGTTGTAAAAATCTATAAAAGCAACAGTCTGCAAAATAAATGAATAAACAAAGTTTACAACCACACAAGTTCAGAAATAAACTTTTGAGTTTCATTAATTGCATCAGTTTCTGCTCAAAAACATCCTTTATGTCCCTACTGTTTTCTACCCAAAATGACAACAGTGTTACGGTTACATTTTGAATGTCATCTCACCTGCTGTACATCAAAGAACAAACAAGGCAGGAACTTCACCTGTCAAAAAGCACTTCTTGGAAATACCTCTGACAGCTGAGACAAATGACAAGTTGCCCTGCTCCTTTCCCACCCACCATCCCCACATCCACAAGAACTGCACTTACAAAAAAGCAAAATAAAAATCTTAATGTCTCGGAGCAGGAGGACTGGCCAAAATGAGGCAGGGGCAGGAGTTACTTAACACCTTGTCAAAGTAGTACACTTAACCGACAGGCCAGATTGTTGGATTTTGAGATGAAACTTCATGTTGCATCCTCAGTCAGTCAGCAGGACTGCAATATGGCTGCCAATGCCCCTTTAAATCCAACACTGTACCTTTTTCCCCATCATCCTCAATCATGCCCCCTTCACCAAACAGCATGCAGTAAAGGAAGAACAAACAATATCACTGTCCATCCACACCCATCAGGGCAATGATCACTCCATGAAATAAAATAGCTGAATGTCAGAAATTTAAAAAAAAAATAAACACATGTCCTTAAAATGAGGAGTGCTGGAAAGCAGAAAAAAAACGACTACCTGCAGGTTGTTCCATTCTAGTCAGAGCCAAAAAGGCTCAGCTTGCTGCGGATTCAGAGACTGAATTAATCCAGGAGGAAGGAAGAGAAGGATGTCCAGGCCGCTCGCAGCTTTAATGGGGAGGGAAGTGAGTGGGGGTGGGACGGGCTGGGAGAAGGTTTTTTCTGTCTCTCTCTCTCTCTCCTGTTTTTCTTTACCTCCGTCGTTTTGGACCTGCCATTGTCAGACTGGTGAGATGGCGGCTGCAGCTCTGACAGAGAGTCGGTGGAGGAGGACGCTGGGGTGAGCAGATATTTGTGGTATTGGTGGTGTTTTGCAGCTCCGGCTAGGCCTGGCTTGTCTCGCCCCCAGGGCCCCGGGCCTGTCGTACGCTACCTCGCCGCCTGTGCGTGTTTTTTGGCCACTTTCCCTCGCCGGCCGCACAAAGGCCCCGGGCCGAGCGCCGCTATTGGCTGCCAGGCCTCGCACATGCAGCGGGGCATCACGGGACATGTAGTCCTTTCGCTGATGGACAGCTCGGCCAACAACAACTGTCGCTGCTGCTGCTGGTGGTGGCAGGGATAGAGATCCCAAACTCCAGTGCTGCTTCTGTCTCGGACTCCCCTCCAAGACACTGGGTGTTCGGCCGTGATATGCACCTTTCCCCGATTGCAAGCACTTGCCTATGTTGAAAGTTCGGGTTTCTTTTCATTGATTCATTCATACATTCATGGGGATGTGGGCTTGCACCCGAGCCATTTGCCCTAGACGTGCGGTGAGCCACTGCAGTCCATGTGGTGTCAGGAGGACACCCACAGTGCAAGTGGGGAGGAGGCCTTGTAATACTGTGAAAAAAACAGTTTGCCACCACCTTCAATTAATTAAGGTCAAACAATAACTCACAGGACAAAACTAGTAAATGACAAGTAATATTTAGGAATGAATTATGGTAGAGAAGTTGGAATTATGGTAGACATTTACATCCAGTTTGCAGATTGCTGGTTTTTCCTTCTGGGAATCTAGAGGGAAATGAATTCTAAAGATATATTAAAGAAATAGACCAATTACACTGCAGCTACACTGGCCTGGCATGCAGTTCATACATCCATGACCAAATAATAAGAAACATCCTGGCTGAACTTTTAACGCCACGTCCCCTGGAACTCAGAAGAATGAGAGGCAATCTCACTGAAACATTGGAAGGTACACAAAAGCCAAAATGAACTGCTGGATAATCTGGAGTTCTGAAACACAAATAGAAAGTGCTGCAGAAAATCAGTCAATCTGCCAGTGTCAGTTGGAGAGAACCAGAGTTAACTTCTCAAGGCCACTGTGCCTCTTCTTAAGAAACCCCAAGCTTGATTTTTCTCTCTCCAAACATGTTGGTGGACCTGCCAAAATCTTGTGGGGGCTCAGTAAGACAGCTACTGAGAGATTTTTTTCTCCTGCCTCGTGAATCTGTATCCTCAGGGTAAGGTCAGCCATGATCCAACTGAAAGGTAGAGCAAATTCAACTGGCTATATATTCTGCTCCGATTTGTTATGCTGTTGTGTTTGGACCGAAGTACAGTCATGCAGAAGCTCCAACTTCCACAACTTCACTTGGCTGACCAGGGATTCCAACAGTTTTTAATGCCTCGTTACAGGAGTATGCTGGAATGATTTGGAGGTTGCTGCTCAGAATGTTTGGGCATAATATGAAGACATTGTTTTTGGCCACCAGATTTTTTGGTGGGGCTCAAACCCGGAGCTTCCAGATCAGTGACAGGGATACTAGCCACTGCTCCTTTAATTCTCTACTTCTAATGGCATTCACATTGCCCTTTTAAAGTAATTTTTTAAAAAACTCAAGGCCTGCAAAATAGAACTCTTGACCCTGAGCCACAGAAAGGAGAGATCTTCAGGCTGATGATTGAAAGCTTAGCCAAAGGAGTTGGTTATAAGCATTGTTTCAAAGGAAGAAAGCGATGCAGAGAAATTTCAGGATGAAATTCCAAGGCTAAAAATTGAGATGCCAGTGGCAGAGTGACCAAAATTCAAGATGCTTAACAGGTCATAATTCAAGGAGTGCAGATATTACAAAGGATTGTACAGCAGATGGCTTTATACAGAAAGAAACATGAAACATCAGAGCACAGACATCACAAAGGACTGGACAGCAAAGGGGATTACAGAGATAAAAGCGTAAAATATCAGACCTGAAGTAGGGTATTTGGCCCCGGAGCCTGCTCTGCCATTCAATATGATCATGTACCCTGTGCCCATTTCTCCCAATTTCCCTCGATCCCTTTCAGTAAGAAGGACTGCACCTACATCTTTCTTCAATGTTTTGGCCTCAATGGTTTCTTCTGGCAGCAAATTCCACAGACTCACCATTCCCTGGGTGGAAAAGTTCTGAAGAAGTGTCAATGGACCCGAAACGTTAATACTACTTTCTCTCCACAGGTGCTGCTAGACTTGCTGAGTTTTTCTAGCAATTTCTGTTTTTGTTTCTGAAGAAATGTCTCCTCAACTCTGCCGAGACCTAAAGCTTAGACTGTGACCCCTGGTTCTAGAATCCCCACTCACTGAGAAATCCTTTCTGCAGCTACCCTGTCTTATCCTGCTTTAATTTTATCGATTTCTAGGAGATCTCTTTTCGTTCTTCTAAAGTCCAGTGAATAGAATCCTGCACAATCCAGTGTCTCCTGCCATCCAGGCATCAGTGTTAGTTGCACTTGTGTGAACAGCAGCAGTAATTTTTCACACACGAAGCTTCCACAGACAATTGTCTTTTCATGATATTGGTTAATGGATAAATGTTGGCTGTTTAGCAAGAAGCCTCTCCAGCTCTTCTTTCAAGTAAAACACTAGGTCTTTAATATCCACCTGGAAGGATAGTCTGGGCCTTGGTTTAAAGTCTCTTCGAAACACTTTGAAAGATTTCATTACAAACCCAAGAATGCGGCATTTGTGCAGAATTGCAGTCCAGTCTAAACCTCGATTTTTGTCCTCAACTCTTCTGGAATATAGCTGCAGCTGATTTCAATTTTCCCAGTCATCTTAATTGGTCGTACTTATATCAGAAGGTCCTGAGTTCAAGTGTGAAACCAGAAATGAAAGTGCGAAAATCCAGCTGAAGACTCAGGCTCCTTTGTGATGCGATGGAGGGCTAAATTTTCACTCATACGGTCTTTCTGATGACCATTCAGCTGAGGCTGACTTTGGTCTTTGAGACAGATGTAAAAGATCCTTTGGTGTTATTTCGAAGAAGCGTTGGGCAATATCTGCAGACTCCTTGCCAATATTTATCACTTAATCAACACCATAAAGAAAAGATGATTTAGTCATTACAGTTTTAATGTTTGTTACATTTCCCTGTGAGCAATTTGTTTTGAATTTTGCCAACGCTACAACGGTAGTTACAGTTTAATCATACTTCTTTGGCTGTAAAGCATTCTGGAACATCCTGAATTTGCAAAAGACACTCTATAAATACAAATCTTTCTTCCATTCTGCACTTGTATCTCCCCTCCGAAAGATGTCACCTTTGCCAACTTGGCTTCACATTTCTCTTCACAATCCTGAACCAAATCAATGAGCCCTGATAAATCTTCATCCTCAAAATAGCTGCTGGCCGAAGCTGTGTGCTTTCTTTAGCCAAAGAAATAAGACCATTCCGACAGAAGAAAAAGAATTTGATGCCAATTAACTATGTTTGCACTTCCAAGCTCTTATGAAACACATGCTTCAATGGGCACCAGTTAAGGTCACTGTATCCTCTGCCCAAATTGTTCATTAATAAGAGAATGTCACCATGCTAACTGACCAGAGAACATCTCATTCTGTCCTCAACTTACATCTACATACAATTTCCAATTAGAGTTCAAAAGTAAAATCCTGGAACTGGAACAGTTGTGATCAAAAGTCATGACGTAAAACATTAATTCTCTTTCTCTCTCCACACTTGTCACCAGACCTGCAGAACAGCTCCAACATTTTCTGTATTTATTGAAGTGGGAGGTATTAGATGGAAATCGAGTGTCTAAATGCTGCTTGATTTGACCCTGCTAGTGTGAAACATAAAGGGAAACTGTCATTGCCTGCCCTACATTGAAGGTTGGAAGCTGAATCTGGTTTTTGTTTCTGTCTCTCTCCTTCCAATTGGAATAATGCTCACGTTTTTCGAACACATTTTTTTCATTGTCCTTTCAAGGCATGTCAGTGTCACCATCAAGGCCAGCATTTCCTACACATCCCAAATTAACCTTAACCTGTGTGGCTGTGAATCCACTTCAGAAAGCAGTTAAGCATTAACCACATTGCAGTGAATCTAGTGTCAGATCTGCAGGACCGATTGGGTCAGGACGTTAGCTAGATTTACTTCCCTAAAGGAGTCAGTGACTTAGATGGATTTTAACAAGAAATTGTGACAATTTAATGGTTGTCATTCACATGACAAGTTTTATATTCCAGATTGATTGGATGTAAGTTCCACAAATTGCCATGCTGACATTTGAACTTGAATCCCCAGATCATAAGCCTGGGCCTAAGGAAAACTAGTCTAGTGGCATTTCCACAATTTACTGTCTCCCTAATGGATAATTTAAATAACAGTGGAATAAATCTGCATTTTATATCTGTGGATGATCCATCTCAGCCTCTTCGAGTGGTCCTCAGCTTCACAGATGCCAGGCCTGAGCCAATTCAAATCACTCCACATGATATCAAGAAAAAGTTGGAGGCACTGGATGCTGCAAAGGATATGAACCCTGACCAACATTCCAAAAATAAGACTGAAGATTCCAGAACTTGCTGCACCCCTAGTCAAGCTGTTACACACTGGTATCTATCTGCCAAGTGGAAAATTGCCAGGTGTGTCCTGTACACAAAGAGCAGGACAACTCCAACCTGGCTAATTACTGCCCCATCAATCTACCCTCAATCAATAGTAATGTGACAGATAGTGTCACCAACGGATAAATGTGGTGGTGACAAGGGCAGTTCAAAGACCAGGAATCCTGCAGCGAGTAACTCCCCAAAACGTGTTCATCATCCTCAAAGCACAAGTCAGGAGTATGATAGAATACTCCCCGCTTTCCTGGATGGATGCAGCTCCAGCAACAGTCAAGAAGCTCAACACCATCCAGAACAAAGCAACCTGCTTGACTGGCACCACATCCAGGACCATCCGCTCCCTCCACCACCGATGCTCAGTAGTATGACTATGTACTATCTATAAAATGCACTGCAGAAATTCACCAAAGATCCTTCAACAGCACCTTTCAAACCCATGATCACTTCTATGTCAAAGGACAAAGGCAGAAGATATCTGGGAAAGCCGCCAGCTGCTGGTTCCCCTCCAAGCCACTCACCATCCTGACTTGGAAATATACTGTCGTTCCTTCACTGTCACTGGGCCAACATCCTGGAATTCCCTCCCAAAGAGCATTGTGGGTCGACCTACAGTGCATGAACTGCATAGGTTCAAGAAATCAGCTCACCGCCACCTTCTCAAAGGCAACTAGGTATGGGCAATAAATGCTAATCAGCCAGTGATGCCCACATCCCATGAGCAAATGAGAAAAAGCATGAAACAATGAAAATAACTTCTCAATGAATTGATTTTGCGAGTAATGACGAAGTGATAACAACAGGCATTGCAAGAATGCCTTTCCCTTCTTGGAATTGTTTCAAGGAATCTTTCATTTCCATCTAACCTAATCATGATAACATATCAATTTTCAACTTCTAATGCCTGATTTGAAAACTTGGGACTTATCTGGACTGCAACAGTTTCAAAGAGGAAAAACCACTGATTGAAAAAAGGCTGAAGTAATCATCTGAGCACAGTTTGAGCCAAGCTTCATGAAACCATCAAAGCACAAAAACCAAACTGAATAGGAACTTACATTATTATCAATCGAGACTGAAGCAAGTCAGAGCTGTTAGAGTTGTATCCCTTTAAGAAGGTCACACGTTGGAGATTAAAAAAATGACAGTGATTTTCCAGCTTGGAGACAAGGAATTCAGACATTGAAATGCACAAAGCAGCTGTATTTCAGGGAGATAATTTTGGGAAACAACAGAGAAAATGAATTTGTAACTTGAACTGGAGAAGGCTTTCTCTTTCTGCCCTTTGTCTCTCAGTCTCTCAAGGATAAAATACCCAGTGGTAATTCAAACTGGAGAGAAACAGCCAAACACCAAGATCTCAATGCTATCAGAAATATTCCCTATCCAACAGTAGTCTCAGGTAAACCTAACACCTCATGAGCCCTAAGGATTTGAAATTGCATTTTCTTCTGTTCGGATGTGACACTGTTCCTTTTTGGATTTTTTATTTGCATTGTGTGGATGTTTGATGTCACATCATTATTTTTCTCTGTGTTCATTTACGCAGATTACAAATCTCCCTTCTTTAGTTAACATAGGTATCTGGGATTTTGACAATTCCCGCAACGTTGCAAATTGGGTCCAAGCCATTTGTTCCACATGCAAGCTTGAAGTAGAAATAAGGCACCTCAAAGCCATCTTGTGAGATAACATCTACCATAATCAGATAATTTTTCACTGTATTTTACATCAATCATGAATGAGTCTAAGGCCATCACATTTGGTTTGGAAAGTGCTGAGATTACTCTGAAAGAGTAAATAACTCAAGCGTTTTAGCAACAGGTGAAGCTAGATATTTCACACATTTAGAATATAAGCCGTGCATGCAACAAACATAATGCTGTGGTCAAGCCAAAAGTCACGTGCCTATGATACAAGTGAGTAATGTAGCATCTGAATTGCATTGCCAGCATGCTGCCCAGATAAGTCAACTATATGTCCTTATGACTGTGTGATGATGTCAAACAAGACATCCTTTTGGTTGTTCACAATAACTAAAGTCGTGACTATACCCATCCAGACAGCCTTACAAAACGCAGAACACTGCGTCCAAAATTAGATGTAATTGTGCAATTGGGCACCATTTGCTAAATAATCCCATGCTGCAAACCAATTTAGGATTGTCAGCCTCGCTTGGAGTACGCCACACCTTCTTGGACTGGAAGGTACATACATTAATATACAGGCCATGTTCATTGTAGACAGAAAGAAAATGTAGACATACTGCACCTGGTTCAATTCAGCAAAATAGGTGATAACCATTTACTCGTTAATGGCTTGTTCAATCAACATCAACCTACCTGATTTAAAATTTAAACAAAGTTTGCCAGATAACTGTCAGTCATGATGAACTGGTGCATTCTCCATAGCAACACCACTATCAATCAGAGTTCACTTGATAACCAAATTAGTACATTCCTCTCATACACATGAGATGTCTTTCCCTTTTACTTTGGTATTTCGTATGAGTTGTCCTGACAAGTGTAAGACAAACAAAAGTGCTAAAATATATTTTTTTAGCATACTGAAATTCTCTACTTCCAAACCGCTACAAAAAGTGGAATAGTTAAAAGTTGTTCTCAACTAGGATGTTGTTGAGTTTAATTTGTCAGGCTACTATTTGGCTGACACTGCTGTTTTAGTATTTGGTGAAACTACAGGGTATATATGTTTGGAGAATTTTCATGGCTGTGTCGTGGAACAAATAGCCAAGACATTTTTAAGATAAAAGATGGAACAATTGAGACAAGGTGGTAAAAAGATTGAAATCTTGAATCTTGCTGAAAAGAGAGACCTGTTGCCAAAGCTTTTGCAGTCATCAGGAAAAGAATGCAAAAATGCCAAATTTCCAAACATCATGACAATTTATACTGTGGGAGAGAAGTGGTTAAATGGTAAGGCAAGAATAGGTGGAAATGGAGAAGAGGAAATGTATGAATGATTGAGTGGTGCTTCAGTAATGTATCTCTCTTTTCAGCAATATTCAATAGATTGAAAAATGAATTGTGGATGCTGAAAATCTGAAACAAACACAGAAATTGCTGGAAAAGTTCAACAGGTCTAGCAGCATCTGTGGAGAAAAATCTGTGTTAATATTTCAGGTCCAGTGACCCTTCCTTGCTGAGCTTTTTCATCAATTTCTCTTTTTGTTTTGACAGATTGACAACTGTTGTGTTACAAACATGTAACAAATGCAGGCCATTTTCCCCCTCTAGCCTGTCCCAGTAACTAGTATATCTTGGCAGATCTGCAGCTGAACTTCATACACCTACCTTTGTCCTATGTAGCTCCTATGCTGCTGAAACCCTCATCTGTGCTATTCTTACCTTGAAACTAACAACTCCAGTGCACTCTCGGTCAGCCTGCCAGGTTCCTCCTTTTGTAATTTTGAAATAATTTCAAAACTTTGCTGCCCATATCTGAACTTGATGAAAATCCATTCACCAACTGTCCCTGTATTCATGGACCTCCAGTGGTTGACAGTTAACAAACACGTCATCTTAAAGGTCTCAGAGATAACAAGCATGGGGCTGGATGAACACAGCAGGTCAAGCAGCATCATAGGAGCAGGAAAACTTGACATTTC
>JAHRHZ010000003.1:10041117-10102638 GCA_024137785.1 Ginglymostoma cirratum
CCTAGACCCTTCTGATGAAGGGTCTAGGCCTGAAATGTCAAGTTTTCCTGCTCCTATGATGCTGCTTGACCTGCTGTGTTCATCCAGCACCATGCTTGTTATCTCGGATTCTCCAGCATCTGCAGTACCTTTTATCTCTATATCTTAAAGGTCTCATCCTTCTTTATAAATTCTTCTGTAACCTAGCCGCTTGTTACCTCTATAATCCCCTCCAGCCCCACAATGTTCCCCTGATTTTGCTGTCTTGAGCATCCCTGATTTTAATTGCGCCACTTTCAGCAATGGTGCTTTCAGCTGCCTGAACTCTGGAATTCCTTCCCTAACCTTCACCATCTTTTGATTTTCCTCTCCTCTTAAAAGCTGCTGCAGATATTTGCAGGAAGTAGACACTCTCTAAAAGAAGACAAAGTTGGCATAAGGAGGGGCATTTTCAGGCTGGCAACCTGTAACCAGTTGAGTGGCAGTGGGATCTGTTCAGGGATCACAATTATTTACGATATATATTAATGACCTGGATGAGGAAAGTGGAAGTATTATAGCTGAGTTTGCAAATGACACAAAATAAGTTGGGAAGGTAACTCGTGAGGATGACACAAAGAGTCTGCTGAGGATATAGACAGAATTACTAAATGGGCAAAAACTTGGCAGATGGAATACAGTGTGAAAAAATGTGAGGTTATGCACTTTGGCAAAAAGAACACAGAGCGAAATATTATTAAAATAGAGAAAGATTTCAAAAAGCTATAGTAGAGAAGGATTTGGGAGGTTTTGTGCAGTAGTGACAAAAAAAAATCACAGACAGGTTCAGCAGGTAATAGGAAAGGCAAACGGAATGTGGGCCTTTATTTCAAAATGAATTAAATATAGAAACAGGGAAGTCTTGCTAAAACTAGACAAGAACTAGTAAGGCACAACTGTAATATTGTCAACAGTTTTGGTCCCTTTGTTTCTGTAATGACCTACCGGCATTGGAAACAGTACAGAAAGGTTCATGAATTTGATCAAGGGAGTGGAGGGATTGTTTTATGAGGAAAGATTGAGCAAGTTGGGCCTGTCCTCTTTGCAGTTTAAAAGATTGAGATGGAACCTTGTCAAACATATAAGATTCTTAGATTATTCGACAGGTAAATGTTAAAAGGTTCTTTCCCTCGTGGGAGGGTCTAAGACCAGAATCTAAAATTCTAGGGCAGAATCTAAAAATAAGAGGTCACCTCTTTAAGACAGAGATGAGGAGAAATTTCTTTTCTCAGACGGTAGTGAATCTATTGAATTCTGTATCAGAGGGTTACCGAGATTGGATCACTGAGTATATTTAAGGCTGAGATGGATAGTTTCTTCATCAGTAAAGGAATTGAGGGATATGAGGAAAAGGCAAGAAAGAGGAATTGAGCGCAAAGATGTTCCGGTTAGGTGGACTGGACATGATAAGTTGCCCATCATGTCCAGGGATATGCAGGCTAAGTGGATAGGCCATGGGAATTGCAGGGTAATAGGGATTGGTGTGGATGCGATGGGCCAAACGGTCTGCTTCCACACTGTAGGGAATTCTATGATTACCAGGGCAGCTACAATCTCATTGAATGGTGGAGAAGACCTGATGGGCTAAATAGCCTAATTCTGCTCTGAT
Source organism: Ginglymostoma cirratum (assembly GCA_024137785.1). Lineage (NCBI taxonomy): Eukaryota > Metazoa > Chordata > Chondrichthyes > Orectolobiformes > Ginglymostomatidae > Ginglymostoma > Ginglymostoma cirratum. Next base: position 10,042,745 of record JAHRHZ010000003.1, read on the forward strand.
GGCTTACAGTCTTATGATTTTTAAAGCCTTGAAAAATTGCACCAAGAACAGGGTTTGATTTGTATGCCAGGTATAAAAGCGAACCACCAGTGTGCGAGCTCAGCATTTTTGTGGTTTGCCACTCGGCATCCTCTCTCTGTGTAGTTGTGTCTTAGATTCCTGTGCATTTTTGCTTGCTTAATTCCTTGCACCCACTTTACTTAAAAGGTACTGCCAAGTAAAGTATCTTCTTGTGGTGTGAAAATTTGAGGCTGACGACTGATGTTTTGGTGAAAATAAAACTGTGAGGTATTGGGCTATGTCAAGGGAAAAGCCACGAATATACAAAGCATTATTTCTGAGGCTGAAAAAATGGGGGTCATCATGTTCATCATATTCCCCAGTTCAATTTATACACCACAATCTATAGCACCTCTTTGACCCATCTTTTGATCATCTTCCCTTTCTACTATTCACTTATGGGATGATGCTCACTAAGCCAGCATTTATTGCCCACCCCTAATTTCCCAGAGTGCAGTTAAGAGTCAACCAAATTGCTGTTGGTTGGTAGCCACATGTCAGCCAAACCAGGTGAGGATGATGGATTTCCTTCCCTAAAGGACATTAGTGAACCAGATGAGTTTTTCCTGACAGTCGGCAATGGATTCATAACCAACATTGGTGCCTTAATTTCAGATTTTTATTGAATTTAAATTCCACCATCTGTTGTGATGGGATTTGAACCTGGGTCTCCAGAACATTAGCTGAGTTTCTGGATGAACAGTTCAGCAATAGCACTGCTTAAGCCATTGCCTCTCCTTGAAATATCCTCCCCACTAACCCCCTCTGCCACCCCCACCCGACATCTCTAAATGTAATAGCACTCCTGTTAAGGGCCTTGATGTGATTTGCTATGTTAACAGTGCCATGGAAATAAACTGAGATAACAAGGTGTAGAGCTGGATGAACACAGCAGGCCAAGCAGCATCAGAGGAGCAGGAAAGCTGACATTTCGGGCCGAGAGGGAAGGGTCCAGGCCTGAAACATCAGCTTTCCTGCTCACCTGATGCTGCTTGGCCTGCTGTGTTCATCCAGCTCTACATCTTGTTATCTCAGATTCTCCAGCATCTGCAGTTCCTACTATCTCTTGGAAATAAACTGTTGTTGTTCTCTTCTTCAAGAAATTGGACTAAGATTTTATAAAGGAATTACACAGGCTATATTTCTGTCCAGGAAAGAATGACAGAGTAATAACTAAAAGATAATTTTCTTTTTTTTTATAGTTTACCATTCAACAGTGTGTGCATTTGAACTTGGTTGAATGCAATGAATGTGTAACTGCAGATGATATTCTTTCATCGCAGTGCGAGCAACATCTTAGCAACTCCATCTCCCATTAATAATACATTTGCTTGAGCACTGCACATCGAAATAAGCAGGCCATTTGCAACAGAAAAGAAAATTTGGAGGTATCTTACTTGGATTACACACTTTCAGTGTCTAAATCAATCTGATTCATGCTGTACTCAAGCATTAATAGCTTATAAAGCACGGTAATTTAATGCTCTATTTTAGGAATTCATTAGTCTTAATGCTGTCAATTCTGAATACAAAATTTTAGGATCCACATTTAAACAAGTACAGTAACAAATACCAATTTATTTTGACTGCAGAAATTATTTTTAAAAATACTCACTGTGCCCGTTCTCTGCACAGTTGTTTGTTGAAAGTCCTTTACGACAAGCCCGCACAGGAAGTTTCTTGCATAAAGTAGCAGACTGCAACATGCCCAATATTTTAACTGAATCGTGAAATCAGTCACACACTTTTTGAACGTAGCACTTATGTTCCTGCGACAGTTTTAGTCTGTGTTGGGAATTTGCCTAAACCATTATACCATCGAGCTGAGTAAACAGAAAGACATCTTCTGTCACTGCAAAAATCATAATCCTTGGGTTTACATTGTTGGAAACTGAAATATGGACATCCTGTAACTGAACTCAAGATATTTTAGTTACATAGACACTTTTTGTCAGCTGTGGCTCAGTTGGTAGCACTTAAGCCACTGAGTCAGAAGATTCTGTGTTCAAATCTCACTCCAGGAGTTGAGCACAAGAACCATGAATGATATCCCAATGCTTTACTGGGGGACTTTACCTGAGGTGCTGCCTTATGGAGAGACTCTGAAGTCTCTCAGGTTGATTTAAAAAACATCACATGGCACTTTTTCGACAAGTGTTCTGAGCAATATTTATCTCACAATCAATGTTCCAAAAGACAAATAATCTGGACATTGTCTGGAATGCTGACTTTGGCTATCCTACATCTCCTCTTTAAGGTAGTCCCTTTGCCATTTTCCCACCAAGCTTTGATTCCAATTTTTCCAGGACAGGAGAGGTCCATAATCATCCCAATGGACACCATCTAATTAAATATTGTTTCTCTAGATGATCGAAACTTTATGAAAATGCTTCTGGATGTTTTTCAGAAAATGTTACTGCTCTCAACCTTTATACTGCTCCTAACCTGGTCTAGATGAGTATAATTAAGTGCACACACCTGTACTTGTTGCATCATCTCTAAGTTTCTCTAAAATTTGATCTGGCACATCTTTTGCACTATTTGATGCCTATAAAATACACCCTGTCATGTCGTAGCATGTCTCTTAACTAACCAAATCAATTTTTTCCCTTATTGTTCCATATCATTGTCTCCCTCCAGCACTGTAATGTTATTTTCTGTCAATACTGGCAATCCTTCTCTTGGGCTTCCCTCCTTGCCAAACTTAGTTCTAACAAAATTTTGGCCCAGGCCAATTTTTGAGGCAGGTCTGCCTTATTATTAAAATATTGTATTTCCTTGTGGGTCACACGCACCTGCAACTCACCAACCTGATTTACAACACAAAGCATTTTCACAGTAATGCCAATTTTGAACTCATTGCATTCTATTTGATTTTATTCTTTCATGCAATGTGTGCATCACCGACAAGGCCAATGTTTATTGTCCTTCCCTTATGGCCCTTGACAAAGTGCTGATGAGTTGCTTTCTTGTACTTGCACTGTTGCAAACAAGTAGGTGATTATTTTCTACTCAAGTGAAATTTCATCCTTCAAACACCTTAAATAAAAGTGAAATACTGCGGATGCTCGAAATCAGAAATAAAAACAGAATATCTTAGGGAAATAAGATTCAGGAGGTCTGGCAGCATCTGTGGAGAGAGAAATAGAGTGAATAGTGTGAAACAAAGTCAAGTTCAGTGTCACTCTTCTTCAGAAGAAGCCCATGAAAGCAAGAGGGTAGGTGGGAATAGGTGTGTGGAACAACATTTGAAGAGGAAATTAAGAATCTGAGAATGGAAACCAAAGACTAAGGAAAAAATGCATTTATTGTTGTCAGGCAAAGTGAGGTTTGGGTCTCGTTAATGATTGGCTATGCTTGTAATAGATGCTGCTACTTTTGACATTGAAATGAAGCATAATCATTTCAGAAATGCTACAGTTGGAAACTTCACAAAGAAATACAGGAGAAATAAACTTGGTGTGCCCCGCTCCAACTCAGCTATTAGATCCACACCTAGCACCAGCCCCAAACCCTGCCGGGTCTTCACCATCCCCCCCAGACCTCCCCCTCACTGAGGACGAGCGGTCAGTCCTCAGCAAAGGACTCACCTTCATTCCCCTCCGCCCACGCATCAATGAATTCCGTTCACACTTGGACGTCGAACACTTCTTCTGCCGCCTCTGCCTCTGTGCCTATTTCTTTATCCGCGAGTCTAACCCACCCTCTACAAACCCCTTCTCCCGCCTCCAACACACCCCATCCTCCTGGTCACCACCCCATGGCCTCCTACCCTCCCTTGACCTCTTCATCTCCAACTGACATTGGACATTGATCGCCTCAACCTCCTCATCCCTCTCACTTACACCAACCTCTCCTCCAGCTCCACATTGTGTTATCTCTGACTCAAGCATCTGCAGTTCTTACTATTTCAGTGAACAAAAGGTTTTTTTTTGCAGAAAAGAATCAAATAAGCTGAAGCAAGAATTAATAAATTGAATTAACTCCAGCTGTTAGCATTGCTTTTTGATATGATTTATTGCAACTTCTCTGACATACAGAAAGCTCTGATGCATTGATTTCCATGACATCCAATGGAAGCCCACAGGGCAATATAAATGCAGTTCCGGTATTCAAAAACGCACACAAATCCAGAGAAATTAACATCATCTAGGATTACTGAAAACAAGTTAATTATATATGTCCTGTTAATAAATATTTCAAAAGATGCACAAGAGTGCAGCATTCAAGACAGATAAAGTAGGGAAAAAGGTACGAGTGGGAAGCAGATAAACCAGTTGTATGAAGGCCATTACAAGGAAAACAAATTATCAGCACAAGAAACAGAAGATCGAACTTTATTCGGGTCCAAGTCCTGTTTCTGTCTTGGACAAATGTGGAAAGGAGGCTTGATCATGAATTTTCGACATGAGACAAGGAAAAGGAGGCACAAGAGATACAGCAAGTGATAGGGTAAGAGTGAAAATGCCGGAGGTAAAAAGCAGGTGAGACAACATCTGTGAAGAGAGAAACAAAGTTAACGCTTCGGTTTAATGATCTTTCCATAGAAGTATGTTGTGATAGGGGGAACAGAGAAGTGATCTTTCAGCCCTTGGAGCAGCGACGCTGAATAAGAGGCTGTGGTAATGAATTGTTGACACATTGCTTCGTAAACGGATTTTGAATATTAATCGTGAAACTATCTTTAGAAACGCCGTTTGCAAGTGTTTTAAACTAATTTGATGGTTAAAGAATTCAGAGACTCTTCACTCTTTCGACTTCTTTCACGAAACTGCAAAAAAGAAACTGACCAACCTCCACAACGGAGCGGACGCAGACAAATGGCTGGGACCAAAAGAAACAAATGTTGAAAGTCTCGCACACGGGTGGACCTATGCAGGCCGCTTTCCTCTAGAAGCTACCGTGACATTAGAGATGTCAGTCGTTAACCCTGGACCCCCTCGTCCAGGTGGACCGGCAGCTCAGCTGGCCCCACCCCACCTTCTCCGCGTGCCATTGGTCCCAAAACCTGTCAATCCCGATTCCCGGCCTTTCCGTTGGTGCTCCCAGCCATCAATCACGGGAGAGGCGGGGCCGTGGGTCGAAGCCGCAAGGTGGGTGGCCCGCGAGACGGTTTGACGGTTGGTGACCCCCACCCCGTGACCCCGGCCGTTATGTCTCGAGGCCGGCGGCAGTTACGGGGTTTTGCCGGCCGCGCTATGATGGCAACGCTGCTTCAGTAAAGGACGTATCCCTCAACCCATCCCCGCCTCTCTCCAAACAGCCCACTCACACCGGTGGAGGAGAGGGAGAACGGGTGACACCAAATCCCTCCCTCCCCACGGACGAGGTGTGGGGCCCTCATCCCGGTGAGTGTGCGGCGTAACGACGAGGGAGAAGCGTCGAGCTGCGGCCCACAGAAATGCATAGCCCCAACGCATGGCGAAGGGGACAGGAGCCTGATGTTTCCATGGAAACGGGCCGCACTCTGGGATGCTACCCCCTCCATCCATTGATGCTGCTGCAGCTCTTCCAAGCCCTGCAGCCAGTCCCCGAACCTGTTGACTACAATACCGTATGCTTCTTTGACCATCACATTTGCTGCCGGCCTTTACTGCAGCCCTGGTGTCTTATTATCTGTGAGGACAACCAGGTGGTTGTCCAGGTGTCTGTTTGGATTGATGGTGCACCAAATTTTGGGTCACTGGTGCACTTCGGCTGTACCATGTCTTGACGGAGCGGATGTGCAACTCCTCATCAGGAGTTCAGTTACTGAAGAGGTTACAACTGTAGGACTGTAGAAATGATTCAGTACAGAAGGGGCCCTTGGGCCTATGTTGTCAATGCCAACCAAAGTCACCCAGATTTCCTTTCTAAACCCCTCTTCAAGCACATGGACCCATACCCCTGCGGCTTACATACACATACTTTTAAGAAAGTGTTTGCGTCTCTGTCTCCACCACTAACTCAGGCAGCGAATTCCAGACACCCATCACTTTGCACAAAACATGTATTTCCTCACGTCCCCTTTAATCTTTCTGCCGCTTAGTTTGCATTTATGACCCTTGATGTTCAAACTCTGTGCCAAGGGAAGCAGGTTCCTCTTGCCTGATCTACCTGTACTGCTCGCAATTTTGCAGACCTCAATCAAGTCACCCTTTAGCCTTCCCTATTCCAAGGAAAACAATCCCAACCTCTCCAATCTGTCCTCGTAGCAGCAATTCCTCAGCTCAGGCAACATTCTACTAGATTTTTTCTGCACTTTCTCCAGAGCTGGAGTGTCCCGGAGGCTGAGAGGTGACCTTGTAAGGATTTATAAAATCATGAGGGGCATAGATAGGGTAAATAGATAACATATTTTCCACAGGGTGGGGGAGCCCAAAACTAGAGGGCATCGGTTTAAGGTGAGAGGGATAAAGATTTGAAAGGAGCCTAACGGGCAACTTGTTCACTCAGAAGGCATTGCGTGTTTGAGCTACCAGAATAAGTGGAGGAGGCTGGTACAATTACATCATTTAAAAGGGTATATTAATAGGAAGGGTATAGAGGGATATAGGTCAAATGCTGGCAAATGGGACGAGATTTATTTAGGATATCAGGTCGGCATGGATGAGTTGGATCAAAAAGTCTGTTTCCATGCTATATATCTCTATGATAGCAATTGTGTCCTTCCTGTAATATGGTGACCAGAACTGCACTCAATACTCCAGTTGTGGCCTCACCTGTATCTTATACAATTTCATCATTATATCCCTACTTTTGTATTCTGTACCTCTGCCAATGAAGGAGTGCAATCATATGTCGTTTTTACCACTGAATCTATCTGGACTGCGACGTTTGAGGACCTGTGCATTCGCATGCCAAGATCTCTCACTTCATTCACACCTCTCACTGTATTCCATTTTATTGTATGTTCCTTTTAACTGTTTGACCTCCCTGAGTGCAATCTCTCACGCTTTTCAGAGTTGAACTCCAACTGCCACTTTCCTGCCCACTCCACCAACCCAACTATATCATTTTGGAGCTTACAGCTATCCTCTACACTATCCGCCACATGGCCAATTTGTGTCGTCTGCAAATTTCCCAATGTGCCTCCCATGTTCAAGTCCAAATCGTTAATGTATACTGAGCCCTGTGGAACACCACATGAAACATCTTTCTTTTCGCAAGGGCTGCCATCCACCATGACCCTTCGTTTCCTGTTACTTAGCCAACTTTGGATTCAATTTGACACATGACCCAGTAGTCCATGGCTTTTTCAACCTGTGGTAGTTTTTGAAATGCCTAACTAAAATCCTTAATATCGACAATATCCACTGCACTGCCCTCTTTGATCCTCATCACTTTCTCAAAGAATTCAATCAAATTTGTAAGGCATGGCATTCCCTTACCAAAGCTATGCTGACTATCCCTGACTAGTCCATGCCTTCCTAAGTGAATGTTATTGTATTCCAGTAAGACTATTCGAACTGATACTGAAGTGCACCATCGAACCAAGTCTTAAGATGGCCATTCAGTCTCCCAATTGGAGCAAGGATTTAAACTTGTTGTCACCAGACACCATGTGACCATATCAGTGGTGCAATCAGATGTATTTCTTGATTGACTGGAACAGTCCTCGACGCGGTGGTGTTCAGAAGAATGGATGATCTCATTGAAGCTTAAAAGATACTGCGAGGATCTGACCAGTTGTGGAATTATCCTAGAAGAATAGACAGCTCGGGGAAGGGATTTGAAGGATTTGGTGGAGGCTAAATATAAGGACATTCTAACTTATGTTATCACTTTACTGAAAAGGAAGTTGTCATGACTTGATAAAGAAACCATGACTAAAATCAAGCAAATCAGCAAAGCCCAAAGTTCTTCCAAAGCTCACTTATACACCTTATCAAGTATATGGCTCCCAAAAATGTTACAATCAGTGTTCACATTGGTTTTCAACAACGTGTACAGCGGACAAAATAAGATTGCTTGAATTGTGAAAAAAATGGATTGACATTGATTAACATTTAAATTTGAGGCTTGCTAGGATGTGGGCAGTAAATTGAGCAGTCAATGGTAGTGTTGCAAGAAGAGCTTTGTCTACATTGAAAGTTGTCTACAATGAAAATAATGTGGAAAGCAGCTTCAGTAACAGATGGTTGAGGTAGAAATTAAGGCTGGCCAAGCTGTGGAGTTGGAAAGCATCTGTGTCATGGAAGATATTGTTCAGAATTTTAGATTGGAATCAAGCACCATATCAAATGTGAAGAGCTAGCTTCTTGTTGAGAAAGTGACTGGTGAATGACGTGGGATTGTTGGTAAGTTAATGGAGTTTGTTGGCTGAGGGCAAAGCCAATGGCTTCAGTTTTCCACGTTTGAAATAGAAGACAGAAAGTTATCAGTGAGTGGATGGCTGGCAGATGGTTTGAACTCCACACTCCCCCACCATTCCATCAAACTGCCTTGCGAATAAGTGCATTTTTTTTCAGCATCTATTTGAAAACTATTGTACATATTGATCATTGCCAGCAAGAAGCAGTTTGTTTTCTCACTTCAACACAAAAGCGACTGATCATCAGTTTCACCTTGTGTCTCGTTATTCTAATTAAACAACAACAAGCAAGGCCATTGGGCCCATCCTGTCTGCTGACCAGCTCTTTCATAGGAATTCATGCTACTCTGTTGCTCAATCCTCATTATCTTGCAGATTTTATCGCTAATGTTGGCACCTTGTTCCAGATTTGCCTTTGAGTCAAGACACATTAATAGTACTTTCTAAATACACTTGAGTCAACAGTAATGATCTGCTGTATGCTTAAACTATTCCCAATTTTTGTTACATGAGCAACTTTTCATGTTTTCAAACACAATTGAAGGTTGGGAAGACAATTTTTTCACCATTCAAGCAATCTTGTTTTGTCAGCTGCACACATTGTTGAAACCCAATGCCAACACTGATTGTAACATTTTTGTGAGCCATATACTTGATAGGTAAAATAAGTGAGCTTTGGAAGAACTTTGGACTTAACTAATTTGCTCAATTTTAGTCATGGTTTCTTAATCAAGCCATGACAACTTCCTTTTCAGTGAAATGATAACATAAGTTAGAATGTGCCACCTTGACATTGAGATAGAATGTCTTTAATTCTCACACCTTTGTTTAACACTGGCTGCCAAAATATTTTTACAACATGTTGTTGAAATCAAATCATATGGAATTTTTTGTGCAAGGCATCATAATCTTGAAGTTGCACATACATTTTGGATTCAAGATTTAGAAGTAGAGTAGGGAGTGATTGAAGTCAGGATTATGATTATGACGCCGTTGCTTTATAGGAAATAATCAATTTTTTTCCTGCTAATATTGTCCCTCATTTTGTTATGTATCACATCATAAATCGCTGTAACCCTGAAGTGCTCGCCTAACTCAGTTTTACATCTATATTTGTTTATCTTTTTCCTGATTTGCAGTCATTGTAATATGCAATGTTTCTCTTGCAGATGCTTTCATTTGGAATATAATGTTAGAGTTCAACAACATCTATTGTTTACTCCACTGAACCAAAATCTGAGTCATCCTTTGTGGGAAGACAGAATTAAACTTAGCACAAGTCTTGCATTCCTTCTTGAACCAAACTACTGCACCATAATACATGCTAAGGGTAAGGAAAAAGACTCTGAATCGTCATCATCTGGTGATCATAACTGAATTGATCATGATCTGAACAGCAGCAGTGGTTCTCCGGCATGAGGGAGAGGAATGACAGTCAAGTACGTGGTGTAGGTCCCTAATGATCCCTGCTAGCTATGTATAAAATAAACATTGAGTGAGGAAACATGTCGACTCAATAACAACCCCATTCATGGTTAATATTCACTGTCTAAACTCTGCACATCCTGATAAAATTGCTTTGTGAACTGAGTATTAATTTGGTACAAGTGGTAATCTGTTACAAAGGGAGGAGTGTCAGCCTTCTATTATCTCTGCCACTGTGGTTTGATTAGTTATTATGCATTTCCACAAACAACACATCTCAAAAATGATGATGGATTTCACTAAAACCTGGAATGCAAATAATGTATGCCCCAAGAAACAACTGGTTAGTTTTTGGTAAAGATCTGGATCCTGGCTTTTGGTCGACGTGGGAGTTTGGGTGAACTGACATACATTTTCAAATATTGTGGGTTGTTTCATTTCAAAATTTTTAAATATTGTGGACTACAGCAGCTGCTGTGCTGCAATTCATCACTGCTGTTATGACATGTACAGAGTTTTCACATCAAGTTGTCAGATGTTGGTTCACCTGAAATCTCCTCAGTAAGATGGAAGCTCCTCAGCAGAGATTTCTGTGTTTAGATTTGTGGTTACAGAATGTCAACCTAGCTGGGGAAACCTCTAGGAGGAGCTCTATCATTGTCACAATGCTTAGTTTACACAGTATCAAAGAAGTATGTGCATTACTGAGTGCCCTCTTCACCTGCTTTTCTTCTCCCTCCAGCAGCTAATCAGTGTTCTTATTTTGTCTCCAAGATTAGAGACAAAGTTGTTGCTATTTTCACTAAATTAACAGCTAATTGACTCTTTAAATGAATAAGAATAGAAAAACTTGGAGAATTTTTCTTTACCCCCATCCCGCTCTACCGACCCCTTGCTTACTTTGATGGTTTGCATTGCCCAGAATGGTAATATCCACTTGGCTGCATGGATGTTTAACTGGTGACGGTCGACAGTCAAAAACAGAAAGGATGTTACAGTGATTAGGTGGTGGGAGAGCCTTTTGGTTGTGTGCGATAATACTTCCAGATATTAATAAGATTTGGAGGGGTTTTTTGCAGTGCAGTGGTAGTGTCCCTACCTTGGAGCCAGGCCACCTGGTTCAAGTCCCACCTGTTCCAGAAGTGTGCGCCAACACTGCTGAAAAGGTGTGCTGTGACAGTAGCGTGTGAAAATGGGTGAAATGCATTACGATACAGACAACTATATCTGCAGCAACTGTTTGCAGATTGAGCAACTGATGCTCAAAGTTGTTGAGCTTGAGTATCAGTTTCTTAAGTTGCAGAACATCAGGGAGAGGAAGCGTGACATGGACATTTTATTCCAGGGGGCATTTGTGCCCCGTAAACATTAGAGTTAACCAATCGTCTGGCATGGAAGAGTGTGACAGTGAATAAAGCAACAGGTATCCATTAAGTCATAATGGAAGAATCTCAGCCGCTGATTTTTACCAGATATTTTGAGGTTCTTGCTGCCTAATACGGATGAGAACAGGGACCGCAAGGTGAATGAGCAAACAGACCGTGGCAGCATGTTGCAAGATGCCATTCAAGTGAGCAAGCAAAAGGTAATATGTAGTGACAGTCAGAAGTAAATACCATTTTCCATAGGAGGATGCAGGAGCTCCAAAGGTTGTGGTGCTTGGTCAATGTTAGAGATTAGGATATCTCTTTGTGACTGGAGATCAGTGAGGATTCAGTTGTCATGATCCACATTGAATCAAGAACAGAGGTAGAATTGGAAATAGTTTTAAGTGTTCCAGTCCAAATTAAAATGCTCAAGATCAGTGATAATAATCCCTGGACTGTTACCTGAGCCAGGCACCAACTGGTATTGTGTGAAGCAGATTTGAAAATTAAATGCATGGCTGAAAGAATGGCATGGGAACACAGCACTTCATTCATGGCACTAGCACAAGAGCACGAGCATCAATACTCAGGAAAGTGAGAACTACTTGGTTGGAACATACTCCAATTAAACTGGGCTGGGATCAATGTTCCAGACCATGAATGAAATTTTAAACTAACTAAGGGAGGGTTCAGACAACAGTGTACCATTGTAACGCCAATCAAAGTAAGAACCGACAAAGAGTTTACCACCTGAGATATTTCTGAGTTATCTGTGAAGTTTTGAATATACAACACCATTTCCTTCCTCCATTATTTCTGGCAGTGTTTTCCGGACAGAGAAACATACTTCTTGATCCAATAATACAATAAGTTCCTGCGTTATGCTCAATGTTTGCTGTCTTTTTTATGTCACAGTAGTTTTCAACTTTAAGGTTGTTAACTAACTTCAGGAGTTCCAAAATATCGATTTAAAATTGCATTTTGGTTATTTGCTGCAGATTTCTGATTCTGTGGCTTTCATGGACAAAGACCTGTCCCTCAGTGCACCTGCCTCTGCTCTCAGTCCTGAAATTCCTCTTCCAACTGTTCCTATTCTCACTTTCCACAGTTCGTTTTAAACTGCTCCACTGTGAAACCCAGCCTGCATCTTCACCTGCCCTGTGACTCACTTCTCACTATTTCCCCTGTCCACTGTCTGTTGCTACCTTTGAAGTCACTGTTTTATGTTGCAAAGACCATTTTAGTTTCAGCTCCCATTCCCATGTCTGAAGTCCTCATCCCCATCTAGTGACAGAAGCTGGTGGTGCACAGGGTCCATGACTTTGGCAGTTACCTACATTGACCACTGTCTGTCACTAGATGGAGCCTGTTCCATCTGAAATTAAATAGGCGAGTATAATTTCAACATTTATTTACAATGTTTTCATTTATATTGCATTTCTGAAAAATTAAATATTTTAAAAACTTATTTTGTTCTTGTTAGCATTTAGAAATGTATAGCATTTCAATTCAATGTTTAAGGTTCTGTGTAGAGAAATTCATTGGAAGTATCTTGCTGTATAATTTTTTTGTGTATTTAGTGATTTGTTTCATTTTGCATGTTATTTCATATAGGAATGCATCGTCCTGCACATTTACACTCCAGTATTTCAAGCTATGTGTTATTTGCAACATGTAAGGCGGTGAAGTAAGCTACTGAGCCCAGGGCTCGCCTGCTCTGTCTGCTTTTCTTTTTTCTCGTCTTGCCTTTTTTCTTTTTGCACTTACCTCCAGTGAAGAACTTGTTCACAGCGACTGGATCGACACCAGCAACTGAGCCCAGCGCAGACTCATGGAAGAATATTCCAGTAAGATGGTGGCAGAGGAGTTGGTAGAGGGATGAGCATGGGACCCAGTACTGGCATCGGCGGCTGCTATGTCAACAGAGGCAATGTCAGCGAGGTAGGCCCACAGGTGACACATGGCACTGAGGAGCACCAACTATGACATTGGTTAGGTCTGGCACTGGCAGAAGCAAAGCACTGGTGGACTGGACATCACGGCGATGTCGGCAGAGAAGGCAGCACCTGTAGTCGGTGTCGGAATTGGAGATGTTGTGCTTCAAATGTTTGTTCAGCGATGCGGTAGGCCCGATTTGGTACTGCTGGAATGGACTTTGAAATGGGGGCGATTGTGGGCCTGGAGCCCAGAGTGGAGAGAGCCCCCTCCCTGCTCACCCATGTCATGTGGAGTACAAGAAGGAAGTTGACTCTGTTTTTACTTATGTTTAAGCCTTATTTCTTAATTTCAATCTGAAATCTGAATATCTTCTGAAAGTCAAAATGGCACTGGAGCATGGCAACATATTACACTTTTCACTGTATTTTTTGGTTAAATACAGGTGACAATAAATTGTTCATTCAGTTTTGTGGGCAGGAAAATATGCACATGAACCTAATTCTTGTTCTGACATTGTCATTTTCAGGAATTCAACCACAACTTTAAGTGGGAATTTACTCTATATACCTGAAGGTGACGTATCTTAATGCATTGGTCACAATTTCTGTTTGAAAGGAATTTTTGCACCAGAGTCGTGTTGATGATCTGATCCAGCATGAAATGAATGCTCTCTCTCTTATCTTGGTGCTGACAGTGAAATGTTTTTAAAAGTTATCACGACCAGTTTTCCATTTGAAAACAAAATTATCGCTGAAATACTTATGCATTTTTCTTTCTCCTGACCTTTTCTGCCAAATCCCTCTTCTCATTCTGAAGCTATTGACTCATTCCTTGACATTATTCAGTGGTTGTTCTCATACATGTCACTACTGGATGATTATCAGGAATAGCCAAGTTTCCTCTGCCGAACATCACAATGATGAAAGTTTTGTTAGCTTTGCTGTTGTGGACCAGCAATTGATCCAAGTTTATTCCTGATTGTGGCTTCTAAATCATGATCAACAATCTCATTTGTTGAATTTAACACTGCCTCAATGACATTCTGTATTCTCTAGATTTTTTTGTAAATAGCTGTATTACTGTATTCTTATCATTTAGGATTACATGCTTTACTTGCTGAGGAAATGGCTTATTTCAGCCCAAGTTTACTTACGTCCGTTGCCAAATCAAGGTAAGATGATGAATCCTTGTTTTTATGGAAAAAAAAAGAGAAAATGTTAACTTGGAAACCTTGTGAATCAATTGGATCCTAATGAGATATGATTGATAATCCTGATGTCTCCTGACTAAAGTAGACACAGGTGCGAATATTCTGCTGCAGTCTGTCTTGTGGTGTTCCTATAGTGCTGTTTGGTATTGAAAAGACGGTCAATTGATATTCAAGTCAGATTTGTGCACAATGTGGCAGTTGTGTAGCCCTTGTTGATTATTGGGGTTGCATGAAAGAGAGGTTCTGTTGAAGACACTCACCAAGGTTACTCGAGCATATCCTTTAGAATCATATTTACTGCAGTTACATTGCACCAGGGATGGAGAGTTTGAAATTTGAGGCCAAGGTTCTGAATTGGCTGGGACGTGTTTTCTTGAGTGTTCCGGTTGCATTTATCCAGATGAGCGATGGGTCACACTCCTAACTTCAACTTCAGAGATGAAAGAGAGGCTTTGAGGAGTCAGGAGATGAAGTGTTTGCCACATATTTCTGGTCTCTGTCCAGATCTTGTAGCCATAGCCTTGAAATGCCAGATTTCGTTTGCCTTTGGCCAGTAAATTTTATTTTATTTGTTCATGGCATGAGAGTGTCACTGGTAAGGTCAGCATTCATTGCCTATCTCTAACTGCCTTTGAACTGAGGGGCTTCCTCTCCCATTTCGGAGGGAAATTAAGAGTCAGCCACAATGCTGTAGGTCTGGAGTGATGTGTAGGCTAAATCAAGTGAGGGTGACAGTTTTCCTTCCCTTCGAGACATTCAGAAACCAGATGGGTTTTTATGACAATCTGAAGTTGTTATACAGTTACTTTAAGGCTTGCAATTGAATTCAAATTTGACCATCTGAATCTGGTAGGATTCAAACTCATGTTCCAGAACATTAATCTGAAATTCTTGATTACTAGTCCCACAATATTACCTCTGTACCATGATGTCCCTTAAAATGTGAATTTTAGAAAACTTGTCAATAATACTGGGATTTCTTATTCAGTGCAGTCATTCCTTGGCTATAAGAAGACATGAGCGTTAATTCCTGAATGTCAGCCTTGTTGCAAGTTGGCATTGGCTGTTTCATTATTGGCATAAGTGTGAATGAAGCTGGACAGATGGAATTGTCAGCTAACTGTTCACACTTCATGTCGGAAAGTCATGGGTGAAACAGTGGCGGGTGATTGGACCAAAGAGATTTTCCACAGCTGGTTAAGTGGGATTTAACAGCAGTTGAGCAGGAGGTCGAATAAACCGTGTCCTGCCTGATAGGCCCAATGTACTCATTACCTGTGAGCACAGGGAGAAAGTTAATAGCGAGGACAGTGACAGTGCATCATGGCTTAGAAGGCTGTCTACGTTGGTGATAGCAGGGTGGCGGCAGGGCTAATGACAGAATTGGAATTTGCAAACAATAATAAAGGGGATAGATAGCCTCTCTGCAGCCAAAAACAAGAATCCCAGAGGATGTGTCACCTACCTAGTACCAGGGTGAGGGATATCTCACAGTAGCTGGTCAAGAATTTGGAAATGGATGGTATAGCTACAGTTCTTTTGATTGATGATGGAACAAATAAAGTAAGTAGGAGATGAAGCAGGCTCTGTGCAAAGAGTATCAAGACTTAGACTCCAATTTAAAAACCTAGAGTGTTATTTCCAGTATCACATGTAATTTGATGTAGGAGCATGCAGATCAAGACAATTAAGGTGTGGCTAAAGAGGTGGTGTGTGGATGAGGAATTTCTTCTTACTAATGTTTGGCAGCAGTTGAGACAGGAAGGAGCTGGACTGGTGACATTGGTTCCCATGAACCAGGATGGGACCTGCGTTCTGGTAGAAAAGTCTTTCAAAGAGTAAGGTGGCAGCAGGGATCTATAAGCAGTCAAGCTGCAAACAAAACAGAACAGGAGAGTTAAGTACGAGTGGACGTTGAAGGAAGAAAAATATTACGTTTAAAGAATGGGTGTCAAAAACGGTTCAACGTAAGTTGAGAGAAATGCAACTAAAGATAAATTTAAATGTTTGAACATCGTTGTATAGTATACACAATACAACAGAATGGTGTGGTGGTGATGTCCGTGCCTCTCACCGTGGAGCAGCTGCACATATTCAGGACAACATAATGGTGGCTGAAAAAAGGGATGCAACAATCAGCATGACAGAAATGGAATTCATATTGGACATAGATCAAAGATAAAAATGGATCAATCACAGTTTTAGGTGTTGTACACAGATCACCTCATAATAAGAGGGAGACGGAGGAAGAAATACAGAGTCAAACTGGAAAATTGTGTAAACAACATCAAATAATAATCATGGGCGAATTCAATTACCCTAATATTAACTGGGCAGAAGACTTAAGCAAGGGAAATAAGGGAATAGCATTTCCAATGTGTGTACACAAATACTTTCTCACTCAATATATAAAAACCTAGCAAGGAAAGTTTGACAATTGGGTCTAGTTACGGGGAATGAAACAGAATAATTTATTTAAGTTTGGGAGCATTTGGCGTGATACTGTTCATTCAATGACAAAAATATCCTTTAAAAAAACAAGTTTCCACATTGGAGAAAAGCTGAGTTTGACGGGCTAGAATGACAACTTCAGAAAATTATATGAGCAATTCGCTTGGCAAACAGGCAAGGCTACAATGGGTGGTGGGTTGGTTGTTTTTCCAAACAGGGTAAACATATCCTGCTAAATACCAAGAAGCCACAATTAACATTTGTGTGATTCCATGGATGAATAAAGACAGAAAGGAACAACTGAAGTTTAGAGAAGAAGCATGCATCAACTGCATAAACAGCAAAACAAAAAATGCATATTGAGAGAAAATGTGAAAAGGTTAAGAGAGAAGTAAAAGTAGAAGGTAATAAGGAATACTTACATTTTAAAGGAACATAAAATTGTGAAATATTTTACAATACATAAAAGGAGTCTGTGATGGTAATGAGACCATGAAGGAATTGTCAGGATTATTCCACAAGTAATGACAGGCAGCAGAAATATTTCACATATTTGGCTTCATTATTTGCCAGTGAGATAAAACAGGAGACATGACATTAATGCTGGGATGAGTAAATAAGTTAATGAGTAAATAATTTAAAAGAGAATAAAGATGCAGTGGTCCAAACTCAAAAGAGGCAGGAGGCTCTGGTCCATTGCCAGAAAGGCAAACTCACAGTGATCATGGGGGATTTCAATATGCAGGTGGACTGGGAAAATCAGGTTGGTAGTGGATTGCTAGAAAAGGAGTTTGTGGAATGTCTATGAGTTGGCTTTTTGGAGCAGCTCGTGGTGGAGCCTACAAGAGAACAGGCAATATTGGATTTAGTGTTGTGCAATGAGGCAGACTTGATAAGGGAGCTTAAGGTAAAGGAACCCTCAGAGGCAGTGATCCTAAGATGATAGAATTTACTCTGCAATTTGAGAGGGAGAAGATAGAATCAGAGGTAACAGTATTACAGCTGAATAAAAGGCAACTACAGAGGTATAAGGGAGGAGCTGGGCAGAATTGACTGGAAGAGGAGCCTAGCAGGAAAGACACTGGAACAGCAATGGCAGGAGTTTCTGGGAGTAATTCAGGAGACACAGCAAAAATTCATCCCTAGGAAAAAGAAACATAGTACAGGGAGGATGAGGCAACCGTGGCTGACTAAGGAAGTCAGAGATAGCATAAAAGCAAAAGAGAAAGCATATAATGTGGCGAATGGCAGTGGGAAACCAGAGGACTGGAAAGCTTACAAAGACCACCAGAGGGCAACAAAAAAAGAAATAAGGAGGGAGAAGATGAAATATGAGGGTAAGCTAGCCAGTAATATAAATGAAGACTGTGAGAGTTTCTTTAGATATATAAAAGGCAAAAGTGGACATTGGGCCACTGGAAAATGACGCTGTAAAGATAGTAGTGGGGAACAAGGAAATGGCCGAGGAACTGAATAATTACTTCGCGTCAGTCTTCAGGGTGGAAGACACGAGTAAGCTCCCAAAAATTCAAGAGAGTCAGGGGGCAGAGCTGAGTAAGGTGGCCATCACCAAGGAAAAGGTGCTAGTAAAACTGATTGGCCTGAAGATGGATAAATCACCTGGACCAGGTGGACTATGCCCCAGAGTTCTAAAGGAGATAGCTGAAGAGATAGTACACGCGTTAGTGGTGATCTTTCAGGAATCACTAGAGTCAGGGAGGGTCGCATAGGACTGGAAAATTGCTAATGTGACACCCCTGTTTAAAAAGGGAGTAAGGCAAAAGACGGAAAATTACAGGCCGATTAGCCTAACCTCAGCAGTGGGTAAGATTTTGGAGTCCATTGTAAAGGATGAGATTTCTGAATATTTGGAAGTGTATAGTGAAAAAGGGCAAAGTCAGCATGGTTTCATCAAGGGGAGGTCATGCATGACAAATCTGCTGGAATTCTTTGAGGACGTAACGAGCAGGGTAGATCAAGGACAGCCAATGGATGTTACCTACCTGGACTTCAAGAAGGCCTTTGACAAGGTGCCGCACAGGAGGCTGCTGTGTAAGATAAGGGCCCATGGTGTTAGAGGCAAGGTGCTAGCATGGATAGAAGATTGGCTGTCTGGCAGAAAGCAGAGAGTGGGAATAAAAGGGTCTTTTTCAGGATGGCAGCCGGCAACAAGTGGTGTTCCGCAAAGGCCAATGTTGGGGCCAAAACTTTTCACCTTATACATTAATGATCTAGATGAAGGAACTGTGGGCCTTCTGGCTAAGTTTGCAGACGATACAAAGATAGATGGAGGGACAGGTAGTATTGAGGAGGTGGGGAGGCTGCAGAAGGATTTGGACAGGTTAGGAGAGTGGGCAAAGAAGTGGCAGATGGAGTACAACGTGGGCAAGTGTGAGGTCATGCACTTTAGTAAGAAGAATAAGAGCATGGACTATTTTCTCAATGGGGAGAAAATTCAGAAGTCTGAACTGCAAAGAGACTTGGGAGTTCTGGTCCAGGATTCTCTTAAGGTAAACTTGCAGGTTGAGTCAGTATTCAGGAAGGCAAATGCAATGTTGGCATTTATTTTGAGAGGACTTGAATATAAAAGCAGGGATATACTACTGAGGCTTTATAAGGATCTGGTCAGGCCACATTTGGAGTATTGTGTGCAGTTTTGGGCCACATTTCTCAGGAAGGGTGTACTGGCCCTGGAGCGGGTTTTTCAGAGGAGGTTCACGAGAATGGTCCCAGGAATGAAAAGCTTAATATATGAGGAATGTTTGAGGACTCTGGGACTATGCTCATTGGAGTTTAGAAGGATGAAGGGGGGGATCTAATTGAAACTTACAGGATACTGAATGGCCTGGACAGAGTGGATGTTGGGAAGGTGTTTTCATTTGTAGGAGAGACTCGGACCCGAGGGCACAGTCTTCGAGTAAAGGGAAGACCAATAAGAATGGAGATAAGGAGAAACTTCTTCAGCCAGAGTGGTGAATCTCTTGAATTCACTGCTACGGAAAGCTGTGGGGGGCCAGGTCATTGAGTGCATTTAAGACTGAGATAGATAGGTTCTTGATTATCAAGGGGATCAAGGGTTACGGGGAGAAAGCGGGAGAATGGGATTGGGGAGCTTATCAGCCACGATTGAATGGCGGAGCAGACTTGATGGGCCGAATGGTCTAATTTCTGCTGTTATGTCTAATGGTGTTATGGCATCCAGATATTTAAATGAATTAAAGGAAGAGATAACATAGATATTACTATCCATATTTAATAATAGATTACAAAAATGTTTAATGCCAGAGAACTAGCAGACAACTAATGAAATTCCTTTATTTATGTGAAGGGAAAGTGTATGTCCGGGCAAGTATAGACCAAAGAAAACCCAAAGAACTGTGGATGTTGGAAATCAAACGAAAACAGAAATTGCTGGAAAAACTCAGCAGGTCTGACAGCATTTGTGGAGAGAAAGCACAGTTCATGTTTTGGGGTCACTGACCCTTCTTCAGCAGTACAGTTCCAAACCTGTCCTTCAGTTCTAAGAAGGGTCACTGGACTCCAAAACGTTAACTGCTTCCTCTCCACAATTACAGACCAGTTAGGTTAACATTGGTGGAGGAAAAATAAATGAAACCCTATGAAAGGCAAGAATAGGAGAACATCTGGAAGTGAGATATATAACAATGAACAAACACTCCCCATTGACTAACCTTATTGAATTTTTTTGAGGTGGAAGGGAGGATATTAATCAGGATGCAGAAGATATACTTAATTTGCATTTTCAAAAAGTTTTCAGTAACTTGCCCCAGAATCAACTGAGGAATAAGATCAGAAAATATGGAGTTGGGAACAAGTTTATATTATGGTTTGCTTGCTGGCTTCAAAGCTGAGAGCAGAGATTTGTGACTAAATAGCAGTTACTAACAGGGTTAAAAATGGTGTCTCACAAAGCTGGGACTGATGCTGTTCACTGTTCACAGAAATGGATTGGACTTTGGAATCAAATGAAATTTCTACATTTGTGCATTGCACCAATGTGGGAAGATTATAAACATAAAAAGTGTTCTACAAGTACACGACAAAATATTTTTCTGTGTTGAAATGTCAATGTTAGTTATGTACATTTCAAAATATAATGCTTTTTGTTTAAAAACAGAGGAACATGCTGTTTCACACATAGCAATTTATGGACTTCAGTTGTGGTTCTCCAGGTCCGTGATTTTCATTCATACAGACTATGTCCCAGAGATAAAGGACTTGGGAGGATCTGCCCTCTTCTCTCCTGCAGTTTACCACACTTACACTCTCCTTTCATACCTGTGTGCAAATACCACATGTCAGTTCAGTGTTCTCAAGTGAATAAAGAATCTTCCGATAAAAAAGAACAAAAGCCAGAGCCTGCGACAGAAGATTCACTTTCCCGGACAACTCAAACAGTTGTTGTGAAGCACACCTGGAAGCAGAAAATTCTAAGTGAACTGAAACACTACTACAATGGATTCCGATTACTTTGGATTGACACAAAGGTGGCACTGAGGAGCCTGTCAAGATTATTTGTTGGACACCGGCTTACCCGTAGAGAGAGGCGAAGGGTAGGTAGGATTTTACAGCTAAATTCATTTGGAAAAGGTGAACATTTTTACCTGTTTATTTGTGTAAAATTCAGGTTTTCTAAATTTCCTTTTTCTTCCTATCCTGTTCTGAACCACTTGGTGTCTTCCCTTGAATACCTCACCTGCATGGTCATTGTGCACGTGTCAGCTGAGAGAACACTGAGTCCTGCCCTTGCTGCAATACTCATGCATTTTGTATTGTGTAAACTCTTCCAGCTTATACGAACATGTGTTGACCTCTTCCGCTTAGTTCCATTCATGATCTTTCTGATTGTGCCATTTATGGAATTTCTGCTGCCCGTTGTTCTGAAATTGTTTCCTGGGATGCTGCCATCTACATTTGAGACAAAAATGTCAAAGGTTGGTGGGATTATTTCTACACGAGTTTTCAATTTGATGGAATACTTTTAATTGTTGTGACAATATGAAAGATGCCAGTTGGGAAGAATGAGTGGTTGAGAGAGGACTGGATCAGAGAGTGGAAAAGATGGAACACAAAATGATTATCTTGTTGATGCTACATAAAACTTTTCTGCTCTCAAGTGCCAGGTAGTAAGAATAAGCTGAGGGATACTGTCCCTCTGATTAAATTCCTTCTATTAAAATAACTTCAGTACAGCCAATTTCCACAGTGCAAAAAAGCAAAGTGAAGTACTGAGCACAACTTGGTCAAACTGAAAAAAATGCTGCTGGTGAGTGTCATCACAGACATGTCAGGCCTCCCTGTTCAAAGAAAATTTACAATGAGGATTGTACCACTGTTTACGAATATGCCGAGTAGGTGTTCAGCACTGTAGCCAATTAGAATATTCAGACCAAGCGGCACTTTTTAATGTTTATGAAAAGCTGCACATCAGAGCACTTTGATCATGAAGTCACACTGAGATAAAATACATGCAAGAATTTTGTCTCATTAGATTTGATAATTTCTTTTTCTAGGAAGAAAATCAGAGAAATACTTTGGCAGCAAAACTTGAGGTTGCAAAATTTCTCCAGGAAACTATTGCAGAAATGGCTAAAAGAAATAAAGCAAAGGGCGCAGAGGCAACCAAACAGTTTTCTTCCTACGTACAGAAGGTTTGCTTCAAACATTCATGCATATCTCTTATGAAATAACTACCAGATAATTCCCCATAAAGAGCTGGCGTGACCATTAGAAATCACCTTTACTGTACAGCTTATGATAGCTGGAGGCATGAGCAGAGGGTTATCCTGAAGAGAACAGTCTTTGTACTAAGGGGCACTTGAAAACCAAATCATTTGTAAATGCTAATTTTAAAGAGGAGAAAGAAAGCAAGTAAACATGATTTATTTTTGTTTCACTTTGTTGAAGGCTTAGTTCAAGTAACCTAAACACCAACTCTTAAAGAATCCTATTTACTTTGTCATTTGGAAAGTCTTAAGAACGAGAAGACGAGAAGAGATAGGTGCCTTGAGCCTGCTCCATCGTTCATTTTAATCATGGCTGATCCAACACTGCACACTTCCACTTTCCTACCCTTTCCCAGTGACCCTTGAATCCCCACCTGATGGGAAAACCATCTATCTCAGCCTTAAATATATATCAGGACAATGGTCCCACAGCTCCCTCTGACAAGGAGTTCCAAAGACTCTCAGCCCTCTGAGAGAAGAAATTCCTCTTCATCTCAGTCCTAAATTGGTGCCCTTTATTCTGAAACTATGCGTTCTGGTCCTGGACTCCCCCATGAGGGGAAACATGTTCTCAGCATTTACCCTATCAAGCCCCTTAAGAAGCTTTTATCTCTCAATGAGATCATCTCATATTGTTTGAAACTCCAGGAGCAGGAGTCAGCAATTCAGCCCTCAGGCCATTTAATACGATCATGGCTGATCTCATTAATGCCTCACCTCCACTTTCCTGTCCACTCCCGTAACCCTTTAATCCATTATGAATTATAAATCTATCTCCTACTTAAAAAGCTCACACCAGTTCTTCCTCCCTGACTCAAGCTGGGAGTGATTTCAGTTTTCAACCATATGTATTTTTAATATTTTACCTTATTAGTCCACGAGATGTGGAAATTTGATGAAATGTGTGTGTTTTTTTTAGAAATAGACATTGCCTTCATTTGCTGCTCATCCACTACAAACTAATTTCGGGAAAGGTCACATGTATTATCAGACAATTGTCCCAAATTTAATTTTGGTTTGTGTGTAAAAATGCACTTCAAATTCCAAAAAATGTGTATTTTTCAAACTAAGTTGGGACAATGAAAATTCAGTTCATTATTTTGAATACATTTCAAATCAATTGAAATAACTTACATTTTGTAAAAGGGTACAGTGGAATGTATCAGGCTGAAATTTGATTACCTGTACAAATTTTGAAGGTGCGTCGCTCAGGAGAAAGTCCAAGCACACAGGACATAGTGCGTTTCTCCAAGCACTTTGAAGATGAATTGACACTGGAGCACCTGACCCGTCCTCAGCTGGTGGCACTGTGCAGGCTTTTGGAACTCCAGCCTTTTGGTACAAACAACCTGCTTCGCTTCCAGCTTCAGATGGAACTAAGATCCATAAAAGCGGATGATGAAGTAAGTACAAGATTACAGACATTATTCTGTCATTATGAAGGCAAAGATAATAGCTTTCAAATAAGCCACAATCCAGGATTTTAAAAAAAGTGGAATTTTAAAAAAACAGCTTTAAAACAGTTAACACTTCTAAAAGTGTGGCAAAATTAATTTCGTGCAAATGTGTTGACACTGAGTTATTATAAGAACTGAATTTCAAAGCATTTGAATCTTCTATGTAAAATAATTTTGTGTGTTCAGTAATTGGTAATCTCTGTTGTGTTTATAAATTACAGATGATTGCTGAAGAAGGATGTGAATTTTTGACTGTACCAGAACTACAGGCAGCATGCAGAGCAAGGGGAATGAGATCATTAGGATTAACAGAGAAACAGCTCCAAGATCAGCTCACACAGGTGATGGATATGGTGGAGATGTGCACACTTGCAATCTCATTGTGTAAACAATGTGCAAATGAAACAACAACAAAAGAATCCATTTCTAACATATTAAAGTAATCATCCTTGAAAAATCCGAACTGTTTTACATGGATGCAACGTCTTAATACTGCTTACTAGTCAAGGTCCATCAGGTTTAGCAACTGGGAGGAACAACTTGGCAGACTAAATGGGGCCAGTTTCATATTTCTCTTGATGATGTCACACTCAACATTGCATTTCCAGGTGCAATACCAGCTGTAGCTCTGTTTTTCTTTTCACACACTGCAACCATATCATCCTTGTATAAATTAATAAAAAGATCTAGGTACAACTGGGAAATAACCTGTATGGTTCACATTATTGGAAGGCGAAATGAATTTCTGTCTTCCAGCACTAGAATATGTTGTTCAGCTCAAATATTTACAGTGTGTTGTATGAAGAACAACTCCTCAATAGGAGCAGTAAGAACACAATTTCTTTTTAAATTCCGCTTAATTACCATTCCTCTTAAATACAAACATGATATTTATGATATGAGTCTCTCGATATAAAAGAACAACTTTAAAAATGAATCAACTCCTTTTTCCTGCAGTGGCTTCAGTTGCATCTGAAGGAAAATGTGCCTCCATCATTGCTGCTGTTGTCTCGTGCCATGTACCTGACTGATATCAAACCAAAAACTGTTATTCAGAAAGTGCCAAAAATTGAGGTGACCCTTCTTCTTTCATGACTTTTCTCGCAAGATTGTATTAAAATTGAAATTGAAATTGTTATAAATCGCAGATCAATGAAGGCAATGACCACAGAAAATGCTGGAGAGACACAGCAGAACTGGCACCATCTGTAGAGATAGAAACACAAGTTAGTGGAGTCAAAATCTGCTAAGTTTCTCCAGCAGTTTCTGAGTTTGTTTCAGATTTCCAGCATCTGCAGCATTTTTCTTTTATTCCAGTGCAGGCAATAATTTTGAATGTTCTAGCTATTCATCTAAACATTTTCATTTGGTACAGTTCTTTATTCAGTGAGGGGATGTGGGCTTTAATGGTTGGGCAGTATTTATTGCCCATCCTCAGCTGCTCTTAGGATCCTGACAGTGAGTTGCCTTCTTGAATTGCTATATCAGCAGTGTTGTTAGGAAGGGAGTTGCAGCCATTTGGCCAACTGACACTTTACATATTTCTATATATCTTGTCGATTGAAAGTGCCATCTGTGCTATAATAATGCATATGTCTATTCTTAATGTGGATTCCAAATTGTAAATCTACGAAGAGTCAAGGTGAGACTTGTAAAATAAACAGGCAAGACACTTCAAGCTCCTGGCACATCTGTTTGAATCCCCTTGATGTTGCTTTCAGAGCAGCCTTTACGTAGATTTTTCAATTCTGGCAGGATAGCTGAGGTTTGAGAGGTCAAAAATATGAGTTATCGTTTTTCTAAAACACATGGGGAAAGCAGAACTTCAAATAAAATGTCGTTGGGTGTGCTGATTTTGCTGAGCAAAGAATGTCAGGAGTTTGTAGATGTACATTTAGTGAATACTTAGTTTAATACAATTCAACAAAATGGAATCAGTTTATCATTATATATATATCTGTTGTGGATTTTCCAGCTGGGTATTACTGGCACCCTGAAGAAAGAACCAGAGAAACAAACCACCACTGAACCATCAACCTTGCTATCATCGGATGCATTGTCTGACTTGACACCAACACTGAAAAGCATGAAGGTATGAATGTGACTGACTCAGTTCAATCAGCATCCAACTCTACTCAGTTGGTTGATGACAAAGAACATTTTTGAAGATTCAAGCTCAGAGATAGATTGGGCATGGCCCAGGAGACAATGAGTGCCCAGTTCATGTTGCAGCTCTGAGCTGGGGAAGACAAGGTGCCTCAGCTCCAGCCCATTATCCAAACAAAAGGGGGCCAGAGACTGAGGCCCTCTCTCATCTCCTCCCCTGTCCAAGACCAAGATAACATGGGGCAGGACACAGTGGGCACTGAGCTCCTTCCCTTGCTCTGAGCTGCAGAAGATTGGGGAGGGTGGGGGGGGGGGGCGGAAAACGGGTGGTGAAGGCAGCTCCTCCTGCTGCTCTCAGCCAGGGAGGGGGCACATGGCTGAAGACAGTGGGCATTTAACTCCTGCTCTGAGTTATCATGGGCACAGACTGGAGGCCTGTGTTAATGTGTGACGTGGAGGCAGCAAGGCTACATCTCCAAGCTTCTGGAGTTTGCAGTCTCTGAGCAGGAACTCACAAACACCCAGAGTTTCTTCTCCTGCGCCTCATTTTGTCCTGGCTTGTGGCCACAGTTCTGCTCCTGGCTGCATTTATCCTATGTCCTTTCTAACTTCTGCCATTTCTCAGTCTGCAGATGGACAAGTGTCCCAGAAAACTAAGGCCTCTGCAAATGGTTCGGGATGAACAAAGTCAGAAGACCTGGAGAAATGGACAACCTCCTCATACCAGAGTACCTCTCATCTCAGTTGATTAGGACAACTCTACCAAAGGGACACTGTTGAGGACTGATTATACCATTGTGGTTATCAATACTTCTATCATGTACTTAGGGTTCAATCAGTTTGCGGATGGCTTGGTAACGTGCACTCAAATGCTGCAACCAAAGAGCACTCATTTAAATGAGGAAAGATAACGTGGTCAAGACAATACTCTAGATGTAGACGACTGGTTTGTCTTACTTGATGCAGGACAGTGACACTGGACTGCAAACAGGGAAAACTATTTCTTCGTTGCACAACCACACCATGTACAAAAAAGTGTTATTATTCTGAAATATGTATGGCAGCAGTACAGGGAAAAACACAAAACTACACAACCTGTACAATTTCTAGTTGATTTTCTCCTGTAACCTATAGCAGTGACAGCAGATGCCAACCAAAGTAATCAACACAGCACCACACTAACTGTCCACTGGTGCGTTGCAACGTGGCACGCAGCTTGAGTGATGTGCTGAGGAAATACTGTCTGGGACAAAACCTGACCAGGACTGTGCAGGTACAGATACTGGATAGCAAGAACTTTATGCTCAGGCCAAGAAGATAATACTTTTAACTTATTTATCTCGTGTATGTGGTTCTGTGTTTGTTGACACAGAGGTCTTTCTTGATCCATCATTGAATACATCACTACATTTTATAACAATGCCTATCATGTTTGGAATCAGTTGTTTTAGCTTTGTGACTTTCCCAAGCAGCAACTTCACACAAATATCTGCCTTCCCCTTCTGGATGTTGTTGGGAGCAGAGAGAATTGGCCCTGAAGTAATCCAAGCATCCGTCTATTCCCCAGGCTGTGATGGTGACAGGGAGCAAAAGACAAGAATGTTTATGAAAATGCCAAAACATTGTTGCAGTCTTTTTAAAGATGTGCAACGTGACCATCTCCTGCAATTGAAATGGGTGGAATCATATTTGCTCAGCTGCAACATTGGGGATCCAAATTTGCAAATTTGTGTCCAAGATATGGGAAAACTTAATGACTGAAAGGAAGAGAGGACAGAGCTAAAGAAAAAGGGAAGTCTCTTTTTTTGGAAGGCAGCTCGGGAATATTCATTTCCTCCACTGTCTCATCATCCCCAACCACCAAATTTCTAACCCTTCCCCATCTCACTATGATCAAGTTAAAACTCTGCAATGCCTCTTGTAACAAGTGGAAGCTGACTCCCAGGCAGAGAATGTACAGGGCAAAAATCAGGGCCAGTGCAGAATCAGAACTCTGCAGCATGCTGGGGGACCTAAACGTACAGGTTTCCCCATAAAAACCCTCAGCTGCTATCTCTCCACCTCAGCTTTCACGCCACAAAGTTGGAATTATTGAAAATACTAATTTTAGAGCTTATCTTCCATTTGTCCAAACTGGATGTAAAAGTTGATACTTCTGAGGTGTGCCTTTACTCAGAGTCATTAATTAATCCTGCCACATGATATCGTACGAAATCTCAGATAACCTATTTTCTGGTTGCTTCCACAGCATGTTGCCATAAGAAACGCTCAGAAAAGCATTCTGTGAACTCTGCACTCAGGCTACCTTTCCGAAGTGATTTTTTTCAGTTTTTTTAGATTAAAATCATCCATGATTGTCGCTGTCCCTTTTCCATAAGCACCCAATAATAATTCTTGTATACTTTGTCCTACATTGTGGTTACTGTTAAGCGGCTTATAGTCAACTCCTGTGAAAGACTTCTGGTATAACCTCAGCTAATTTTACTACTGGAAAGGTGAGAACTTTGAATGAGATCTGGATTAATTGATCATATTTTAGTTTTCTTTCACTTCAATTTGACAGTCTTTCACTGAAACCTAAGCAGATAAGGCTCCAGATGTGGTTGAAACAATAAAACAGGAGTTTATTACGCACATTAAAAAGCAAACAAAACAAGCTATCTGAATGTAGTCATTTGAAAGATTTCAAAATACACAGCAAACAAAATATCAACTGCTGACCAGCATCATCACTTTACACTTATTCAAAATCTAGCACAATTCTAGGTCATGAACGAATTGTTTCTTTTCTATCCTTGTCCTGGGAGCTGTGAGGCCTTTTACCTTCACGCAGACAACTGACAGCTCAGGTTTCTTCAGTATTTTAATGATCCTCAGAATTGTAACCAATTCTTCCAGATGTGGAAGTTTTACAAACTGTACTCCAACGTTGTGCTATCTTACTTCTTTAACTGCTCTGAACAATCTCCTGTCTTAGGAGAGACCATACTTGCTTTGGACCCCACTTTGGCTCCTTCATTCTCAATCCAAATGCTTGTAAAGTCAATTTTAAGAACTTGTTCGTGGTTGATTCTGCTACAGCTCATGTTTTCTCTCTCCTGTCATAAACCCTCATAAATTATAAACAAATTTCCATTCACTCTCCAGGGGTCCTTGCAGTTGCCTGGACACTCTGTCAGTCCAGAAAGACTGACCTTCTTAATTTTTAAACCTCTTGCCATAAATAAACAGCATTCATCAGAACTACTGAGAAAAGATATATATGTAAATCACATATCTTTCACACTTCTTTCCCCTACACTTCTTCAACTCCATTCAAACCAATTCTCCATCCTGCTCTCTTGTACCAGTCATATCCAACAATTGCACTGATGTTGTCTTGGATGAACAATGCTGGCCCAATCCTAATCCTAGGAGTCACCTGATAACACCAGTCATGGATTTGTTGCCTCATCGTGATAGTCAATTCATAACAAATACATAGATTATTCCAGAAGTGTAGAATTCAGGGACCTCAGCCAGTTCCCAAGCACCTAATCTAACACTCAACCACGCATTTGCAACATATCTTATTTTGATTCACGAAGCTATTCTGTCTCATGCATTGTAAATGCACTGCCAATAGCCTGAAGAGGAGGAGATATGGGTCATTTTGAGTACTACAGAATAGCGCCATGACTAACTTTCATCTTCAGTCAAGCCAACATCTTAGCGATTGCCTGTTTGTGTTCTACATATCAGCCATCACGGACAGGGAGAACTGTGCTACATTAATGCTGAAATTGGATCATTTGTATTGTGGCTTGACATTTCCCATGGAGTTCCAAGGATGTGGTAGATTCAAACATGTACTGCATTGCATATTTATTGGCTACACTCGAAAATCTGAAACTCATCACCCACAGTTACCTAAGATAGGCCATTGATTATTCTTATGTAATTTTCAGATTATTTACTGAAGTCCATGATACATTAGCTTGAAACACTTGTTGACATAACCTGTTTCTGGGGTTTGGGTGTTTACCTTGTCAATTACTCATTTGAACTGTTCATTCTGCTGGATCCAGGACTAAGAACCCAGATATCAGAAAGTCATTCTTGGCATCCCCAACCCTCACTTTGCACACCTTCCAGTTTGAAGTCAGTTTATGTTATGCAAGGAACATATCCCGGCTCTTGCTAAACACTTGCATTGGAAAGGGAGTGAAAAGGCACACTCCTGGCACCTTGGGATGTCACCATGGAAGGCTAACCCAATTTAGTCACATGTTTCCAAGGAATCAAAGTGTTGGAAATAGAAGTGGTGGACACTCGAAGCATGGGTAAGTACATTTGCCTGGTCAGAGCATGAGCAACAAGCAAAAGTCACCAGTGAAGGGACCAGACGACGGTCGGAACATGCCTAAAACAGAGATAGTTGAAAGGTATCGCTAATAAAAAGCACCACCTCGTATCCAGAAGTAAGTCAGAAGTTGAAAAGTCATGGTGGATTTAGATGGACATCTTGGCTCACTGCTGAGTCTGCAGGACTGTCTCTAGCAATGTCCATTTCAGATTTTAGGACTCAATTTGCATTTAGGAGCCTCAGTTGTACCAAAGCTAATTCAGCATTTGCTCAGTGTCCAGATCAGGCAATGACTGAAATCCATGCTTTGTGAAATGAGCATTCATGCCATAAGTGCCAGTCAGGGAACATCTTCATCAAGACAGAACCTAAACTAAAACTGCATTTGCATTGCTGAACCCCTGCGATCAATACCATAGGTAATCATTGATCAGAAACATAAATGGATAAAAGGTGTAAATACTATGGCAACAACAGTAGATCTGAAGTTGTGAATTCTAAACTTCATGTTCTCATGACCTGACTCCCCAAAACCTGTCCAACATGGACAAGACACAAGTCAAGAGTGTGATGGATTACTCCCCACTTGCTTTGAGAAACTGCACACTATCCAAGACAAAGCACCTCATTTGATTGGCAATCCACTTTCACCATTCACTCTTTTCAGCACCGGCACACAGTCGCAATAGTGTCTACTATCGACAAGATGCACTGCAGCAATTCACCCAATCTCCACACTTAAAATCTTTACCGATTAGAAAGACAGTGGTTGCTGATGCATAGCAACACCACCATCTATCTGCAATCTCCTGTCAAAGTCACAACATTCTGACTTGGAATTATATCACCATTCCTTTCCTGTCACTGGGTCAAAATCCTGGAGCTCACTGCACATGGGTTATTATGAAGGAACAGTTCTAACACTGGAGACTTATTTTACAACAATTACATTCACAGACATTGACTTGACTACTTGCAATTCAAGCCCTCATCTTGCAAATGCACTTGCACCAGAGTGAAATGTACAGACTCTTATTTTTGAGCCACCCAAGTTCCTACATCCAGACTGGAGGCATCTCAACTGGTTGACTAAAGAGGCAAATAACTGCATCAAGGTTGATGTCAAAAGGATTTCATAACATTAACTGCACTACTTTGCCTCTTTGGCAAAATTAAAGCAAGGAATATTCCAGAGGAAATGTGTTAATCAAGTCATCAGTGTGATAGACAGTATGTTCAGAGATTATGTCAGTTTACAGCGACATTTTCAGCTTGATGCTGTCTGTTGTACCACATTTATTCAATCAATCAATGGGAGTTTGATTGATATTAAGAAGTGAAAAACTGTAGATGATGAAAATCAACCAGAAGAAACTGCACAAGGTAGATGGGTCAATCAGCCACTGTGGTGAAATCAGATCCATTCATGTTTTGGATGCATCAAAACCAGGAACACTGATACAACCAGCAATGGAGTGTATATGGGTTGTTGATGTACACTCCATTGTGAAGGAAAACCGGAAGTGAGATAATCCAGCTCAACGGACACCAGATTTTAAACAACAGGCGGGAAAACACAACAGTGCTTCATAGGAGGCTGCACTGATGATGTTACCCAGCAGGGTAATGAAATGTCTGTGGAACAATGAACCAGCTTGGCGAGCCAACCAACCACAACATTCACAATCCAAGCTACAAATCTACTCTAAAATCTTAGACATGATATTAACTCAACTTGATTCAAAACTTAATATCCATTACTTGTGATAGTAATGTTCGCTGAAGCTAACCCCTTGAACTTGTCACCTCCTTTCATACCATGCATTTCTTCACATTCAATATTTCTATCACATTCCTTTCTCATCCATAACCCTGCAAACTCCCATCACATTCCGCCCCATATACTGTTCTCCTTTAACTTGACCTTTACACCTGTCCTCATCCACGTATCCCTGCATTCTGTCAGACACTGGAAATGTGTCTTAAATTTGAATATGTTCAATGCTGGAGCATCAGAAACCCTATGGGATACAGCATTCCAAAGATACACTCCCTTCCCCCTACCACATCCCGTATCAAAGATCCTCCATCCCAAGGCTATATGCAGATTATCAGCCTGGAGGAAAAGGGGCTCTCAATGTTAGATCTGGAAAGACCTTTGGAGTCTTGAGGACCATTGACAAATTTCTCTTCCCCTCCATCCCAAATAATTGACCATTGTCAATACTGTATCCCCTTGTTCTTGATTCCCCAACCCTAAGAAACTGTCTCAGTGTCTGATCTCAAAAGGCCTACAGAATCTAGTGGCGTCATTGACAGAAAACAGATCAGATATTTATCCAAAACATTCTGCAATCACTCAAGCCACATTCTGTTGCGTGAACAGCTGAGTTGACATGTTCGTTCCTTCCCAAGAAAGGCCATATTCATCACTATCTACAAATGGGATGCACAGTAATCTTTCCTCGAAATAACCTCAATCAGCAAAGAAAGGTCAAAAGCCAGTTGTCTGTGAGGAAAGTGAAAGCAGGGTGACCAAAATAAGCAAAGAATGTTTATTACGTCGTGCACATTCTCATTAAAGGAGAAGAGTGGGACAAAGGGAATTTAAACTCACTCAGGTACAAATGGTATTCAAAACAGCAGCTCATCACCAGGGTCTCAAAGTCAGCTCAGGATAGGACAATTGATGCTGGCCCAGCCAATGATGCCCACATCCTGAGTGAATTAAATAAAGACAGGCCACAGCATGGGTGTACCCATCTGAGTCAGAGGTCGTTGGTTCAAGTCCCACTCCCACTCCAGAGACTTACCACAAACTCCAGATGAACACTCCAAGGCTGGACTGAGGGTGTGCTGCACTATCAGAATTACTGTTTTTCACACGAGATGTTTAGCTAGGGTTCATTCTGCCCTCAGAGGGAGGGGTTGAAGTGTCCAGATCATCAATCAAAGAATGGCAGGAAAGTTAACCTTGATATCCAGGCCAGTGTTTATCCCTCAATCAACACGGATGCGTTACAGATTCCCAGATCATCATCATATTGCTGCCTTTTGGAGCAGGTTGTGTGCAAAATGACCATTACATTTTCCCACACTACAACAGTGACATCACTTTAATTGTGTAGTGACAGTTGACAAAATAAAAACAGGAAGGTAAGAATAATTTGTGATTGCTTATAAATGATTGGGAAATTGGGATTTTTTAAAAATGCTTCAGACAAGACCTTTCAAGGGGTGGCACTTGGAAAGAGATCAACTGTAATTTTTTGGGGTTGTAACAAATATTGGTCCATGTGATCTGGTGACCACTGACTTGGAAGCTCTTCCAACAGGAAGGGAGTTAAAATATAAATGGTGTGGCACACAGAAGAGCAGTTGAGAGCAGAAGGTAGGTGAGAAAGATCCCAGAAGAAAGTGTCCCCCTTAGGGAATGTTCCCCAGGTGGATCCCTGTTATGTACACATTAATGACTTTGATAATTCTCTACAAGCAACAAAAAGCAAGGGACTGGAATTAAGCTCTGAGGAACTGTGGATCTGACCTCGAGGCACAGTGGTTTGCCTCCAGACTCAGTAAAGTAGTCTCTATCTCCTAATCCAAGTCTAATTTATAGCTTGTACCTATGGTGAAATGCCTGTTAATTTGTGCTGATTCTGCCTTGTATTAGAGCAGAATTTAGTGAGAACTGGACAATACCACTGTGCCACAAAAGCCTTACACCTGCCCTGTTGACTGACTGAAACAGACCCACATTGATTCTGCAATATATGTGATACATCTCTCCAAGCATGTTCTCTGAGAATGAGGAGTTTGTTCTTGTTCATGGTTTCAACTTTATTATGCCTCATCCTGTATCAAAACAGGAAGATGTATTCACTGAGTTCAGACCCTTCATTCCCAGTTATCTCATCACAACGCAACAATGATTTGGCAGCCCTGAAAGCATGCTGAGCATCTCTGCAAGAAAGGTATTGAAGAACATCTGGCACATTTTCATCTGCAATGCATATGGCAGGTAACATTGCTGAAACTCAGTGCAACCCCCGATTTACATCTGTATAAACTTGACAAAGCGATTGGAGTGGTCATATTCAACAAACATGACTCCATCAATCAAATGCACGCTGTGCTGGACAGTCCCAGGTTTGGACCTGCCATCACAGCTGGCTGTACAGCCATACTTGAGAGAAAGCTGCATATTGGACTTGTTGAAAGGTGGTAACCTGTCTGGTGATAGGCATGATAGGATTTGTCCTCAATGGCTTGCTGCTTCCCGGAGACACACCAACGCCATTTACATCCTATCCTGCCTGTGACTGACCCTGCACAACATAAATTGGCCAAATTGCTTTGTGAACTGTTGCAACCAGTTTGAAATGAGTCTTCCATATACATAATGAAGGATTAATTGATCTTTACTAGATCACATACACCTAAGGTCAAGTCCACATGCTCTTTCAACACTGCCAGTTTGATTTAGCAGTATATCACTCTGAGAAGCCACTGACACCTGCACAAAGATCCTACATCATGGCAAGTGAGATGTTCCATTTCTGACTGAAGGTGTGTTCATCAAAGTGTGAACCCGTCAACTTTAGCAGTTCAGTTTAATTCCAAAAACACCCTGTACACCCAAATAGATGGCATTGCCCTGGGATCTTCACCAACCTCAGCCCTTGTGAATACTTTTGTTGATTACCGTGAAAGTGCATCTTTGAAGAAATGAGGTTTGTCAGATACGCGAATGACACATCTGTATATATGAATTCACAGTCGCACCAAAGAACTTCTCAACACAGCTTCAAACTCCCCATCCAGAGTTCAGATTTACCACTGAAATAGAACAATTAAGTGAGTTCCCTTTCAATGATGTGTTAGTTGACCAGTCAGCAAATGGGTTCTCAATTACTACCTACTATCAGAATATGTTCACTAAGTGATATAAATGTTGGGATTCCTCCAGTTCCACACGGTATAAGATCATTTATATTGGAAACTTTGTGAATCGGGCAGGGGCCATCTGCTCACTATGTAAGCTTAACACTCAGATGGGGCAAATTACAGCTATTTCTGTGTAATAACAGATACTTGATCATATCATCACTCATTGCACAGCGCAAAAACTCATGCAGCAATGTATGAGCAGTACCCAGTTTACTTCAAAGTACCTTGGAAGAGGAAGCTGTCTGAAAATGTTAAAGTACAGGCGAAGCTAGCAGTCCTACGCTGCTCCTCTGCAGGAAACCCATGACCGGTTTTCTCCACTCACAGGATGTTGCTGTTAAGCCATGAAGATGCCTGGCCACC
Source organism: Ginglymostoma cirratum (assembly GCA_024137785.1). Lineage (NCBI taxonomy): Eukaryota > Metazoa > Chordata > Chondrichthyes > Orectolobiformes > Ginglymostomatidae > Ginglymostoma > Ginglymostoma cirratum. The sequence continues at coordinate 10,078,454 of JAHRHZ010000003.1, forward strand.
ACATTGATGCACCATGTGAAAAGAGTTTCAATGCTGATGTGATGCCAGGTACATAGGCTGTACATCCCAATGACTGGTGGACCTGATCAAACATCACAACTCATTGACCATTCATAGAGGGCAGCAAGCTAACCAGCCTGTGTTTGCAAGTCTTGGCAAAGTATATCTGCCGTAAGATGTGATTCTGCTCTGGGAAAACACTGCTTAAATCATTGGGATTTTTCTGAGAGTTACAGGAGAAACCAATTTGAGAACAACAACTGGCCTCATAAGTGATGCATTTGCATGTGCTTGCTGCTACAAACCTAAAGATTTGAGACTTTGTTGTACATCGGCAAAAGGAATTTGGACACCTTTGAAAGAAAGGGGTCACGGAGACTGCCAATTTTTACTGCATCCCAGGCTAAGACCCTGACCAATCAGAGTTGATCTGCTTGATCTGAGAACAAAAATTGACAATGAACTGTTTCTTACTGCATTCTCCATGCCAGTGATGGTGCTAGCAATTGGCATCCTCTTTTCATTAAGTGAGGAACATCCAATAGTTCTTTATATTGAATGATGTGTTGTTACTCGTCGTGTGAGAAATGTAGCAACCAGTTTGCCGGCAAAAATGAGAAGACAATCTGTTTTCTTGATCATAGATCATAGAATCCCTACAGTGTGGAAACAGGCCATTTGGCCCAACAAGTCCACAGTGCCCCTCCGAAGCGCAACTCACCCTGACTCATTCCCCTACCCCTGCATATCCCCATGTCTAACCCAAACATTCTTTGACACTACAGGCAATTTTAGCATGGCCAATCCACCGAGTCTGCATGTCTTTGGACTGCGGGAGGAAACCAGAGCACCCAGAGGAAACCCACGCAGATACAGGGAGAATGTGCACACACACACACAGTCACCCAAAGGTGGAATTGAACCTGGGTCCCTGGTGCTGTGAAGCTGCAGTGCTAACCACTGTGCCATGTTGTTTGAGAGATAAGTATGAGACAGGCATGAAGGTGATGTTTCCTGCTCTTGTTTGAAGTCGTACATTGGTATCTTTTACATTTGAGGGGATAGGCACTCCAGTGGAGTTTCTGGGTTGCAACTTGAAGACAATTTCATAGGTTCCTAGAGATCCCTGCAGAGTTAACTGCTGCTTTTCTTCACCGAGATGCTGCCTGGCTGGAGTGTAGGAAGAAATGGGTAATTCCCACATTGGTAAACTGTGACTTAGGGCTCCAGATGTTCACAATATATATCTATGATTTGGAGGTGGGACCAAATGTGGTATTTCCAAATTTGCAGATGACACAAAGCTAAGTAGGTGTCTGTAGTCAGTGGCTTTTTCTAGGGCCCTGGTGTTACAGTGATAATGTCCCTAACTCTGAGCCAGGCAGTTTCGGTTTAAGTCCTGTCCACTCTTAAACTTTGAAGATATTGGTTTCAAAGCAGTTAAGTGTGAAAGTGGGTTGTGTAGAAGATATAAAGTGGCTTCAGGAGGACTTGGACAAGTTTGGGGTGATTGGCAAAAACACAACAGGCAAAATACAATGTACAAATATGTGAGGTTATCTACCATGGTTGGAGTAATTCTTAAATGCAAATATACGAAGGGACCTAGATGTTCTTGTCAATATGTCACTGAAGGTTAACAGGCAGATGCAGCAATGCTCTGAGGAAGGCAAATTAATGTAAAGCCTTTTTTGTAAGAGGATTGATTACAGGAACAGTGAAAAACAAAAGAAAACCCTAAGATCTCTGGATGCTGAAAATCTGATACAGAAGTAGAAAATGCTGGAGAAACTCAGCAGGCCTGGCAGCATCTAAGGAGAGAAAGCAGAGTCAATGTTTTAGGTTATTCTTAGGTGTCATTGACCCTGCTTTCTCTCCACAGATGCTGCCAGACCCACTGAGTTTCTCCAGCAATTTCTGCTTTTGTCAGAGGAATAGTGAAAACTTGTTTCAGTTGTACAGGAGCGTGGTTAGACCACATCTGGTGAACTGTGTACCGCTTTGGTCTCCTTGCCTCAGGAAGGATATTGTTGTCATCAAAGGAATGCCACGAAGGTTCACCTGACTCGTTCCCAGGATGTTAGGATTATCCTCCGAGAGATTGGACCGACAGGGACTTGATTCTTGAGAATTTCAATGAATGACAGGTGATCTCTTTGAAACTTACAAAATAGTAAAAGGAGACCTGGTAGATGCAATAAAGAGGCTTCCCCTGGTTGGGGAGTCTGGACCGGGGGATATAATTTAAATGAAAGTGGGGTGTCACTTAGGACCGAGATGAGGAGAACTTTTTTTGCTGAGAGTGGTGAACCTTTGGAATTCTCTAAGACAGAGTACTTTGGAAGCTCAGCTTTTCAGTATATTTAAGACAGATGTTGATAGATTTCTGATTGCCTATGACAAGGAAATAGTGTGGGCAAAGCCACTGAATATTTCAGTCAGCTATAAAATGGTGGGTTAGGCTCAGTGTGCTAAATGGCTCACTCCTGTTCCTGTATTCCTATGACCTGCTGAGTATTTTTAGGGCATTTTTCAGCATCCACAGTATTTGCCTCTTACATTGTGCGCCTTACCTCGCTCAGGCATTGGACATCTTCAAACAAGCATTGGGGGTGAGCAATAAAGTTTGTGAAGCTTGCCCCAGAGCACAGTCCTTCATCCAGAGTTTGTCCCCAGACAAAGGGGACATACAGTCACCACATCAAAGAGCCAGCCATGCCCTCACTCCGAAAAGGTGACCTTTCTCTGGAACCGTAAAAAATCATAATTGCACTTCACTCTTCATTAAAATGTGGTCTCAGGCCAGTATCTCCCTCTTCAGCTTCATTTCTCACTGATTTAATTTGTCTTCCAATGTCTTCAGTGTCACTTCTTACAAACTGTGACTCCGTTGCATACGACTGCTCCTGACTTCCAGCCCGTAATTTGTCAGGGGAAAAACAAGCTAATCAATATTTTACATTAGGGATATCTTAAAGGTTTGTATTTGTGCTTTGCATTTCAGACTAATTACATCCTGCACAGCCACTAAGCACTAATCCCATTGATTAGCTCAATTTTGGCAGTTCTCACTGCTCCCCACACCCATCACATCTGTTAGAAAGGCAAACACATCTTCAGAATTTTCGTGCGTCTGCTGTTCCTCCTGTTCCACCTTTCTTGCCCTCTTGTCTCAAACACATGCCCCTCCAAATGACAGCAGAACACAGAACTTGGCTTTCTCAGCAGAGCCGAGAGAAAGTTGCTGTCAACTGATACAGCTCAGAACTGAACATCCCTGAATCACTGCTGTCACCTGAGCAGTCCTTGACAGATAGACTGAGTGCAGTGAGATAGCCATACAAGGAGTTCAACACTGATTCACAATTACACACAGATAATTGCTCAATGCTATGTACTGAGAGGGGACTAAGCATCAATAAGATGTATGAAATACAGAGAAGGAAACAGCCAACAGTCAGGGAATTTGGTGAAGGACTGGGAGGAGGTGTGAAAATGCAGAGTTTGGGAAACCTTCAAAGCCAGAGAAAGCCGGAACAAGAAGTGGGATAGTCAAATGCAGGGGCAGAGAACTGCAGGCTGCAACTTGCCTTTTGCTGATGTGGTTCATGGGCCAACTTTAAACATTATTTCCAGACAGGTTCCATTGCTGAACTGAGTTATTGCAAATCCTTTCCACATCTGCATTCAAAGGAATTCCATAAAGTTTAACACGACAAATGCTGGAGCTGCAGTACTTTCGGTGTGGGTGGAGGATGGGGCAGTTGAGCGTAATTAAATGTTTCCGATAAGCCCTTGTAGATTCGTTTAGCTGATAAAGCAAGAGCAAGTTATTCATCAAATTCAGATGGGGTCAGTTCACCAAAAGGATAGCATCTGGTTTCCCTGTGTAATGTAGTTCAGAGTATCCCCCAGGGTCTCAGTGTGCAGGCTCATACACAAATGTTGATTCTACAGTGACATTACAGCCATGATTAACTATCTCTTGGGTCACACAGACTGACAAGTGGGGTCAGCTTGATTGTTCAATGGATAGCACCCAAACACATGAATAAATACGAAGAGACAAACGAGTGAGATCAACAACCGAAATACGTGACAAAAACATTGGATCAAGGTGCATCACCACGACTCTATGTTGAGGGGTAAGTTTCTACTCCCTGTTCATTGTTGCACTGTTCCTCAGTACAGAGGCTCAGGACACAGTGAGACTTTATTCCCAAGTCTGGCCTAGCTCCTCCATGTTGTGTTGGGATACTCAATCAGAAAAATGATCAGAATCAGGAAACCACCAACAAGTTCCAATCACATTTGATCACAACACAGTTGATGAAGTCCTTTGGATGACAGTGTTGCGAGTAGATGGAGTGTTCGTAGGAATGCAGAAGCAGCTTTTGTGTTCACCCAGCTTGTCCCACACAACTCCCAGTCCCCCGCAGTCACTTCCATCCCACTCAACACCACATCCTCATGTCCCAAGACATGAGAATGAAGGGTACAGCCAGGATTTAAAAAGTACAATCCATGAATCCGATGGAAGTCAGTCCCAACAGACTGCGTCGATGAACATCATCAAAGTCAACCGACCTACATTTTACCAATTGATCTCTGCTGCAGCTAGTACCAGCTCTAGGTCTCACTTCATGGAATTCAGCATTCATAATACCAATGCCAGTTTGGTCCGCTATCCTCTCGAAAAGGAAAAATAAAATCACTGATTCCAAACCGAGTGGACAATCATAGCCTGAGCTGACTGAAAACTCCATACTTGGAACAAGTTCCTTTCTTCCCGTTCCTTTGCTCTCTCTCTCTCACTCACTTCAGCTTTCGATCCAACCATACCTTAATTTTAAAATCCTTTTCCTGGATTTCAAATCTTAGCATGGCCTGATCCCTCCCTATCCCTGTGGTCGTCTGAGATCCCTGCATTCCTCCAATTTTGGCCTTGAGTTGAACCTCCTGGCTTTATTTTGTGACACCTTTGGGTGCCCTGCTGTCAGCTCCCAAGGCCCCTCTGGAATTACCTCTTTCTCTCTCTCTCTCTAACCTTTTTATCTTTTTAACACACTCATTACAACCTATTTCTGACAAAGCCTTCAGTCATCAGCCTATCAAACTAGTTTTCGATCTGAATACACTGCTGTGAAACATCTTGGAATATGACTATTTTGAAGGTGCAATATAAATGTACGTTCATGTTGTTTTATGTGTGTGTGTTGACATGTGTTAAGCACCGGCAGCGTTTTTTTCTGTTGCGATTGGATGATCTCATCCAGCTAATGGTTAGGCTTTGCAGTGATGGATGGTGCTGCTGTGATCCGCACGTAAAGAACAAGTTGGAACTAATATCCTGGGTTAATGGTTCATCACTCAAGGCTAAAGACATTGCCTCCACCTCCATCTCTCATTATTGACACAAACACAAAGCTCTGGCACAACACAGAGCCCATCCATGGCTCTGCCTGCCTTGATATTCAACAAATCTCCTTCATCTTTGATTCTGCCCTATTTTCATTGTTTCCTGATTAGGATTAAGTTCACAGACTGGAGTACCTCATTCAGGCAGATATTCCTGAAGGAGTGCTGCAGTGTCAGAGCTTAGTTTCGGTTCAGACATTGACTCCCCAGTGCACTTTCCCTGTCAGGTATCAGGAAGGGCGTGCAGTTCTCCCTCAGTGTCCTGACAACACTTATTCCTCAAGCAACACCGTCACAAATGTGTGACACTTTCTCAACAAATACTTTCTTGCTGCCACGTGGGGCCTTGTGTGTGAGAATTGGCCAAGGATTGAGTTGTGTTCAACAGCGTGCTTATGACTCAACCACAGCCCAGACCAGATCTGTGCTGGCAGAGTGACAGAGAGTGTGTTCTCCACCAGCAGGATACAAAGAAACAGAAGCCTGGCAGCCCCCTGAGCTTGCCTCACCATTCCAGTGAGACACTGTCAATTAGAAGGTGCCTGAGGGAACCTGGGGGAAGATGTTGGCTCAAGGGCAAATACGCATGGAAATAGTGAGCCCACAACAACGGTGATACATCAGAGACCATAGGAGAGTAGACACTGGACAGAGATGATATTGTCTATAACCTTGAGTTGAGATAACGGCAGAAGAATGCAACCAAGTCATGATGCTCATGAAGGGCCAGTGTTGAGCCGATGGGCTGAATGGTCGTCTTCTGCTTTGTAACAATTCTGTGATTCTGTGAAGGGCATTAACAGTTAACAGAATGTTAAATGTAACACGAGAGTCAGACACACAGAGGCTCCAAAGATCGTGAAGCTGGGATTCTAGATTTTACTGGCATCAGCTCTTGTAAAACATGAAGACAAATGAAAGGAAATGAGGAAAATAACATACCAAGATAGAATGAAGCCTGTTGTTCATGACTGTTGTAGAAAATCATTAGTTGGTCTCTCCCTCTTTGCAAGAGTCCTCTTGTTGAGAGAGAGAGAGAGAGAGGGTCTGTTTGAGCTGCACTCCCTTACTGACTCCACCTGTGCCTGGAGGCCCTGATATCTTTCTGAGCAAGTGTAAGCTGAAAACAAGTGGTAGATGGAGTTAATTTAAATAAATGTGAGGTGCTGCATTTTGTAAAGGCAAATCAGGACAGGATTGATATACTCGATGTTAAGGTCCTGGGGAATGTTGCTGAACAAAGAGACCTTGGCGTGCAGGTTCAGTGTTCCTTGAAAGTGGAGCCACAGGTAGACATTTGGTATGAATGCCTTTAATGGTCAGTGCATGGTTTGTAGGAGTGGAGAGGTCATGTTGAGGCTGTACAGGACATTGGTGAAGTTGCTTTTTGAATATTGTGTTCAATTCTGGTCTCCTTGATTTAGGAAGGATGTTGTGAAACTTGAAAGGGTTCAGAAAAGATTTACAAGGATGTTGCCAGGGTTGGAGGGTTTGAGCTACAGGGAGAGGCTGAATAGACTGGGGCTATTTTCTTCTGGAACATCGCAGGCTGAGGGGTGACCTTATAGAGATTTATAAAGTCATGAATGGCGTGGATAGGGTGAATATTCAAAGTCTTTTTCCCAGGATAGGGGAGTACAAAACTGGAGGGATAAGTTTAAGGTGAGAGGGGAATGATGTAAAAGGGACCCGAGGGGCGTTTTTTTTCACACAGAGGGTGGTGCATGTACGGAATGAGCCGCCAGAGGAAGTGGGAGAGGCTGGTACAATTACAACATTTAAAAGGCATCTGGATGGGTACATGAATAGGGAGGGCTTAGAGGGATATGGGCCAAATGCTGGGAAATAGGACGAAATTAATTTAGGATATCTGGTCGGCATGGATGAGTTGGACCAAAAGGATCTGTTTCCGTGCTGTATATCTCTATGATTGAGCATTTTTAAAGAGGAGATGGAAGGAGGCAGAGTGGTTCAGGGAGCTAATTCCAGAGCTTAGGGTCTTGGGGTTTCAGTTTTGGCGGCATTGATCTTTCTCTGATGCCTGAACTGGCATTTCAGAGACCTTCGGTCATTGTTTGCACCTTTTAGTCTGTTTCTCCAAATCCAAGAAAAATATACGAGACATCTGCTGATAGTTTTCTGTCCAGGTAAGATTTCACTGCTTGGTTAACTCGAATAGAAAGGAAGGAGAGCTACTTTCATACTTGGTCAGAAGAAATGATGAGCTTGAAAATAGATTCATTAGGTTTGTGCAGCAGGGATAACAAGGGTTTAACTGAGAGAAGGAATGTACTTCCCAGAGGTTCATATGTCTTCTCATTACCTCGTCAGCTTGGGCAAGTGAGCCACACCTCAGTGTCAGAGCTACTAGCTGCTTGCTTAACTCTGAACCCATGTCCTCATCTGGTAGGAGCTTCTCAGTCATCAGGTTATTTCTTGACTTCCACACCTCTCCAATTCCCCTCCTACACCACTCCTCAGTGGGGACAGTCCCAACGTTGCTGTGCTATCTCAGACCCCATCTCGTCAATAAGGTATCCATCCTGCTCCCTTCAATCTCACTCCATAGAACTGGGGAGATGCTGGCTCAGTGGCCACACTATTGGGCTTGTCATCCAGAGGCCAGTGGCAATATGCTCCAGAGACATGGGCTCATATCCCATCATGGCTGCTTGGTAGTGTTTACCTTCACTTGAGGAAAGGTTGAACACAAAGCTAGCCACAGTAATATGGGGCAGAAGATTGTTGTAAAAACCCATCCTATTCTCAACCAGATCACCTCAGTCCTTGAGAGAAGGCAATCTGCTGTCCTTACCCAGTCTGGCATACAAAGGACTTAAGATCAATCAACAGCAATTTCTTCATTCTGAACTGCCCTCGAAAATAGCTGAGCACTTTGGGATGGGAACAATCACACAGAGCTTAACGGCAAAGGTGACCCATCTCAAGGAAGAATACATTTAAAGATAACTGAGCACATCAACTTTCTTTCTGGTCTCCACATCAGCCAACACTGTTCCCAGTTCCCGCTCCTTAGGAACTCCTGTCTCCTCTTCTGGAGGAGGCCACTATGACCCCCTTCAAATCACTTTCTTGATCCCACTGTCATTGCAAACAACCGCCCCATCTGCAATTTCCCTTTCTTGTTCCAAGTGTGGCCAGTGTGCCTGCTGACAGACAGGGATTTCAATAGACCAATGGCCTTTCATTACCTTGGCTAAATGCATCTCTGTCACTCACTCGCACACACACACACACTCTAAGCACGCACACGCACACGCACACGCACACGCACACGCACACCATTCCCAGGGACAGCAACAGCAGCACTAAAACCACACAAGTGGGAAATATTGACTTCCTATCTCTGACTGCCCGGGGGCAAATGGGCAGGAGGTAGGGGAAAAGCAAGCTGCTGAGCTGCTGAGCTGCTTCACAGCCTCCTCCAGCTGAACGAAAGCAGTAGTTCCCAGCTGATGTCCAACTTACCACCACAGGGCAAAGCACACACAACACACTTGGCTGGTGAATGATCAGGCACAGAACGATGCAGTGTCTCCACTGCACAGTGTCTCCTTCCCCCTGTAAAACTCTGAACTGAAGTCAAGAACACTCTGCACTCTGAATCGGACGGAACCATGACCAAGTCCATCAGCTCAGTTATTGGTCAAACAATGCGAAGGCACGAGATGACTGTGGATTACCAAAGCTGGTGCCAATTGAGTAACAGTACAGAATTACACCATAATTAAGAATATGTGCCGACAAGATAGATCGACAGGGTCTGGGCTGTTGAGTGCTTCAGTACTTTGTCTTCTCTATTTCCCAGCCAGCAGCCAATTGCCACTGCCCAGGAGAGAAACTGTACAAAGTGTCTCAATCATCTGGTCTTCTCATGTTGCTTGGGAGGAAAGTTGTCGGGACAGCAAGGGATAACTCTCCTGTTCTACTTGGAGTAGTTCCTTGGGATCTTTCTGTTCCACTTTGAGAGAGAGATTTGCCCTGGGATTAACCCTCACAGACTACCTCAATACTGGGCTAGAACATCAGCCGAGTGTATGTGTTGAGGTCTTTGGAGGGGTCGGGGTGGGGGCTTGAACTGTCACCTTCAGGTCCATTCCATCCAACATCATGCAATAGTCAGGGAGTGTGGCTCCCAGCCCAAATAAAAGATCAGAGAGGATGGTTTTCAGTGTTACTCAGTTTCAATTCTGTCATCATTGGTGACACAAGAACACTGGAAATGTCTTGTGATTTCTCCCTCTGAAAAGATTGCCATTTATTAACATCTCACCCTCATTTGGTCCATTTTCCCTGTACTATCCTGTTTGCTTCATTCCCCTATTCTTTTACCACGTCCTTTCCAACTGACAGAATTACATGATGACACGTGTTCACTGGTGTGCACAGTCACACTGTGAGCAACACGGAAATACAGAGCTTTGTCCCTTGCATAGAGTCTGCACTACCTCTTTCCAAAGGCGATGTTCCTTTAAACATCCAGAAACAGAGCAGCATTGCACGGGAAACAGTTTCAAGAACGGTTTGCAAGTCTCTTAGACCTCACCCTGCTGTGAAAGTCACAGGATTCATTTCTGTCGAGGTCAAAAAGCTGCAAGGAGTTACACCAGGGGAAGAAAAAAAAAGGTACCAGAGCCATTCATTAACTCCAGCAGTCCATCGTTAGTAACTGAAATAAATGTCCTCTGGGAGAAGTATGGTTTCCATTCATTTATCAGATGTCAAGAGAGCTTGTTTGAGAGTGTTTCAGATTGATACTTCTCCCACTTACGCAGAGTGTCTAACATCAGTTTATGAAGTAATGATGTAAATATGGTTCGTGTTGCCGTCGAAGCTTTCTGTGGCAATACATCACCAGGCCCCAGTTAAAGTTCATCGCGTCAAATCTGCTTGCACCAGAAATCCATCTTCTGCTCTTGGTCACCAACACAGGCTGCTCAGAGTGCACAGAGACTGCCAGGATGGCCTCTCGATGGGTATGGCCACCCACGCCCTCACTGTGTCACAGCCTTATGTTCCTGCTCTGAGAGGACCATACACTTCTCTCTACCCCTTTTACACAGGGTTTCAACATTTACACCACCCCCCCCAACCCCCAGCACAGGAGACCCATCCGCAGTAAGAACTGAGAAGGCAAAAACAGAATTCTCTCCCTACTTGAAGGAAGAAAATGACTGGGGGCTGTGGGGAAACAATGGGTTCCAGCTGGGTTTCATTGGATAGTTTCAAAGAGCCAGTACAGGTATAATGGCCCAAAGGGTCTCCTTCTGTACTATATCGCTCTGTGGTAACTGATCCAACTGCTTCGTCAAGAAGACATTTTCTGATAGGAACTGAACACCAAGGCTCAGAATGGATATTCTTGAGTTAGATTCAGATCGGTCTAACATGAGATTTAAGTATACGAGATGGTGCGTAAGTGATGAAGCATGGATTCTGGCATCAGGTCTTTACAAATGTGAAGGGAAATTAAGTTTAAACCAGAGAAACTGAGAATGGAATGACTTTGAATTAAGCCTGCAGGATTAATGAGCTTCAGCCCAATACAGACTCCCCATCTGGCCAACACAATTCTTTGTCTATTTCTCCCTATCTCCAAGAGGGCCACCCTTGCCCCCTACAGCTCAAGCTTCCCTGCTCAGTGCCCTCCTGCACCATCGCCTCCTGCTGGAGGCTTCACTGTACAGTCAAGTGCCCAAAGAAAACAAAACTCACCGGGCAATGATGGTAGGAACTGCCGATGCAGGAGAATCTGATATAACAAGGTGTAGAGCTGGATGAACACATCAGGCCCAAGAAGGGTCTAGACCCGAAACGTCAGCTTTCCTGCTCCTCTGATGTCACTGGACAGTGATCTGAGGAGGGATTCATACCCCGTCATAGCAGGCAGATGCCAAGTCATCTCTTAGTCCATTTTCAAAGAACCCCTTGTATATTTACACTCATTGTAAAAGAGCCACCTTTTGTTGGTGGACGGTTTATTTGTGCATCAGCCCTCCATCGCCTCAACAAATCACAGCCCTACATCCAACTCTGATTCCAGAGAATGCCTTGCCAATTAGAATTAGCGAAAGGTTTTTCACTTCTTCCTTGACGAGGTGTGAACAGTCCCTACCCATCACCACTCTCCTTCACCTGGCTGAGCTAGACTCACTTTGAGGAGGGTCATGTTTCAGACTGGAGGCCTGTGACCTGCGGCATTCCACTAGGATCAATACTGGGTCCTCTTTTGTTTGTCATTTATATGAACCATTTGGATGAGAATATAGAAGGCATGGTTAGTAAGTTTGTACATGACACCAAAATTGGTGGCATACCCAACAGTGAAGAAGGTTATCTAACATTAACAAGTGATTTTGATCAGTTGGGCCAATGGGCTGAGGAGTGGCAGATGGAGGTTCATTTGGATGAATGTGAGGTGTTGCATTTTGGTAAAACAAACAAGGGCAAGATTTATACAATTAATGGTCGGGCCTTGGGTAGTGCTGTAGAACAGAGGGACCGAGGGGTTCAGGTTCATAATTCCTTGAAATTGGCATCACAGGTAGACAGGGTTGTTAAGGAGGCATTTAGCACACTTGCCTTCAGACCTTTGAGTTTAGGAGTTGGGACAGCATATTGAGGTTGTACAGGACATTGGTGAGCCCACTTTTGGAATATTGTATTCAGTTCTGGTCTCCCACTATAGGAAGGATGTTGTGAACTTGAAAGGGTTCAGAAAAGATTTACAAGGATGTTTCCAGGGTTGGAGTGTTTGATCTGTGGGGCGAGGCTGAATAGGCTGGAGCTATTTTCCCCTGGAGCATCGGAGGCTGAGGGGGTGACTTTATAGAGGTTTATGAGGGACATGGACAGAATAAATAGACAAGGTCTATTTCCCAGGGTAGGGGAGTCCTAAATGAGAGGGCATAGGTTTAAAGTGAGAGGAGAATGATTTAAAAGGGACCTGAGGGGCAACTTTTTCACAGAGGGTGGTGCATGTGTGGAAAGAGCTGCCAGAGAAAGTATTGGAAGCTGGTGCAGTTCCAAATTTATAAGGCATCTGTTTGGGTATATGAACAGGAAGGGTTTAAAGGGATATGGGCCAAATGCTGGCGAATGGGATTTGGTCAGTTTAGGAAACTGGGTCAGCATGGACGAGTCAGACCGAAGGGTCGTTTTCCATGCTGTGTAACTCTATTTCACTTTCTCCAAGGCTAAGATGTGGCTATGGTACCTGCATGAGTCCCTCCAATGCCTATCCCTTTGAGGGCTATGTGCAACATTTTTACTCTGGCTCCAAAGCACAACTCTTTCTCTGATACACTGATTACACCATCAGCAACGTTTCCCCATCTTGTTCAGAAATGAAAATATTCATCAGTTTTGCTTCAAATTTCTATCCTTCTCTCACCTTCACGTGGTCCCTCTCGGACTCTTCCCATCCTGGACTTGCTGGTTTCCATTTCTGGGGACAGGCTGGCCTCTGGGATTCATCACAAACCCACTGAGTCCCACAGTTACCTTGACTATACATCCTCACACCCTGCTTCCTGAAAAGACTCCATTCCATTCTCCCAGTTTATCTATGCCTATGATGCCACATTCCACTGAAATGCCTCCAACATATCCCTGTTCCTCAATTGAGGATCTCCTCCAACCTCTCCTTACCATGGTTAACATGGCCCTCAAATGTGTCCAACACATTTCCTGTACTTCTGCCCCTGCCCCTCCCCTTCTCTCCCAAATAGCATCCCCCTACTTCTCAATTGTTACCCAAGCAACCGTCCTGTGCCATTTCCAAGGGATGCCACCACCAAACACATCTTCATCCTCCCTCCACATGGTCAGCATGCTGTAGGGACCGTTCCCTCTCCAACATCCCAGTCGATTCCTGCAGCTCTCCTAACTCCCCCACGCAAATGAGACGTTGTAACATTTGCCCATTCACCCTCTACCCTCCTCACTGTTCAAGGCCCTAGACAAACCGTCCAAGTGAAGCAGCATTTTAATTGTTCCTCTTTTGATCTTGCTTATCGTATTTGCTGCTCACAATATGGTCTCTTTTAAATTGGTGAGTTAAAACGCACACTGAGGGTGACCACTTTGCAGAACACATGCGCTTGTCTGTATAAATTACCCCCACGTTGCAGTTGCTTGCCATATCAATAATCTATTGTGCACCCAGGCTAACTTTTCCATCCTGGACAGACTACAGTTTTCCAACAAAACCCAATGCAAGCTGGAGGAACAACACCTCATTTTCTGCTCAGGCTCAACACTGAGTTCAGCAACTTGAAAGCACAATTCTGTCCTCCAATTTGATCACGACCAGCACCACCATTGTACGTCTTGCTAGCTTTGCTCTCAGCACAGCAGAACTACTTTCTCCTCTTATTTACACCTATTTTTCATCCCTATCCCTCCTCGACCACCATTAGCACTCCCCCTATTTTCCTGTGGGCACCCACATCATCTGTTCCACTTGGTTCTCTGCCCCCTCTATCTCCAGCAGAAAAGAAATACCAATTTCCAATTCTTTCAGTTCCAAAGAAGAGTCTGGTATGATACGATCTCTGTTTCTCCCTCCACAGATGCTGTCAGACCTGCCGAGTTCACTCCTGCATTTCTTGTTTTTATTTCAGATCTTGAGAATCTGCAGTATTTTGCTTTGACCTGGAGAAAGCCTGTCAGGGAGAATCAGAGTCAAGACTCTTCTCACCTGATTAAACAGATAATCTCACGAAAGAACGCCAAGAAACAGATAGTATTGTAAGGGGGCAGTTGAAAAACATGACCTAGTCATTATGACCTCAGGGCAAGAAGACCATCACAGCTTCAGATGGTAACAAACAGGATCTACTTAGTACGATGCAGCTGGTAAATCTTTGTGGAAGAGCATAACAGTCAGAGGGATGCAGCAAGCACTGTCATCAATATTGCATGGAATCACTGTAACGCGAATGTATAAAAGTATCCGGTACTGTACTGAGGGAGCAAGATTTAGTCTGGCAGTGGGGCGGGATCCAAGGCAGTAGGGAGAAGAAAGAGGAGGCTGAGCACAGTACAGGAGTTAATGAGAGAAAGTCAAATAGTGAACGCAGTGTTGGTAATCCTAGTGCTAGACAGGGCAGGTAAGAGCACGCCAGGAAGCAAGGCAAGTCTGGGTTAATTTGCATTTATTGGCTTGACAGGTAAGGCAAATGGTTGGATACATGGGGCTGGGATTTGACAGCTGTTACAGAAACATGGTTGAGGGAGGGACAGGACTGACAGCTCAGTATTCTGGGGTGCAGATGCTACAGCAAGGATAAAAGGAGGGGCAAGAGAGGAGGGGGAGTTGCATTTTTGATTTGGAAGAAAATCATAGCAGCACTGAGAGGACATTCGAGGGTTCATCCACTGAGTCTACATGGGTAGGACTGAGAAATGAAAAGGGAGACATCACTTTGATAGTGTTGTACCATAGGCTCCCCCTAACAGCGGAAGATTGAGGAGCAAATATGGAAGGAGGTCGCAGATAGCTGCAAGATTTAAAAGGGATTTTAACTTGCCTAACCTCAACTGGAACTGCCATATTGTTAAGGGCTTGGATGGAGAGAAATTTATTGGTGTGTTCAGGAAGAATTTCTCATGCAGTATGTAAACTAGAAAAGGGGCAAAACTTAACCTCTTGGGAAGTAAGGCAGGGCAAGTGACAGAAATGTTAGTGGGGGAGCACATTGGGACCAGCAACCATAATTCCATTAGTTTTAGAATCGTCATGGAAAAGGATAGGCCTGGTCCACAAGTTAAAGTTCTAAACTGGGGCAAGGCCAATTTTGATGGTCTTAGACAGGAACTTTCAAAAGTTGATTGGGGGGAGGCTGTTTGCAGGCAAAGGGACATCTGGTAAGTGGGAGGCTTTCAAAACTGAGTTAGAGAGGGTCCAGGGCCAACATATTCCTGTTAGAGTGAAGGGTAAGGCTGGCAGGAGTAGGGAACCCTAGATAACTAAGTTATTGAGGCCCTAGTCAAGAAAAAAAGGGGGCAATATGACACGTATAGGCAGCTGGAAGCAAGTGAACTCCTTGAGGGGTACAGAGGGTGTCGGAGTAAACTTAAGGAAGAAATCAGGAGCGTTATAAAAGGACACAAGGTGGCTTTGACAGATAAGGTAAAAGAGTATCCAAAGAGATTCTGTAAGTAAAGGGCAGAAGAGTAACTCGGGAGAGAAAGGGGCCTCTGTAAAAGCAACAAGGTTGTCTAAGAGATGAGTGAGATCCTAAGTGAAAATTTCTTGTCAGTATTTACCGTCAAGAAAGGCATGGATGTCAGGGAATTTGAGGAAATAAATAGTGATGTTTTGAAGACAGTACACATTACAGAAGGGGAGAGGCCGGAAGTCTTAAAATACATTCAAGTAGATGAATGCCCAGGACCTGATGAAGTGTATCCCAGGACTTTGTGGGAGGCAAGGAAGGAAATTGCAGGGCTCCTAGTGGAGATATTTACCATAGCATCATAGAGTCCCTACAGTGTGTGAGCAGGTCATTCAGCCCTTTGAGTCCACACTGACCTTCTGAAGAGCATTCCACCCCACCCAGACTCACTCCCCCACCCAATCCCTGTAACCCTGTATTTCCCATGGCTAATTGACCCAACATGGCTGGACACTCTGGGCAATTTAGCACAGCTAATCCACCCTAACCTGGACATCTTTGGACCTGGAGGAAACCCATGCAGACTCAGGGAGAATGTGCAAACAGAGGCTGGAATCGAACATGGTTCCCTAATGCTGTGTGGCAGCAGTGCTAACCACTAAACCACTGTGCCTCCATTATATCATTGACGGCCATGGGCAAAGTCCCCGGAGGTTGGGGAGGGCAGCTAATGTTGTGCCATTATTTGAGAAAGGCTACAGGGAATTGCTTGGGAACTATGGACCTGTGACCCCTAATGTCTGTGGTGGGTAAATAGTTAGAAGGGATTCTGAAAGACAGGATCTACGGACATTTGAAGAGGCAAGGACACCTTTGGGATAGGCAGCATGGCTTTGTGCATGGGAAATCGTGTCTCACAAATTTGATCGAGTTTTTTGACGGGGTGACCAAGAATGCAGGTGAGGGCAGTGTGGTAGACATTGTCTACATGGACTTTAGCAAGGCCTTCGACAATGTACTGCATGGTAGGTTGTTGAGTAAGGCTAAAATCTCAAGGGATCCATTGAGAGCTAGCCAATTGGATACAAAATTGGCTTGACAGGAGAAGACAGAGGGGGGAGGCCTGTGACCAGCTGTGTGTCAGAGGAATCGGTGTTGGGCCCATTGTTATTCAGCATTTATATAAATGAGAATTTAGGAGGTATGGTGAGCAAATTTGTGGATGACACCAAGATTGGTGGTATAGTGGACAGTGAAGAAGGTTAATTGGGAAAGTAGCAAGATCTTGATCAACTGGGCCAGTGGGCTGAGGAATGGCAGACGGAGTTTAACTTAGATAAATGCTAGGCGTTGCATTTTGATAGTTCAAACCAGAGCAGTACCTACACAGTGAATGGGAGAGCCTTGGGGAGTGTTAGAGAACAAAGAGATCTCGGGGTAAAGTATATAGCTTCTTGAAAGTGGAGTCACAAGTAGACAGGGTGGTGAAGAAGGCTTTCAGCATGCTAGCTTTCATCAGTCAGAGCATTGAGTATAGGAGTTAGGATGTCTTGTTGCAGTTGTACAGGACGCTGGTGAGGCCACATTCAGTCCTGGTCACTCTACTATAGAACAGACATTATTAAACTAGAAAGAGTGCAGGAAAGGTTTGCTAGGATGCTACCTGGACTGGAAGGTTTGAGGCATAAGGAGAGGTTGGATTGGCTGGTATTTCTTTCCTTGGAGCACAGGAGACTGAAGGGTGACCTTATAGAAGTCTATAAAATCATAACAGGCATAAGTAAGGTAGATAGCCGACAGCTTTTCCCCATAGTAGGGGAGTCTAAAACTAGAGGTGAGAGGTGAGAGATACAAAAGGGTCCAGAGGGGCAATTTTGTCACACAGAGGGTGGTGAGTGTCTGGAACAGGCTGCCAAAGATGGTGGTGGAGGAGAAGAGTACAACTTCGTCATTTTAAGAAACACTTAAGACAGGTACATGGATGGGACAGATCTGGAGGGTTGTGGACAAAATGGGACTAGTTTAATTGTGAAAACTGGGCAGCCTGGACAAGTTGGACCGAAGGGCCTGTTTCCATGCTGTAAACCTCTATGACTCTATGCCTATCTAGGTGCCCTCAGCTTCTGCTGAGTTTCAGGGTAATGGTCAGAAATAGGAACACTGACCGCGATTCTCCCTTCTCGAATCAGGAATCCGGAGATCACTCCCCCCAAAAACTGGACAGACAGAGATTTTAAAACTAACATGATGCGGGAGACTTCACTTGCCCAAAAAGGTAAAACAAAAAAAAAGTCACCATAAAGATAGAAAGAAAATTTTACAGGTCAGTGTAGGTTTCAATAGAGTGGATGCATCTCCATCATAGGAACTCCTGAGGGACTTGGTGAAGAATTTTTACTTTTACAGGTCAGTACCAGTATTCACAGACGAAACTGTGCCTGCCAAAAAACAAAACAAATTCAATATTCTTCACATACGTCATCATTTGCATTGAAAAGCACACAGCTTTCAGCTCAAGGAGTCAATCTGAGATAAGAGCCTCTCTCAGTGCTGCAGTTAGTGCTGGCATGATTCATGACACATTGACAGAGAGTGTTCAATTCCAAGCATCACA
This sequence comes from Ginglymostoma cirratum, assembly GCA_024137785.1. Lineage (NCBI taxonomy): Eukaryota > Metazoa > Chordata > Chondrichthyes > Orectolobiformes > Ginglymostomatidae > Ginglymostoma > Ginglymostoma cirratum. Next base: position 10,096,628 of record JAHRHZ010000003.1, read on the forward strand.
TCCTCAGCATCTGACAGCCTGTGACTCCCTCATCATTGCCAGCTCGATCTTGGGCTGTCTGTCCTGACAAGCCTTTCGACATTCGAGATGTAAATAACACAATGTCTGTGGAAGTAGAGAGAGTGAACATCCTGCCCATCTCCCGCTGACAGCTTCAGCGTGCAGATAGGCAAACGGCTCAAGGGCAAACAGTTTGTTTGTGATAAAGAACACGAAGGAGATTTCAGACAGGCTGGATTACACTGGGTCACAGGGTCGAGGCTGTTGCACTCCCACTTGCATTCATTGAGTACTTTTCACATCCTCCAATCTCACCGAAGTCATTCATAGCAACTGAAAGGACTCAACTTTTGTTTGAGAAATCATTTCTAGGACACTGCGGCCCCAAAACATAGAAAAGTGATTCTCCTTTTGTGAACACTCTCTTCCTCAGACAGTACCAATGCTGATTGAGGAAGGAGTCAGCATTCCGCATGCCATCAAGGCAATGCTTCTTCAGACGGAGTGACACGATCGCTCACATGTCCCCCGGAAACTGCAAACATGCATTGCAACAGATTGACAGCATCTCTGACCATTCAGCATTCCCTTGGCGCTGCACTGAAATGGGTCCATGTGCTCAGCTCCAACCTGCTCATGACCAGGAGGACCAGCGCAATGAAGACTGAAGCTAACATTAGCTTTGGTCTTGAGAAAAGAAAGAATCCTCATTGAGATCTTTAAATGGTTTCTAAATAGCTCTCCAGGAGTATTCCTTCACAGTGAGTCACAGCAACATGACAATTGACATGGATTTCCACTCTGACCTACCAGTTAATGTTTTGCAAGTTTCTGTGGAAATAACAATGGGAGTGAGTTAATCAGAGGGATCATTCCTCGAAATTACTTCCTTCGGTTACTGAATGACACACAGCCACTGCTAGGAAGCCACGGAGCAGTTTGTGTGGATATGGTAACTACAGCTGGTAAAGGATGTGGATTTTCACTGGACATACTCGTATTTAGTGATTCAACAGTTCTGCATTAGATTATTTGATTCTGTTTACTGGTGTTCTTCACAGTGCTCCAGTGGATATGGCTGTAGTTGGGCTCTCAGGACATTAAGCTGTCAGCAGACCTGCAAGCTGGATGGTACACTGTGGAACTGACATTCCACGTGAGCATAACTGAAACCAGTTACTCACCCAGAAGCTAGGGTCATCTCCACATTGCTCTGAAATAGAAGTGATACAACAAGAAGATCACTGCCCAATTTATCCTTACGTTTGGATAAAGCTCAGAAATAAATTTAAAACACTCAACGGTGCAGCTAACGACTGTTGGATCACATTATCTGTCTCTACTTTCAGAAGTTGATTGAATAAACAGCTCACCACACTGTAGCTTCCTATACTCTAAACTGCTAAAACATGTCTCTCTCTCAAACAAGTGTAGTGATGCCTTGTAAGCTTGCAGACATTATAGGCTAGTGACCTCTCCTTCAAAAAACATTTCTGTCAGGTGCTGAACAACAGTACGCGTAGTCTCACTTGGCGTCTGATTATTTGCTGCTGAGTGCTGGATTTGCTATTCGAGGTCCAAAATGTGGGTTAACATGAGAGTGCCAATCAGGACCATGAGCCAGGGGGGCAAAGCAGACCCATCCTGATGCAGGGTGAGCTGATGAAGAAGTGGGGAAGGTCACTGTCGCATTATCTGATGGTCCCAAACCACATCAATTCAAGACCCGTAAACATTTTATGAAGAATACACACACCCATTCTTCACTGTTTCCACTGCCAAGACTCTGTACTGCAAATACTGGACAGGAGCACAACTACCAGTGCACCAGAGGTCAATGTGCTATGACCTTTATCTCTCAATACCATGAAGTTGTAACTGATGAAGAAAACATGTATAAACAGTGCTTATTTGAACCTCAATGGAGAGATGCCTGGACTGTCCAGTGTTGCCTCTCAACATGCAGAATAAATACACCACGTCACTCCTGCAACTGGACTCCAAGTGTTAAAATTTCATAACAGAGTATTTCTGGGACCATTCACTATTGTTTGCTGAGGGACCAGGCAATTTAGAGAAGACAGTCTGAGACATGCAATCAGCCAACTTTCTGTGAGACAGCAGCTTTAACTAAGTACCTCTTTGACAGAAAGAAAAACATTTGTACTCAAACAAAATGTTTTTTTGCAAAACCGTGGCCAGGAAGGAAAGAACAAATAGACAAAGCGGTCTCATTTCTATCACAGTAAGAGTTGTCACTGTCATGCTGAAGGAATCATCTGCTGTTTGTCAGAGGCAGAGTGTCAGGTAAGGTCATTTATTTTGATATGCTTCACTTTAACTAAGCACAGCTTCAAACAAAGGATTTAAGGACAGACAGGAGAACTGAGGAGATGTTGAGGGTCAGGATTTAAAAGGAGCTATTTATCTGTCAGACCCTATTGCAACATGGCTCTCACCCTGTCGCACTGACTTCACTTCACTGCTTGTGGGGTTCATCCAGCACAGCCACAACCCAACACACCTTTGAGGGAGGCAGTCGACTGAAATAACACCATTGCTATCCTTTGCACCATTGTCCATTTGCCTGCCCTTGCCTTTCTCAGAGGAGTTCACACAGTCACCTGTTGTGAACCTGTTATTCACAATACATCCTGCCCCAGACATTGGATTTCGCATTAAAATCTCTGACTTAACCTTTTCGATCGTGTCTGTAAGTTGGAGGCACACACTCAGTGTCACTGACAATCGGTTCCCAAGGCTTGGAGATGTCTACTGCTGCAGCTGGAGGCTGGCTTGCTGGAACACACAGCAATTCAGATCAACACGATTACAGCTTTCAAACGAAAGATAAACATTACTCATCTGAAGCTGAGAAAGATGGAAGATGAAGAAGAGACAGCATGACAATGGGACCCAGACTTGGATCAGGCCAACACAACAAACTCACCCCTTTAACTTCGCAGCAACCACAACTTTGGCAGAGAAGTGATAAAACCTTGCCTCTGAGCTGACCCATTAGCCCCCAGAGACCTTAAGGATGTACAGCTGCAGCATGTTACTGCATTAAATACGAATCAACTAATTGACAAAATCAACCAATCCATTCTCTAAAGGAAGAGAGAGCTGGTCTTGTTGAATTTTTCTTTGGAGATAAACTGATTGTTTGACAATGATGAACTAAAAGATAATGAAAGCGACGTATTATGCCGAGGTACTGTGTCTGCTCTTCGCTGAGAGGAATTCCCTTTAACCCATCTTTATTTACTCATCCAGAAACAGCCCAATGTTCTCTCAATGCAATCTGAGTCAACATGGCACTTACATCTCCAGCAGGAAAAGGACAAATCAATTCCACGTGTACCTTTTATTGTTTGAGTTTCTACCCTGTGTGTTCCTCTTCTCAAAACAAGGAGGATTATTGAACTATCAGCTCTTCCCATCAAGGCTGGGGGCCAAAGCAGCTTTCTCTGTGATGCTTTGCAAATCAGGATAAATGGAACATCTTCAGGAGGGAAAAGCTGGAGTGCCCAGGGACCAGTGCCACAGCTTTAACCATTCACAATCCATACAAAATGACTCAGATGGAGGAAAGCAATGTTTCATTCCTGAAGTTGCTCGTGATACCAAGATAGGTCAGTCAGATAAGTTGTCAAGAGGGGGGTTAAGAGCCTACAAAGGGACATGGAGAGGTTCACTGAGTGGGTCAAAATTGGACAGGTTAAGTATCATGTGAACTTATCCACCTTGGCATGAAGAATAGATAAGCACCAAGTGATCGAGTGGAGAGAGAGATTTGAGAATGCACAGAGGTACAGACAAATCCAGGGATCCTACAGGAAGGACATATGCAGAGACAACAAGCAATCAGGAAGGAAGATGAAAATTTTGATGTTTATTGCAAGAGAAATTGAAGATGCAAGTGGGAAAATGTCACTATAGCTGTACAGACCCTTGGTGAGACCATACCTTGAGTACTGTGTCCAGCTTTGGTCGAATTACTTGAGAAAAGATGTAATTGTATGAGAGCAAGTTCACACAAGGTTCATTCGACTTGTTCCTGAGGAAGGGTTAGACAGCTGGGGGCTGCGTCCGTAGGAGCTGAGAGCTTACTGAAACATATAAGGCTGCTTTACAGGCTGATTACTGTGAGGATGTTTCCTCTTGTGGGAAAGACTGGAATGAGGGGACACAGTTTAGTTTCCAATATGCACATGGAGAGAATTTTTTCTCCTCTCAGAGGATGTGATTTTCCTTCCACATGCAGCAAGAGAGAATGGGTCTTTGAAGTTCTTCAAGGTGGAGTTAGGCTTCTGATAGAAAATGGAGTCAAAGTTTACGAGGAGAAGAAACTGGATTCAAGATTACAATCAGATGAGCCATTATCTTATCCAAAAGCATAGCAGGGTCAAGGGGCTGAATGGTCTTCGGCTCTTAAATACTTTGTTATACAACACATTTTATGTGATAAACATTCCAAAGCACTCCAGAAAAGTATTGCAGAGTGAGACACTGAGGTACAAAATGACCTATTTCTAAACAGCAAAGAGCAGAAATCTGAGAGGTTTTTTTTCTTTATTCATTCACGGGATGAGGGTGTTGCTGGCCAGGCAGCATTTATTGCCCATCCCTAATTGCCCAGAGGGCAGTTACGAGTCAACCACATTGCTGTGGGCCTGGAGTCACATGTAGGCCCAGACCAGGAAAGGATGGCAGTTTCCTTCCCTAAAGGACATGCGTGAACCAGATGGGTTTTTACGACAATTGATTCACGGTCATCATTAGACTCTTAATTCCAGATATTTTATTGAATTCTATTTCCACCATCTGTTGAGGTGGGATTCGAACCCGGGTCCCCACAATGTTGTCTGGGTCTCTGGATTAACAGTCCAGCAATAATACCACTGGCCATTACCTGCCCCTAAATTTGAGAGGTTTGTGGAACAGGAGAACGTTAAAGCAGTCAGGAGGCCACAGAAGTATTTGAAACCAGGGTAAAACGGTTAAAATTGATGTGTTGCTAGATTAGGAAGGAAGACAGGTTCATGAGCAGGAGAATGATGGGTCAATGAGACTTGGTGGGAATCAGGTGTCAGACAGAGCACACAGGAATACAATTGGTACATTATATGATGTTTATATAATTAGAAAGGAATGCCGCATGATCATATCATTTACAGACAGGAGATTGCCAGTGATGTACACTGTTATTCCATGCTATATAATTGGGCTGTGTACATATCATTTATAGACAGACACAAATCAAAGGACAGTATTTCATCTAAATATGTGCCAAGATTTTTTGTCTCCTCGTACTTTCAGGGACCGTGAAGCTTCGTCCTCTGTTCAGAACTGCCATCCAAATGCACTGCTTGGGCCCACTGGGCTGGTTTAGCTGGGGGCACAGGCCTGCTGTCCTGTGCTATTCAGTGTGTCACTTGTCCCTGTTGCTTTAAGCAACAAGACACTGTGCTGAGACACAACACAGCCCCATAACCCGATCACACACTCAACAGCATGAGAAGACTCCATTTGGCCCTTCAAGCCTCTTTCAAAGAGTATATTGTCCTGCTGTACCCCCACACACTCCCCTCCAGTCAGGAGTGATGTGACAGCACCATGTACCTGACCGAAGCCAATGGTATTCATCCAATGGCACAGAGCTTCTGCCAATATTGGGAGGCTTTGCGCTGTGCTCTGCTGCCCAGTGCACGTGCAGAAACAGGAGTGTGTTGTGGAGGTGTGTGTCTATGAGTGCGTGCGAATGTCTATATGTGTGTGCGAGAGTGTGTGGGACAGTGTGTGTGTGTGTGTGTGTGAGAGTCAGTGTGTGTGAGAGTGTGTGTGTGAGAGAGAGTCAGTGTGTGTGACAGTCTGTATGTGTGTGTCTGTGTCTGTGTGTGAGAGTGTGTGTGTGTGTGAGAGAGAGAGTGAGTGTGTGTGAGTGTGAGAGTGCCTGTGTGTGAGTGTGTGTGAGAGAGAGGGTGACTGTGTGTGTGTGTGTGAGAGAG